>JAPEVW010000035.1:490000-910000 GCA_027921565.1 Artemia sinica | reverse complement strand
CTTTTTTCTTATGTTTGTTTTGGTAATCTATATCGTTATCATACCGTTCCTTGCTCTTTTGTTTGGCTGTCTCAATTGTTGCTTCTCTATAAAGTTTATCATTGTGATAACGCTCCTTGATCTTTTGTCTAGCCTGCTCAATTGTTGCTTCTCTATAAAGTTTATCATTTTGATAACGCTCCTTGATGTTTTGTTTGGCTGTCTCTATTTTCGCATGTCTATAATCTTCATCATTGTGATAACGCTCCTTGAAATTTTGTTTGACTGTATCAATTTTCGCATGTCTATAATCTTCATCATTCTGATAACACATCTTGCTGTTTTGTTTTGCTCTCTCAATTTTTACTTCTCGATACGCCTGGTCGGTTGAATACCTTTGCTTTTCTCTTTTCAAGATACTATCTCTGTTGTCTGTGTAGTACTGTTTTTTTAACTTGCGTGTAGCTTGCTTTGATCTAACCATTATGTAATTCACGAATGAGACCATTTACATCTTTGTCGTTCTTAAGTAGTAATTATGACGTCATGGCCTAATAATTTTATTTCAAAACGTCATGGCGCAATGGTATTATTTCATGATGACGTCTTCAGAAACAGCAACATAATGTCGTGTTTTTCTATTCACGTCATAGGTCTAATATAAACCTATGATGACATTCATTATTTATCTAGTAGGGTTTCAGACAAGGTAGTTCTAATGATGTACTTTTGCTTTGATCTGACTCTATGTTTAGGAGTTTTGGGTTTTTATATTTTTTAGCATTGGACTGATCGTCTCTTACTAGGTTGCTAGCTACTGCTGCAACCCAAATTATGAGAGGCAGCCTGGCCGAGTGGTCCAAGGCACTGGTGTTAGCCACCAGTCTCTTCGGAGGCGTGGGTTCAAATCTTACCGCTGGTATACGATTATGTTTGAAAGACTGCAGTGTGAAAAGACATCAAAAATACAGTTTTTGGTGGAAAAATTTATTCTCTTTTAAAAATAATTTATTTTCGTTACTATAGATTTTTAACCCAATTAATTTCCTTTAAAATGAGCCATTGAACAACTCTCTACGATGTTCCAGTGCAAAGCTATCTGTGGAAAAGAAAGAAAATAAAAAAAAGAAAAAAATATCCCGTTTAGGCAGAATGTTGTAGTAGCTGCCACTTTTCTTGATTTTCAAGCCAATATATTTCCCTTGCTGTTCAAGCCAAGGGATAGAAAGTTTACTATACAGGGGTTTCGGACAAGGCGGTTCTAATGGTGTACTTTTTGTTTTGATCTGACTCCTTTTTAGGAACTATGGGTTTTTATATTTCTTAACATTGGTTGTGATCGTCTCTTACTAGGTTTCTAGCTACCGCTGCAACCCGGACCTCAAGGATATATTTTCTATCTGGAAATCAACTACGCTGAACAAAATGGCTATCTCAAAATTGTAAAGTTTTGGACAAGGCGGTTCTAATAGTGTGCTTCTTGTTTTGATCTGAATCTTTTTTTAGGAGTTATGGGTTACTTTAGTTTTTACTATTGGGCGTGATCGTCTCTTATTTAGTTGTAATTACTATGGGGCGTGATCGTCTCTTACTAGGTTGCTAGCAACCGCCGCAACCCGGATTCCAGTAACTATGGGCTATAGTTCGTCCTTTAATATAATATGACGACATTCATTATTTATCTAGTAAGGTTTCAGACAAGGTAGTTCTACTGATGTACTTTTGTTTTGATCTGACTCTATTTTAGGAGTTTTGGGTTTTTATATTTCTTAGCATTGGACTGATCGTCTCTTGCTAGGTTGCTAGCTACTGCTGCAACCCAGATTCACATATATATTATTTATGAGAGGCAGCCTGGCCGAGTGGTCCAAGGCACTGGTGTTAGCCACCAGTCTCTTCGGAGGCGTGGGTTCAAATATTACCGCTGGTATAATGTTTGAAATACTGCAGTGTGAAAAGACATCAAAAATGCAGTTTTTGGTGGAAAAATTTATTCTCTTTTAGAAATAATTTATTTTAGTTACTATAGATTTTTAACCCAATTAATTTCCTTTAAAATGAGCCATTGAACAACTCTCTACGATGTTCCAGTGCCAAGCTATCTGTGGAAAAGAAAGAAAAAAGAAAAAAAAAATATCCCGTTTAGGCAGAATGTTGTAGTAGCTGCTACTTTTCCTGATTTTCAAGCCAATATATTTCCCTTGCTGTTCAAGCCAAGCGACTGAAAGTTTCCTATACAGAGGTTTCCGACAAGGCGGTTCTAATGGTGTACTTTTTGTTTTGATCTGACTCCTTTTTTAGGAACTATGTTTTTTTATATTTCTTAACATTGGACGTGATCGTCTCTTACTAGGCTGCTAGCTACCGCTGCAACCCGGATTTTTAGGAGTTCTGGGTTTTTATATTTCTTAGGATTGGACTGATCGTCTCTTAATAGGTTGCTAGCTACTGCTACAACCCGGATTCACATATATAGTTATGAGAGGCAGCCTGGTCTTGTGGTCCAAGGCGCTGGTGTTAGCCACCAGTCTCTTCGGAGCGGTAAGATTCAAATCTTACCGCTGGTATACGATTATGATTTATGTACAGAAATCAAATATCTTTGAAAAGACTGCAGTATGAAAAGACGTCAAAAATGCAGTTCTTAATTGAAAAATTCATTATCTCTTAGAAATAATTTATTTTAGTTACAAAAAATTTTTAACCCAACTAATTTCCTTTATAATGAGCCATTGAACAACTCTCTACGATGTTCCAGTGCCAAGCTATCTGTGGAAAACAAGAAAGAAAATTAAAATATCCCGTTTAGGCAGAATGTTGTAGTAGCTGCCACTTTTCTTGATTTTAAAGCCAATATATTTCCCTTGCTGTTCAAGCCAAGGGACAGAAAGTTTCCTACACAGGGGTTTTGGACAAGGCGGTTCTAATGGTGTACTTTTGTTTTGATCTGACTCCTTTTTTTTTAGGAACTATGGGTTTTTATATGTCTTAACATTGGACGTGATCGTCTCTTATTAGGTTGCTAGCTACCACTGCAAACCGGACTTTAGATACAAAAGGCACTAGATGTAGCAATTTCCTTTAAAATGAGGCATTATACAGCTCTCTATGATTTTCCAGTGGCCAGCTAGCTGAGGAGGAAAAAAACGAAAAGAAATAAATATGCCTTATGTCGAGAATATCGTGGTTTTAGCCACTTTTCTTTATTTTCAAGCCAATATATTTTCTCTGTTGATCATGCCAAGTGACGGTAAGTTTGCTGTTTAGAGATTTTGGACAAGACGGTTCTAATAGTGCACTTCTTGTTTTGATCTGACTCCAATTTTATGAGTCATGGGTTAATTCAGTTTTTACTATGTGGCGTGATACTCTCTTACTAGGCTGCAAGCTACCGCTACAACCCCGATGCAAGCTACCGCTGCAACACCGATTTCTTCATTGGAATAGTAAGATACTAACCTCAAGGAATCAGCCAGCTAATTAAGTCCAACATATGCAATGGTTTGTTCTTCTAATGATCCTTTTTCAATATATAAAGTATCGGCCCGATGGACTATGGGTAAAATCCCTGCATTGCGTGCAATAGGTCCCGGACTGAAGTCCCGGACAGGTCCAGCGTTTTGATTTAACAGGGACGATTTGTAATTCATAAAGTCTAAACAAAACTTCTATTAATAACTACTACATGAGATCCTCTTGACTGACACAATTTATGATGAACTATATCGATCCTTTTTTTAACACCAACAAAAAACTAATTTTAAAATTTTCCGGTGTTTTTCTAGTTTAAATTAAAAGATCAAATTTATTGCTCAGATATCATAAGACTTTTTGTAGTTTATAACTTTAGCAATTCTGAACTGAAAACTAAAATAAAAATTATTTTTATCAATTTTTACGTCATATATAGTTATTAGTAGACACTTGTTAGTTATTATGTCACGTCACTTTATGGTTATTAATAGACAATCGGTGTTAGAAATCAGCCTTGCTTCAAAGACCAAGCATCTTTGAAAAGACTTCAGTATGAAAAGACATTATACATCATACTGTTTGAAAAGACATCATACATTTTTTTTATAAAGTGATTCTATTATTAAATTTTTGTTTTTTAATTAAAAAAGGCACTAGAACTTTTAATTTCTGTTCAAATTAGCCATCTCGCAACATTCTAAGACCACGGGGTCGATACGATAACCCCTTGGAAAAAGAAAAAAAAACATAAAAACAAACAAATAAACACGAACCCGTGATCCTTCTTCTGGCAAAAAATACAAAATTCCTCATTTTTGCAGATACGAGCTTGAAACATCTATATTAAGGTTCTTTGATACGCAGAATCTGATGGAGTGATTTTCATTAAGATTATATGACTCTTAGAGGATGTTTTCCCCTTTTTTCTAAAATAAGACGATTTTTTACAGGCTTGAAACTTTTGATGGGTACAACTAAACTTGATGAAACCTATATATTTAAAATTAGCTTAAAAATTTGATTCTTCTGATGCATCTATTGGTATCAAAATTTCGTTTTTTAGACTTTCGGTTACTATTGAGACGAGTCGCTTTTACTATACAGTTCATTACCACGAACTGTTTGATATCGAATCATCATTTGTAATAATTGTGAATTTTCGTTTTTCGGCCTTCCTACTGATATTATATAACTGTTTGCGTACAAACCTGTAAGCTTAATCACGTAGTGAGTGGATTTTATCTAACAAAAAAACAAAATAATTTAAAAATTTTCAGGTATTTTTCTAGTTTGAATTAAACATTAAAATTATTGCTCAGGCACTGCAAACATTTTTGCAGTTTACATAATAAATTTAGCGATTCTGAATTGAACTTTACAGTTTTTCAACTTTTTTTTCATGTCTTAGAAAGATATTGCTTATACTTGTATAAGAAAAGAAATTCGGTAATGATGTTTTTCGAACAACGATTTCTACTAAGCTCCAAACTTTTGGTTTTCTTTTTTAAGGTTTTTAACTTTTTGTAATCCCTTGTTAAAATATATAGAAATATTTTTGTAATTACCAGTTTTTTGCTTTTTACGCAATTTAATGTCTTTTCATATTAAGGTCTATTCAAAAATATTTTATTATTACGGCAAGTCCGATTTTTAACAACGATTTCTACTAAGCTTCAAACATTTTTTCTCTTTTCTAAAGTTTTTGAATTGATGTAATACCTTGTCAAAATATACGCAAATATTTATGTAATTACCCGTTTTTGCTCTTTAAGCAATTTTATAGAAACTTCTCCATACATGAAATTCTTCAATTTTCCCGTGTAAGTGTGACAACTGTGGCAACGTGATTGCTACACTGATGTATATAAAAATGACGTCACTCACACAATTCTTTCCCCTAAGTTAAGGCTCTTACGAATTTTCTAAGACTTCTGACCTATCTAGATTGTTTTTTTAGGGGCAAAAATATCCTGGGATGCAAATTTTCTCGAAAAAATATGGAGCCGTTTCGAGAAAATATACATACATACATACACAATTATTGCTCGTTTATATATATATATATATATATATATATATATATATATATTATATATATATATATATATAATATATATATATATATATATATATATATATATATATATATATATATATATATATATATATATATATATATATCTTTTATATATTGATTCTCATTCTATTATACGCTTTTATATATTGGCGGGCTTTTATATACACTGAATTTGAATTTTACTTAAAAATTTAATATAGAGAGGGCCCCGCCAAAACAATTCCAATCGGGCCCCGCACCTAGTCGATCAAGACCTAGTCTAATTCCCCTAAATTATCTTTCCTTGAGACACATTCTGACCAGAATCATGCCACCTCGGTCATGAAGAGTAGCCTTCAGGTATTCACCGCTAAGCTTCAGCAGTAAATTATCCCTAAACAATTTCAATTCAAGACATTAAGCGTAGCCTATCTTCCTTTTTTTAAAGTGCCCATGCTTTAACACCAAGCTACAGTCACCACTGTCATCTTGAATAACATGAGTTTTGACTTTTGACCTTCTTTTGCATCCATTTCCTCTAGTATTATTTTCCTTGATTGACTTCCCATTGTGACCAGTTATTCAAAAAAATTTAGTTAATGATTGTTTAAATTGGAATAAACTAAAATTAGTATTAAAGCTACTCATTTTTTTTAAATGAGTGAGAAAAATTCCACTCTGCACTTGGATTTCGGGTAAACTTATTTCAACGATTCTTCGGTGATAGATTTACAAATAGAGATAAGAATCAGCAATGTTTATTTACAAAATTTTCAAATTCTTTCCTTGTATACAAATGAATAAAGACGAAACGGCAAACAGAAAAAAGAAAGTTCCTTCCGGACATTAAGAGAAGCCAAGAACAGTAATGTTGAAAGATAAGAAGCCATTTACTGTTTTGCCGAAATACATTAAAACAGTTATGACATTAGGGAACACTGCGATCATGATGTGCTGACAGGTGAGTGAAGATTGAAAAATGTTAGACTTTTTTTTTCGTCGACAGATGATGCTTTTAAAGGTTTGCTTCTTTTGTTTAATTTTCTGTAGGGCTTTATTATATAGTTGGGCGTTTTAATGCGGAAAGAAACCAACCTCAATGAGCCTTGAACTGAGAAGCTTAAGTTTAAAAATGTCCACTTCCAAAAATAAATCCGAGAAACCAGTATTTTTAGGGTAAGTATTTTCAGGGTAAAGGACGGATCTCAATCTTTCTTTTTTTCTATCTAGCGAATAAAAAAAAGAGCCTTAGAATCTTAAAAACCACTATCAGCCTTGCCTCTGCATGGAAACGTCACATGTAATAAACAGTGATATAGCAAAATACTAGTTATCTTAAGTAGCTGCAGTTTCGTATGGTACAAATCTATGCGGTATGTAATTCTATTTTTTGGGGAGATTTGAATATTTTAGAAGTGTCGCGGGAAGAGCAGTAAAGTACTGGGGAGTGTATACTTTTGTATCCTTCTTAGGGGCTACCACGGACTTGGATGAGGATAATTGTTATGTCATTGGCCGTCTCTTGAGACCTGTTAAGGCGTAGAATTTTTTTTCTAGCCTTTCCAGTGCAAACCAAAGAACCAAAAGCTGGAATTTCCACTGAAAATTAGTGTTTTCTAACAAATGTTTTCAATTTGTAGAACACTCAAAGAACATTCTTTGCGGTGGTTGGGTATAAACCTTACTAATAATTTTTCCGGTTTTCGTCAGCGCACTTTTTCAGATAAATCTAAACGAATACAATTTGGATGTGTCGAAATTGTTCTAAATCGAGGGAAATATAATCAAGAAAAACGGGAACTAGCAAAACTCTACTTTAGCTATTAGGATTGTTCAGTTCTTTACACGGCCGGCATTTTCCCAATCCTGACAAAAAGTGACTTATAAAGATTCTAGAGTAGTGATTTTAGATATTATGAGTTTCTTCTTTTCATTCCTCATTGGACACGTAACCGGATTCTAATTAACATATATGATATACCTGACACAACATTAGAGCTGGAAAAGCTACACAGGAAGTTCTCAAATACTGCTCTTAATCGAATTTCTACTCACAATAGGACTGTTGAATTTTCCCTCTAGTTAATAATTTTCGTTTTTGGTAAGTTTTGTATTTGTCAGTGTGTTGAACTTATTTTTACTCCACATTATAATACTTATTGTACAGTGCTTTTGTGGGTAAAAATAAATTGTTATTATTATTTAGCCAGGCCATAAGCGTCATAGTAAGTAATATTACTACTACTACTACTACTAACAACTCACCGCAGCACCAAGCCGCCTGAGGCCAACGCAGCTACGCACGCTCCTCATCCACCCCAATCTATTCAAAGCCTCCCTTTTTACACCCGCCCACGAAGTTCCCATTTCCTTTAAATCTTTATTTATGACGTCCTCCCACCCCAGACGGGGATGACCTGTTTTCCGTTAAGCCCTAGATGGTTGGCCGAAAAGAACAGTCTTGGACAATCTGTCATCCTTCATCCGCACAACGTGCCCTAGCCACCTCAACCTTTCTTTCATTATAGCCCTAGAGAGCGGTATTGAACAACATTTTTCGTATAGCCTATTTTTTGAAATACGGTCAGTCAGCCGGGTACCCAGAACAATCCTTAAGCAATTTCTCTGGAAAACATCTAGCAAATCTTCATCCGCTTTCCGGAGCGTCCATGCTTCAGAGCCATATTTGACCACTGTCATCACTGTAGCTTCTAATATTCTAATCTTGGTTTGCAGACTTATCTTCCTATTCTTCCAGACTTTTTGTTAACTGTGAAAAAAGACCCTGAGCCTTGGTTATTCTATATTTAACATCTTCACTGCTCCCACCATCTTTACTAATAATACTACCAAGGTAAGTGAAGCTGCCCACCTGATCAATCTTTTTATCACCCAACGTCACCTTTTCATCCTCACTTATCCCCAGCCTTAGTGACTTAGTCTTCCTAACATTAATTTTCAAAGCAATTCTAGCACCCTGAACTCGCAAAACCTTTGAAACTTCATTCATTTTGCTCACACTTTCATCTAGGATGCTTAAATCGTCAGCATAATCCAAGTCCAGGAGACTTTTTCCTCCCCATTTGATTCCGTGGTCTCCCATTGCCTTTCCTGTGCTCCTTAAAACAAAGTCCATCAAAATAATCCATACAAAGGGGGATAGAACACAACCCTGCTTAACTCCTGATTTAATACAAAACCAACTGCTAACCTCATTTCCTACCTTAACCGCAGCAGTGTTATTCTCGTACATAGCACTAATAACTTTAATGTATTTGTCTGGTATACCATACAAGGATAAAACCTTTACTAAAGCTCTTCTATCAACAGGATCGAACGCTTGCTCATAATCTATAAAACTGAGGACCAAAGGTGTTTGAAAACTCAGGCACTTCTCAATTATTAGCCTAAGAGTGAAAATTTGGTCGACACATCCTCTACCTTTTCTAAAACCGCACTGCTCTTCTCTTAAAAATTTGTCTACTGAATCTCTCAGTCTAAAAAGTATCATATTACTAAGTAATTTAATACCTACAGAGACCAGACTAATGCCTCGGTAATTACCACACTCACTTTTATCACCTTTCTTATAGAGTGGCTTAATTAAGGTTTTCCTAAAATCGTTAGGTACTTCTCCTTTTTCAAAAATCATATTCATAATCTTCAGTAACTTATTTCTAACCTCAGAGCCACCATATTTAAGAAACTCGTTTACCATCCTATCAGCACCTGGAGCCTTATTATTCTATAATCCTTTTAGTATTGTGGTTAATTACTCCTCACAAAACAAATCTTCCTTCACATCCAAGGTATCACAAACTTTTTCATTTTCCTCTATATTTTTTCCTGCAGCTCTTTCTCGGTTAAGCAAATTCTCAAAATTTTCGGCCCATCTCTCTTTAGCTTTTTCCTTATCGCTAATTGCGACCCCATTCCTATCTTTAACTGGGCCAAGTCCGGATTGACTAGTCCCTCTCAATTTGTTAACGTGCCAGTACAATATTTTACTATTATGCCGTCTAGCTGCATCTTCCAGATCCTCGGCAATTTTATCCATGGCCTCCACTTCACACCTCCTTAGTTCATATGTTAATGCTTTCTCCATTTCTTTACATTTCTTTTGTTTTCATACGATCTATCACTCAGATAATTCTTGTACAAGTCCTTTCTCCTTTCTATTAAATATAAAGCTTTTTCACTAATATGCTTAGCTGCAGTTCTAGCTTTCTTCCCTAATACACCTTCAGCAACTTCACAAATTATTTTTCTAAAATTATTCCAACCATCTTCCACATTATCAAGTTTTAAACTCTCAAGTTTAGTATTCAACTGTTCCTGGAAAGTTTCTCTCAAATTCTCATCCTGGAGTCTACCAACATCATAACTTCCCAGGAGGTAGTTACATTTCCGATATTTCAGCTTTAAATTAACCCTTGGCACTACTAGATGGTGATCTTTACTTTTAACATCAATAACAGCACTCCTATATATCCTAGTATCTTGTATTGATCCTCCCAGTCTTCGGTTTGCTATAACATAATCAATAAGGTTTGCTGTCTTACCATCACGTGAATACCATGTTAACTTATGAGCCATTTTACGACCAAACACCGTATTGGTTATAACTAGATCGTTATACCTACAAAATTGCAAAAGTCTGTATCCATTACTGTTTTCTTTTCCTATACCAAATTTACCTAGGCTGGGATACCATATATCCCTATTTCTACCAATCTGGGCGTTAAAATCTCCTAGTAATAAAATGATATTTCTACCTGGGACTCTGTCTATTTGCTCCTGTAACTGTAAGTAAAATTCATCTGAGTCGCTAGTATCTCCGTCAGTCGGTTCTACAGGGGCGTATACTACTATAACTGATACCCTGAACTTTCTAGTCATAAAATGAGCAATTAGTATTCTATTATTAATACCTTCCCAGCCTAAACAAGACTTAGCAGCTTCCTTATTCATCATGAGCCCTACTCCCTGTCTATGTACCCCATCCTTCCTGCCTGAGTAAACAAATTCTATATCACCTAATTTCATGCTTCCTACCCCTGGGATATGAGTTTCTGAAATTCCTAATAAATCCAGTTCGAATCGTCTGAATTCGTCAGTCAAAATGTCGATACGATAGTCATTTTTTAATGTCGTAACATTCCAAGTTCCAATTTTCATGTTCTTTAAATCATTGAAATTATTTTCGCCTCAGGAAAAGCAATGATCCCGGATATTAGTGCAGGACGGGGATCACATATCTTCTCAAGTCTACACCGAAGTGCTTAAGCCAGCTTAGAACCGGACAGCAAGAAGTCCCTGGGACCTCCATGAATGGAGGCTCTGTGCAATCCTGGGCCCATCTTGGTCACAACATGGTTTTCAGTACTTGGCGCGGCTCTTCTATCAACAAGAGTCGAAATCCTGCACAGACAGTCTCAAGCCTATTACCTCCGACTCATTATATATTCATGCCTACAAATATTATGCTACTACGGGGAGGCAATCCATAATAGATAAATTAGCTAGGAAGAGGTTTTTCAGCCCAAAGACGCCCATCAAAACATACCAAGCCCAGAAAAATTGTCCATTAGTCAGAATCCCGTGCGAATGCTGTGTCGTTTACTAGGCTGTAATTTCCTCGAGGGGCGCCACTCCTCAAGTGGGAATAGAGTTGACCGCAAGGTCCCCAGTCTTGCAGGTACCCCGAAAAGGTCGAGGCAGCCCTTTGCAGAGGCCTTTTTCCATAGATCTGGATCTTACGCCCTGCCGCAGTTGTCCTCCTATAGAGGATCCTCCCGCGATGGTGTTCTGCATCACCATGCAATTTAACCCATTACTGGGAGAAGGCTGTTATGGTTAGTTATATAAAATCGGAGCATGATAAAATTATTTGTTTGAACTTAATTTTAACTTTGCTCAGTTGAGTAATTGGTTAAGAGCTTTTAGAAGCGAAAATTAGTCTCTACGGTGCTTTTTCAAGAGGAAAAAAGCAAGGAGATCAGCTATTGGGGATTGATGTTTCTCCTGCGAGTAAGAAAAAGTAAGACATGAGTAAGTAATATTGGATGAGCGAGAACTTCTACATTAAGTGTTTCTACAAATCCAGTATTGACAGAATTCAGTTTTGTTGAGTCAAACTTTCAAACTTGTATGTGTTAGTGTAAAATTACTCAAAGGAGCGTTAATCTAAACAAAACTGTAGTTGGGAAGCTGGCCTTGAAGACTTGCCTTCAATAAAAACCGCTGTTATCATGAGAAATGTTAAGCCTATCGAACCAGTGGTATAATTTCGTCAAAAGCCAGGGGAGAGGGGTGGCAAAGTTGGAGGCAATTTCCCAAATCAAGTTATAATGACATTAAAAATTAAAAAATGAGCTATATAGTTCCATAAAGGTAAAGATATACAAAAGAAAACTGACCTGTTTCTGTGGATGCTTGAATTACGTAGACTTATCTTAGTTTTGACAAGATTTTTGAAGAAGCTAAATTTCAGCTGGGGGGGGGAGAACTGGATTCAGGGGGTTAAACTAAAGTCTAGGAGGGGCAGTTGTCCCCTGCCCCATAGCAATTAACACCCCCGTGTCCAGGCCTGTATCTTGATTAAATAAGAAAAACTATTTTTCTTAACTGAAAGTAAGGAACGACATTGAAACTTAAAACGAACAGAAATTATTCCGTATATGAAAGGGGCTGTCCCTTCCTCAACGCCTCGCTCTTTACGCTAAGTTTTTCATTGTTTAAAAAAAATAGAGTTGTGAGAAAGTCAAACTTTAGCGTAAAGAGCGAGGCGTTGAGGAGGGGACAGCCCCTTTCATATACGGAATAATTTCTGTTCGTTTTAAGTTTCAACGTCGTTCCTTACTTTCAGTTAAAAAAAACTTGTTTTTCTTATTTAATTTTTGAAAGTTTTTGGATTAATGCAGGTTTTGACTTTGGCTCACCGTATATGAATAGTTAAAACATAATTTGAATATTAATTTTACTTTTATTTGGTTAAATGGCTCTCTCGAAACTTGTTCAATTTTATTTACGAACGTTTTTATTAGTAATAAATATACGTAACTTACGAATTAACTTACGTAACGAACTTCTATATTCAAATATTTTTTAATACGTATATTAGAGGGTTCGCCCCCTAGTCAATACCTTGCTCTTTAAGCTAAAGTTCGAATTTTGTTCCAATTCTTTAAAAATGACCCCTTAATCACAAATGCCGTTAATTAGAATAAATAGCTCTTATGAAAGTACTAAAAAATCTTTGGCTTAAAGAGCGAGGTATTGACTAGGGGGTGAACCTAATCAAATACGTAAGGTTTTCTGTCGTTTTAAGTTTTGATGTTGCTCCTTACTTTCAGTTGAAAAACTTGTTTTTTTTTGTATATAATTTCTGATCTTTTTTTAAATAATGCTGGGAAATACGGCACCCCCTTCATAGCAATTTCCCTTCCCCCATGAAAACTTCCTTCATGGAAAGGTCCTCCCACATAATCCCCAACTCCCCCCCCCACTACTAGAAAAATCCCCCCTGAATACGTCTGTATACTTCCCAATAACCAATACTATATGTTAACATTGGGTAAAGTTCATAACTTTCAGCCCTCCCCCCGGGGACTTCGGGGGATTAAGTCATCCTGAAAGACATAGTTATCATATTTTCGACCATGCTGAACAAAATGGCTATCTCAAAATTTTGATCGAGTGACTTTGGGAAAAAAATGAGCGTGGGAGGGGGCATAGTTGCCCTCCATTTTTTCGGTCACTTAAAAAGGGCACTAGAACTTTGAATTTCCGTTCCAATGAGCCCTCCTACGATATTCTAGAACCACTGAGTCAATACGATTACCCCTGGGGAAAAGAAAAAAAATAAAAAAAAAATAAACAAGCATCTGTGATCTTTCTTCTGGCAAAAAATGCAAAATTCCACATTTTTGTAGATAGGAGCTTGAAACCTCTGCAGTAGGGTTCTCTGATACGCTGAATATGATGGTGTGATTTTCATTAAGGTTCTATAGCTTTTAAGGGGTCTTTCCCCCTTTTTTGAAAATCAGCCAAATTTTCTCAGGCGCTTAACTTTTGATGGGTAGCACTAAACTTGATGAAACTTATACATTTGAAATCAGCATTAAAATCTGATTCTTTTGATGTATCTATTGGTATCAAAATTCCGTTTTTCTAGAGTTTCGGTTACCATTGAGCCGGGTCGCTCCTTACTCACAGTTCGTTACCACGAACTGTTTGAAAAGTAAAGGCGCCTCTAGACATTCCTTGTCTGTAATATAGACTGCTGCGAATGACGCATCAGTGTGAATATCGATAGTGGCACAAATCTTGCTGTAAAAAGCAGCATCTTTAACACTATATATCAAAGAACGACACTGTACTACCAGCTTTGTATCAAAACCATTACAAAATAGATAGATCTATCAAATTACGTGTTTTTTTGTTAGAACACATAACTATAGTTATATTTCATTA
The DNA here is from genome assembly GCA_027921565.1 of Artemia sinica. NCBI lineage: Eukaryota > Metazoa > Arthropoda > Branchiopoda > Anostraca > Artemiidae > Artemia > Artemia sinica. The sequence goes on along the minus strand of JAPEVW010000035.1, from coordinate 896,016 downwards.
TTACACACATCTCTCCCCATGGTTGAACGAGTGCAAAAGTCGTACCCCGAAAGGGGTGAAAGAACAGGTTTAAAAAGAAGGTATGGGAAGGCAATAAAAGAACGGTTCAATGCCTATATGATAAAAAAATTTTTGGATTTAAGCTTAGGAAGGTTGAGTAATTCATCAATAGATATAAACAATTATAGACTCAGATAGGTATAATACACTTATAATTGCATACCCCTTTCAGATGCGTGCAATTTCTTATAATCTTAATTACAAATCAGAATAAATAACTTTGTACGAGTATTTCCACGTATTACTAAGATTAAGAGCATTGAAAAGTCTGAGTATTTAACTAGGTCTCTCAGGCTTATTTACAGGTGGAGGGCACCTAATTTTTTCTTTGAAATAGGGTTTTTTCTTTGGTTTATTTCCAGTTTACATTGTTCTTTATGCAAATTTGTAGAGCAAAAAAGAACATATAAGTAAAAAATGTTGCGCAAGTATACACTTCAAATTTGCAAAAGGGCTACTTAATATTTTTTTTATTTTTTTTGCGGGGGGGGGGGAGGGGCAGGGCACAAATATCGAAATAAAAATTTACCTTTACTAAGTACTTCTTTGGGGCTTAAGACAGTGTTTCTTACACAAAAGCTCTATAAAGGGGATTTTAGCTCTTTAATATTGTCTTGTTTAATTGTGATTTTCGCCAAAAGTGTCCGTTTTTTAGCTTATATATAGGCGTGTATCAGCCAAATACAAAAAAAAAAAAATTTGGGTGTTCCAATTTAAGAGAGGAAAGGAAAAAAAATGCAGAAGCAGACAAATTATATGAAAAATATAGGCAATTATCAAAAAAGCGTATGGATTTTGAGCCTCGGAGGGCCAGACAATATGTTCCTCTCCTAGACAAGTATCCGATGAGCATGCACATGTATCGGAGGAATGTATTATGACATCTTACGATTCAGATCAGCATGGAATTCTACAATTGCTACAAAATTTCGATTTGATATCCCATCTAATCTGTGAACATGTTTCTCCACAGAATTTCAGATGTACACTAGAGTATCTTCATGGAACAAACTATCCCGGGAGGCTAAGATACTTTGCGCGATGGGATAGGTGTATTTCCGACTGGGAGACAACCTGTAGTACCTATAAGAAAACGTGGTTTAGGAGAAGTTGAGGCCTTAAGATAGCAGGGAGTCATACTAATGACAATCGAGGTGGTCAGAAGGAGGAAACGTGGAACGTTTCTGGAAGAGAGGTTACAAATTCTCCTAAATTTAAAGAAAGAAACATGTTTTCTTGTAATTTTATTTGTACTATTCGATAGAAAATAGTATCGATGAGCACTGAACGTCGTAGGATTAATTTCAATAGGAAGATAAATTTGCAAACCAAGATTAGAATATTAGAAGCTACAGTGATGACAGTGGTCAAATATGGCTCTGAAGCATGGACGTTCCAAAAAGCGGATGAAGATTTGCTAGATGTTTTCCAGAGAAATTGCTTAAGGATTGTTCTGGGTACCCGGCTGACTGACTGTATTTCAAACAACAGGCTATACGAAAAATGTGATTCAATACCGCTCTCTAGGTCTATAATCAAAGAAAGGTTGAGGTGGCTAGGGCACGTTGTGCGGATAAAGGATGACAGATTGCCGAAGATTGTTCTTTTCGGCCAACCATCTAGGGCTAAACGGAAAGCAGGTCGTCCTCATCTGGGGTGGGACGACGTCATAAAGAAAGATTTAAAGGAAATGGGAACTTCGTGGGCAGGTGTAAAAAGGGAGGCTTTGAATAGATTGGGGCGGAGGAGGAGCGTGCGTAGCTGTGTTGGCCTCAGGCGGCTTGGTGCTGCGGTGAGCTGTTAGTAGTAGTAGTTGTATTAAAACCATTATTTTTACAGCCAATGACGCGGAAAAGAAAAATGAACCTTTGAAGGCTTTTTTCAGCAGCAACACAGAGACCCAGAAAGAGCGTATATTACCAAAAGTTCACAGGAGAGTTGAATTACAGGGATTTAAAGCACTTTACGATAACAACTTGGTTCAGATAACTTAATTATGAAATATTTTTAGGAGACTTTCTACAAAATAATCGATCGATTATTATTTCACGTTTGAAATGTATTTCGAAAACTACATCTTCAGATAGGCCCTTTTATTTTTAGTCTAATATTTTATTTAAACTAGATGTCTGAAATTAACGAGTCTTGGATATTTCTTGCGGATGTAGTTAAAAATGTTTGAACTTTTGGAAGAGTTGCTTATAAAACTTTCATTTTTCTCAATTACAGTTAAAATGAAATGAAAAAAATAATAGCGGGTGAGACAATGAAAGTTGAGGATTTAAAAATTGTACATGTACTAATAAAATTTCTAAAATTTTAGCTTCACATTTTGAAGGCTTTATATACGAGAAAAAAAAAGAGAAAAGAAAAGAAAACTAGATTAGACAGTTAACAGACTATAAAATAACATAAAAAGGTAATAAAAAGCACAAACAATGTACAAAAAAAGAAAAACTAAAGAAAATTTACATGTGGTAACCTACAGTTGTTGTTTTCAAACGAAATTGTTTTAAAACAACAACTGTAGTTTATCAGATGGGAGTTTCTGTCCTTATTTCTCTTTTTCGTATGGTATTTGTATTTTTCTCAAATTTTATGTTGTTTTCAAGCATGTATGAGCTGTATATTCTAATTCGTTTATTCCTTTCTCTTTTTTCCGTTGACAAAAAGTTTGTTGATATAAAATCAGAATTTTATTAGTGCATACATAATTTTTTTTTCTTAATCTTCACTGTTATAGTTTAAAAAAACTTTACCCCTTATTTGTATTTTCGTTTGAATTTAATAATAAATAAAAAGGTAATATGATCTAAGACATTATTTACGTTTTCATTTTTACTTTTGATTAGTGTCAAATCAACAAAGTCTTAAAAACTATCATCGTTCCTTTTCTCTTTCAACTAAATTGGAAGAGAAAATAAAACTGAAAACGGTGACAAAATTATCACTAGGGTCATGTTTTTTGCCCCACTTTTTGCACCAGTTTTTTGCACATCTTTTGGTAAGCTAGATAACAGAAAATCACGTTACCTTTCAAAAATAGCAGAAAGGGAATAAGAAGGGTTAGCGGAATTTAAAAATGAGTGAAATAAACTACAAAAAGAGGCAGGGTAATTTGGTAATATCATTAATAGTTTCCCTGGAAAAAAAAATTAAGAACTGACAGAAAAAAATTATAGAACTGGGTAGAACCAAAGTTGCAATCTTGTTTTCATGAATTAGTATAATATAATAAATTTACGAAATATAACAGAATTTATATTTATATATAAAAATCAAAATAATTTTGAAGGCAAAAATCGTATTTAAAATGTAATGTTTAATTCTTCATTTTTTTAGGGGGAGGTGATCAATTTTAGAGGAAAAACAAAAAATGTTTAGAATCGAGAATAAAGAATATTTGCCCGAAGGGTTAGAATCGGAGCCCTCTCTAAGAGTTTATTTATGAACTCTAGGTTTAGATCTCATTGCTTTCCTTTGAAGGTTCTAGTTCAAAACAATTCATGGATTTAATTTAAAATTTCCAGTCCGTCATCCCCCTGAAATTTTCAATTCAGCCGATCCTATGAAAATAATTATTGAATTTTTATATCATTTATAGCCCCTTTTGACCCGGAGGAGGGGTGGGGAATAAAAATTTCCGATTTTGTTATTAGAATAATAAAATATAGGTCAAGTACGAGTTCAATGTCGATTTTAAATGATTCTCACGCTTCAAATACTGCGTTTCTCTTACAGATCCGTGAGAACATACAGGGCTTATTACTAAAGCTATAATCTCAATTCCCGATTTCATGATATGAAGTCTAAATTTCCTTTGAAAAGAAATGCCAATAAGAACAATTTTGTCTAGCTTTCAAATCCTGAAGCAATAATAATTTTTATTCAGACATTTGAGGAAGGGAGAGGAAGATTCTCTTTAAAGTCCTTTAATCTTCACATAGGCTCTCTTTTTTGACTATTTTTATGACTTCTCCCACCCTTCCTTTTCGAAAGAATACTTGTATCTATAACTGATATTCTAGCATGTGTTTAAAAAAAATTATTTTTCGAAAAAGTCTATGATAGCAGCCTACTCGAATTCAACGAATGATTTTAAATGCTATAGTTATTCATGAATAAAACTATTCTAATAGGCAAGGCCGTACCCAGGATTTTTTTCGGAGGGGGTTTTACTAAAAAAAAATTTTTGGTTTTTTTTTACACAAATAACCTCAAAAACGAATACACAATTTGTTTATGTCTATTTTTATTACGTTTTTACGAGTCAGACAAACATTTTGGAGGGGGGGTTCAAATCCCCTTACCCCCCCCCCTCTGGATACGGCCTTGTTAATAGGACTCACCTAGTTTTTGCTCGACGCTGCAAAACTACTTTTAGAAACTAAACAGTTTTATTATATAGATTTCGTCTGGCTAAACGTTGAATTTGAAAGCTACAAGTTTTATAAATGGACATATAATCTTGAATTGTGTATCCAGGCATCAATTATTTCAGTTTTTAGTCTTTGATCTGTTTCTTCCAAACTTCCCAGAATTGCAAATGCGTCAGGTCATAGAATAAGAAATATTAGCGTTACATTTTCTGTGATTCATACAACTGTATTATTTACAGATCTCGGACTTGATATTTATTGGAAATTAATAAAAAAAAACTTTTCCACAAAATAAGTTTTTCAAAAACAAGTAAAGAACTCCATTAAACCAAAAATGAACAAAAGAGAATCAAATAATCTACCAAGCATTAATAAAAGTAGGGTTCTAAACCCATATGCTTTCTATAAGCAAGAATATAATTTGTACTTAACTGAAAAAAATTCAAAAGAATTTACTGAAAATGTGCATTGTCAATTTAATATACATACGCTATCCTTAAAATATTAATTACTTTTTGATTTCTTAAAGTTATAAAAATGAAAACATTTAAAAGAATGTTTTTCAGTAAATTACGTACTCATTATATTCTGGTTTTTAGAGAGCATAGGGGTTCAGAACCCTACTCAAATTAATTTCTGCTCGTTTTGAAGTTATGAAAAGTATTATGAAGTTAGAAAACAATTCTTACTACATAATATGCAGAATAATTGTACCTAACGCATTAGGCATGCAGACCTGCTGTATTTTACCCCCATCCCCCTAATGTGCAAAGATATGGCCCAAATTCGTTTCTAAAGTATTATATTTTTATCTTAATTTGGTATATTTCATTAGGATTGAGCGTCAGAGAAACGTATATGAAGAATATTAGGTAGGGGGTATATTATAAAGTACCGAAACCTTCTGTATAAGATAGATGTGTTCGTAAAAAAAAAAAAAAAAAAAAGAAGAAGAAGCTGAAAAGTGGGCTAAATTTTTCGGTTTGAGTTTGATTTTCTTTTATTCTGGGTTCTGGACATAATGCATAATAATTAAATATAATAATAACAATAATTAATAAACTCTAAAATTTATTTTAATTTAGGTTTGTTTCGGGTTTCATTTATTTATTGATACTGATTTGTGGTAGTTGTATGCTTGGTAGATTATTTGATTTTATTTTTATTCACTTTTGGTTTAAGGGAGTTCTTTACTTGTTTTGAAAAACTTATTTTGTGGAAAAAGTTTTTTTATTAATTTCTGTTCGTTTTATATTGACATAGTCTGTTAAAGGGGAAAAAGACTGAGCCTCCTCTAAAGTTAAACAATCATCCCTTCCACTAAAACCTTAAATTCCCCCTGGGCATAACTTACAACCCTTGTCCCTAATCTCGATATTTAGACCATTTTGAATAGAATGGCTATCTCAAAATTTCTATTAGATGCATTTCGGACAATACGAGGTGTGTGTGTGTGTGTGTGGGGGGGGGGGGGGGTGCCTGCCCTCCGATCACTTTGACTCTTAAAAAGACCGCTAGAGCGTCTGATTACAAATCCAATGAGTCCCCTCCGAAGGTCATATGACCATATTTTCTATCAAACCTAATATGCCTCAGGGCATAACTTACAACCGTTGCCCTGAGGGCTGGGAGGATTTGTTATCCTCAAAGACATAATTTTCAGGCCTTTCAAATACGTTGAACAAAACGGTTATCTCTAAAATTTTGATTGGAAGTGTTTGGGGAAATTGTCGGCGTGGAGGGGTGGGGCATTTGCCCTCTGATCACTTTCGACTAATAAAAAAGACACTAGTCCTCTCAATTTCCAATCGAATGAGCCCTTTTTGAAGCTTTTACGACAACACTTTCTATAAAAACCTTATATGCCCCAAGGGCATAACTTACGATCCTTGTCCTGAGGGATATGGGGGGAGGGTTGTCATCCTCAAAGACATAATTTCCAGACCTATCAACTACGTTGATCAAAATCGCCATATCAAAATGTTGATCGGAATTGTTTGAGGAAATAATGGGCGTGTGGGGGGGGGGGGTGGTTCTCCCTCCGATTACTTTCGACTGTTAAAAAGGGCAATAGCCCTTTCAATTTTCAATCGAATGAGCCCTTTTTTGAAGTTTTTACGACAACGCTTTCTATAAAAAACAGTATTTTCCTCCAGGGCATACTAACTTACAACCTTAGCCCTGGGATCTGTGGGGGGGGGGGAGGTTGTCATACTCAAAGAAAAAACTTCCAGACCCTTCAACTACGTTCAACAAAATGGCTATATCAAAATGTTGATCGGTTTATGGGAAATGATGGGCATTTGAGGGGGGAGGGGCATTCGCCCTCCGATCAATTTTGACTACTATTAAGGGCACTAGTCCTCTCAATTCCCAATTAAATGAGCCCTTTTTGAAGTTTCTACGACATCGCTTCCTATAAAAACCTTATATGCCCCCATGGCATAACTTACAACCTTTGCCCTGAGGGTTGTGGAGGGGGTTTGTCATTCTGAAAGACCTAATTTCCAGAACTTTAAACTACCTTGAACAAAATGGCTATCTCAAAATTTTGATTGGGTGTGTTTGGGGAAATGGTGGGCATGAGAGGGGGGTTAGTTGCCCTTCAATCACTTTCGACTATTAAAAAGGGCACTATCCCTTTCAATCTCCAATTGAATGAGCCCCTTTTCAAGTTTCTAGAACAACACTTTCTATAAAAACCTTATATGACCCGAGGGCATAACTTACAAACACTACCCTGGGGGTTGTCATCCTCAACAACCTAATTTTCAGAACTTTTAATTACGTTGAAAAAATAGCTATCTCAGAATTTTGATTGGACGTGTTTGGGGAAATGGTGGGCGTGACAGGGGGCGGGGTATTTGCTCTCCAATCACTTTCGACTATTAAAAAGGGCACTAACCCTTTCAATTTCCAATCAAATGATCCCTTTTTGAGGTTTCTACGACAACGCTTTCTTTAAAAACCTTATATGCCCCCAGGGCATAACTTACAACCCTTACCCTGAAAGCTCTGAGGGGATTATCATCGTCAAAGACCTAATTTTCAGAACTTTCAACTACGTTGAACAAAATGGATGTCTCAAAATATTGAATCTATGTGTTTGGGGAAATGGTGGGCGTGAGAGTTGCCCTCCAATCACTTTCAAGTATTAAAAAGGACACTAGCCCTTTCAATTCCCAATCGAACGAGCCCTTTTTGAAGTTTTTACGACAACGATAGTAGTAAGGCAATAGGCACTACTGAACGTGATTGCGTAATATGCCTTACCACAGGCCAGTGGCCTATTACAATGAACCCTACATGGGTTGGCAGACAGGTTTTCTATTATGAGACTCATTTTTTGTGTGTCAGTAGATTAGAGAAAGCTTGGTGGTTAGTCCATATAATAACTTGATTGGTCGGTTTTTTAAAAAACTTGCCAAGCTATAATGTACTCAATTAAAAAATCCGATATAATGTCCGTACACTGCATCCCAATTTTCATTATGTTTTAAGACATTGTTTATAGTACACCATATATTATTAACTCTGAAACAATGGATATTTCTATTTTCAATGTGAGTATACTTTCATTCTTTTATTTCCCAAAAAAAAAATTAAAGAAAACGTTTTACTAGTAAATTCAAATTTCAGTGGGGACTTAGCCCCCTCCCCTCCAACAATACAAAATCTTAAGAATATGAGGAGTATATCCGATAGAAACGGCAAAGCACGCTTTTTTCTATTATGTAAATAAAATCTCTCCCCCACAGCTATGTTTACAAGTTTTAATTGTTTTGAAAAACAGTTCATTATCATTCAGAAACAAGCTTTTTCCAAACATGCGGTATTTTTCCGGTTTGAACGAAAAGCTCGCGTGTTACAAAGAGTGTGAGAGTTTTGGGGGTTAAATTTCACAGGTTCTTGCTATAAACGGGATTTGTCTAATTCCGATGTCACGGCGGATGACTTTGGGAAAAAATTAGCGTGGGAGGGGGCCTAGTTGCCCTCCATTTTTTTTTTTTTTTTTTTTTTTTTTTTTTTTGGTTACTTAAAAAGGACATTAGAACTTTTAATTTCCGTTCGAATGAGACCCCCGGGATATTCTAGGACTACTGGGTCGATACGATCACCCCAGGGAAAAAAAAACAACAAAAAGTAGGCCTAAACATACATCCGTGATCTTTCTTCTGGCAAAAAATACAAAATTCCACAGTTTTGCAGATAGGAGCTTTTAACTTCTATAGTAGGGTTCTCTGATGGTGTGATTTTCATTAAAGTTCTATGAGTTTTAGAGGGTGTTTCCCCCTTTTTTCGAAAACAAGGCAAATTTTTCTCAGGCGCCTAACTTTTGACCGGTATAGCTAAACTTAATGAAACTGATATATTTGAAATCATCATCATTAGGATTCGCTCTTTACGCTAAAGTTTTTTATTGTTTTAAAAAAATAAAGTTGTGAGACAGGGTCAAACTTTAGCGTAAAGAGCGAGGCGTTGAGGAGGGGGCAGTCCCTTTCATATAGGGAATAATTTCTGTTCGTTTTAATGTCGCTCCTTACTTTCAGTTTAAAAACTTGTTTGTTTTTTTTATTTCTGATCGTTTTTTAGTTAATGTAGCTTTTATTTGCATAAAAATTTACTTGTCTTTTGCTAAATGGATGTCTTTACAAATTAACTTACGTAACTAACTTCTATATTCGTGTATTTTTCTTCTGGCAAAAAATACAAAGTTGCAGATTTTTGCAGATATGAGCTTGAAACCTATGTAATAGAATTTTCTGATACGCTGAATCTGACTGTGTAATTTTCATTAAAATTCATTCACTTGTAGGGGGTGTTCCCCCCCCCCTTTAAAAATCGGGTAAATTTTCTCAGGCTCGTAGCCTTTGATGTGTAATACTAAACTTAATAAAATTTATATATTTAGAATCAGTATTATAAACACATTCTTTTGATACATTTATTAACATCAAAATTCCGTTTTTAAAAGTTTGGATTACTATTGAGCCGTATCGCTTGTTTTTTTATTGTTTTTTTTTTCTATTACGTATATGTTATTACGTATATGAGGGGGAGGGTTCTCCCCTTAGTCAATACCACACTCTCTACGTTAAAAGTTTAAAAAAAAAATTATGATTCACAAACCCCTGAATCACAAAGGCCGTTTTAATTAGAATAGATAGCTCTTTTGAAAGCACTAAAAAAAAAATTGTAGTGTAAAGAGCGAGGTATTGACTTGGGGGAGAACCCTCCCTCACATACGTTATAATTTCTGTTCGTTTTTATTTAGCAGTAAGAAATTAATAATAATAGGAGCACCTTTAACCCATTATATGCATCACGCCTTAATGAGCAATAAACTTTTTGCATTTAAATAAGAGGAGGGGAAAATTTGACCTCTTAAGCATTTATCCAACAAAATGGAAAAAGGGGAGTTGTTTTTTTTTCATGCTAAATTTTGCCTTTTTTTTAAAGGAAGAGGATACGTGCAATAACCCCCCTTTTGAAAAGAAACCGAGATGGAGTGAAGCTGCATTAATGCAAGCCGCAAGACCATCAATTATCAAATATGCTGGTAGAATTACACACGATCTGGACCAACCAACGACCACCCAACTTATAGTGCCAGGGCCCTCTCACCCCAGTGTTAGCTCCACGCAAGCTGGAAGGAAGTTGAAAAGAGAATGGACTGCTTCTCATAATGCCACAGCCCAGCCTACTCAAGATCGTGAGCTTGACCCCCTTCATGTTTTGCCAAGGAATTCAGATGTAGAAGCCCAGTCTGAATTTGTAAGTATATATATAATTTTTTCTTTCCCTATTTTCAAAAATAAGGGAAATTTTCTCAGGCGCATAGCTTTTGATGAGTAAAACTTAAATTTGTTTCTAAACTATTATATAATAATCCTATTTCATTTTCTTTCATTAACCAAATTAGCAGTATGTAAAGGAATGCTTATAACACTGAAATAGCTTATCATGCATTTCTAAAAAACCCTACCTTGTAACTTCTCTTCTAACCTAGACGTTTTTCTAATGCAATAATCCAATATTCCTTTAAACAAACTAACTATATAAAAACAGACAATTCGCTATTTCACAGATGACAACCATTCTTAAACTGGGGTATGTTTTGCACTAAGCTTTTGCGCACATTCGGCGCTTATCAAAATCTCCCATCGCTACATCTGAATTTTAATCCGGTCGATAGATATAATTTGAATTTTAAGTGAGGTTCTTGATACAGGATGTATATCTCCGATAAGATATATTAACACATAGGAAGAAGGTTTTTAATAATCTCCAATTATGTCTTCACAGTGTTGTCAAGAAACATTATTTGGGCGAACTCTATTTCGTTGAAACACTTAGGGACACTTTAAAAGATGTTTTCGAGAAAGAATTTGAGGGTGTTCTATTTGAACAGTGTTGTGAAGTCCGATATCCCAACTCGAAAGGGCATCGATCCTCCTACCTCGAAGGAAGCTCCCGGTTCCCAAGGGTCCTCCCAGGGGGGGGGGGGGCTCTAAAAAGGACCATTTTTTTCTTCTTCTTTTAATTGTTCAGGTGATGGTGGGACAATGACTATGAGAAATTTACATAGTTTATTAACTTTATAAAAATAATGGTTATTTTACATAAAAAATAAAACTTTTTTTTCTATAGATTAATGATATAGCACCACCACCGACACCATTGGGTGATGAAGCAAGTGTATTTACAGGACCAATTCTGTCACCACCAACGGAGTTCAGTGATGAACCTACACTAGTTCTAGAGAATATGGAGTGGCATAGGGGGTTCCTTAATGATGTTGTTGGGGAAATGGCTAGCCTAGATGACTTAAGCTGTGATATTGACATGCTTGAGGATCCGGAGTGGACAGATAGTTTTATGCGTGAACATTTAGGTGATGCTACTAGTGCATCTGAACCGGGTCCTCATAATGAAATTCCATCACAGGACAATACAGGCTGGCTCGACCAATTGTCCCCAAACACCTTGGAATATGTACTAGGGGACTACCTCATGCCACATCCAAGCAATGTGATTGAACAGACTGGGAGTGGTGGTGTTATTGACAATTCCCTGTCACCCTCCACAATTCCACTTAATGATATAGATAGTAGTAGTAATACAACAGCAACAGTATCCCCTCTTCCGGATTTTTTTCTGTCCAACTCTGCCTTGCACCACATATTGGTCTACAGCGCCAAATTCGGTGACCCCTTCAACTCACTAGTGTCGGGGGATATAATAACAGATCCCCTGGCCATTACACATTCATATACTGATAAGATTCGAGCCATTCTTGAACAACAAATGGGGGTGTGGGGAGTGGGGGTCAGTTTAAAAGCATCAATAGCACTAAAAATATTTTTTTAAATGAAAGTGCGGGTGAGATGTATTCGAAATACTTGCACACAGAGATGTTGGCAATTCACCCGCATTTATCAAATTATGGGGAGGTCTTTCTAAATTGGGCTAATAGTATTCAAAGTAAGTGGGAAAATTATAACGAGGGGGGTAGTGGATCTGTGGTTTTATTTATTGAAAGTTTAAATGTTAATATTTGTAGGTTTAAAAAGGATTTTATCGTAAGAGGGGGAGCGGGGAATATTGAATTAAAATATCATTCAGATTTAGAGGGGACTAAGGGGATACAACGAATCTGTTTCGATACGAGGCTGCAGTGTTTCAAGTATGCATTTTAATTGCAGCATACAGACCACTTAAAATAGCTGCATCTAAGAAAAAGTTGGATATAATGGCAGTTAATGGTAGGGAGGGTTCAAAGTTCCCCAAAGTAAATTTTAATTGTTTAAATGGTCAATATCCCGTGACACTAAAAGGAATAGATATTTTTGAGCGGGCTAATGCACATTTAAAGATTGGTGTCACGGTGTTACAGTATGAACCAGAATTTGAAGAGGGTCAGCGTTCCGATAAGTAGGGTGTATTATTTCCAGTGCGGGCTCCTTCAATTGAATCAGTAGAACATTGGGTGTGGCTTCTATACACCCCACCCACAGACTCCGATTCAATTGGTCATTTCAATCCGATTACGGATATTAGTAGGGTTCTAAGTGAGGGTAAAAAGCGGGATGGTGTGTGTTATTACTGTCCAACATGCCTCTCAAGATTTCGCTCTGATTAAAAGTTAAAGCATCACATGAAACACTGTAAACGTTATGGATACCAGGCTTTGGAGACGGTAAGCGGAGATAGAGCGATCTTACGTTTTAAAAATTTTCAAAACACGCTCCTGCAGAGCAATAAGATCGCTTTAGACCGCGAAGCTAAACTGACAGACGTGTGCGATCCGTCAAATTCAAATCGTGTTAAAATACATGAAGCCATAGGGGTCTCTTACGCTCACGCGCAACGAGATTCCAATAATACCATGCAAGTGTTGGATGTAGTTGAGATGTTGAGTGACGGTGAAGACTGCATGCGCTCGGCATTGGTCAGTCTAATCAAAACAGCAAACGGTGCAATTTCGCGCCTTCGTTATACAAGCTATCCTATGCTCCTATCACCAGATGACATAGTGGCCATTAAAAATCGTAAAATGTGTTGGGTTTGCAAGGGAGAATTTGATGATGGTGTTGGGAATGGGGGGAGGAGGAAGGTGATCGACCATGATCATTTGTGGCAGGAAATTACATCGGGAGGGAGTAACTTTAGAGGGGTAGCTCACCAGTCATGCAATTTAAACGTTAGACAACAATATTTCGTACCTGTTTTTATACACAATTCCAATTACGACTTAAAGTTTGTTCTTCCGGCATTGGCCCGCATTGCCAAGGGAGGAGTTGTAGATGACGCATGGATAGATGGTTCTTTTTCATATAATATCATACCCAAATCATCGGAGAAGCTACTGCTGCTAGAATTCATGTGGAAAACAGTTGACAAGGGTAACACGTGCCTGAATAAAATCCGTTTTTTAGACTCTTTCAGCTTCTTCCCCAAATCTTTAAGTCAATTGATTCAGGTGCAGAAAAGTGACAATTTTGATAGCTTCCCCCTCCTCAAACAGCGCTTCCCCGATGATGAAATGTATGATTTATTAACGTGTAAGGGTATATATCCATATGATTATTACAACTCTGGCTCGAGGCTAGATGAGGTGTCACTACCGCCCATTGAAGCTTTTTACAATTCTCTTACTGAGAGTGAGTGCACCACTAGCGACTACGAATTTGCTAAGAGGGTTTGGGCAAAGGGCGGATGTAAAAATGGGTGGGATTATTGTAAACTTTACTTGGCCAGTGACGTGCTCACTCTTCTGGATATTGTGTGCAAAAATACGGATAAAATCTATGGGGAATTTGGGTTGGATTTAGGTTATTATTTTTCCACTCCCCATTTGGTGATGGACTTAATACTTAAAATCAGCAAAGAAGAAATAGGTCTGATCGCCGATGTGGATCAGCATCTGTTTGTAGAGAGATCAATGAGGGGTGGGTATGTTTTTCACGGGGATTGTATCATGAAAACTGATCCGAGTGGACAGCACACCGATGAAAAGTCGGACGCAGTTTTTTTGGATATGAATTCTCTTTACCCATCGGCAATGTCTCACTACTGTTTGCCGTGTGGCAATTATAAATGGCTTAACAATCCCTGTGCTTCGAATTTCCCCGACATTGCCAGTGTTGAGGAGAATGGGGCACAGGGATGGTTTTTTGAAATTGACGGTGAAATACCCATGGAAATCCATGACTCGGTAAAAGACTTTGTTTTTCCGTGCATAAATAGACCGGTGGGTAGGGACTCTCTTAGCCCCTACAATTTATCTTTAGTAGAGGACGGGAGTATGCACTGGGTACCTTCAAAACAAAAACTAATTGCCGACCTCAACCCGAAACAGAATATCGTTGTTCATCACGTGCTATTGAAATGGATGGTGTCCAATGGTTTCAAGGTCACAAAGATTCATAGAGCCCTCCAATTTGATCAAAAGCCTTACATGAAAACGTTTATTGACACCTTTGTCAGTAAGCGTTCACAAGCGAAAACGAAAGTTGAAAAAGAAGTCTATAAACTCATTTTGAACTCAGCTTTCGGTAAAATGTGCGAGAGCGTACGACACAGAAGTCGATGTGACATTGTAACCAACCCCAAAGATTGTGCTCGAATCATTGCGGATCCAAATTTCACATCGTTCACAATCATAGACTCTAATATGGTGCTCCTACATCGCAAGAAAAGAAACATTGTATTAAATAAAAATATTGCAGGCGGAAGTACAATAACTGAAATATCCAAAAAACTCATGTTGTCATTTTATTATAATGTATGCAAGGTACAGTGGCCGATTGAGGGACAAGTTCAAGTGTACTACGGGGACACTGATTCACTCCTGTTAAAAGTCAAAACTGAAAATCTATTGAATGATTTGGAAAATGGTGAGTACATTAGCTCAAGAATGGACTACACTAACTGGGACGAATCCCTCTACCCAGAGCTAGTGAAATGCCAGGCCCCAAATCAATTGTTAATGCTAAAATCTGAAACGGGTAGCGATCTGATATCCAGTGGTGTGTTTCCTGGACCGAAGGTATACTGTGTGGAAACGCACGGCAAGGATATCAAACAATTTTGCAAGGGGGTACCTACACACTTTGTAAAAAATAATTTCGACATGAGTGTGTATAGAAACTGTGTGGAACGTAGTAGAGTGCCAAGAGCGAAAGTCATGGCGATTCGCTCTTTACAATTTAAAAACTACACAGTTAGAGTTGAGAAAAACGCCATGTCTGCCATATCGGACAAAGTCTATGTACTTGAGGATGGTGTGAAGGTACTACCACACGGTCATTACTTAATTTAAGACCAAGTTGAATGTATAGAGTACAGAAAACAACTCGGTATAAAAAAATTAACTTAAATTCATTAAAAAAAAGTATAAATTGGGTGGGAGGGTTTTTTGGGTAATTAGGTGTTTTTTTTAATTCTTTTTTTTTCTTTATCACAAACAATTTTCAATGTGTGTGTGTGTGCAAGGCAGATCAATTTCCAGTATTTAACGCCAGCCCCGGCCCGGGCCCGCCGCAGCGGGCCCCTGGCTCCCGGCGCTTCCAGGCCCGCCCCCCCCCGGCCGCCGCAGCGGCCACCCCCCCCCAGGGGGGAGGGGGATCCCAAAATTTAAAATGTTGTACATAATAGTGATATTTCAAGTGCTTTATTCCAATAAATGTTGTATTTTTTGTTTATAAATAAATAAACAGAAAAAAAAGTGTATTTATTTAAGTGTTTTTTTTTTCTAGTGGTTATGTAAATGTTGTATTTTTTTATTATAAATAAATTAAAAAAGTGTATTTTTTTCATGTTTAATGTGCCTTTTTCAATGTAGTATTTTTTTAAAAGTATTGTCACCTTTTTTATGTATATAATAAAAGAAAATATTATTCGTCTTCTTCGTCTTCTCATCATTATTATTATTATTATTATTATTCTTGAACGGAGTAGTAGTAATAGGGAAATTATTTAGTCATTAGACAGCCATAGTCTACAGTTAGTTGTCCAGGTGAACTGTTGAAGGGAACATGTATCAATTTAAAACACCATTCAGATCGTTTCTGTGTGGACCGTCAATGTCGGGCAAAGCAACACTCTTAACTAAAATAATTAAAAATTGCGATAAAATGTTTGTGGAAAAGCCGAAAAAAATCTACTATTGTTACAGTATTTGGCAGGAGTCATACGATAAAATAAAAGCAATTGCCACGACGGGGTTGGTGCAGATACAATTCATACAGGGACTTGATGTTTTCAGCATTATTGAACCAAACTCTTGGCTGATCATTGACGATCTGGCTGAATCTATTGAACAATGGTCCCAAGAAATGCTACAACTGTTCACTGTTCGCTCTCATCATGAACAGATTTCCGTTACTCTGGTTCTACACAATCTCTTTCATCAGAGCAAGTGTATGCGAACACTTGCATTGAACTGTACCTACTATATCATCTACAGAGTTGTTCGTGATTCTAGCTCGCTAATAACTCTCAATAAACAAATCTATCCAGGAGCCCCCAAATTTCTGCTCTCAGCATACAATCAGGCAACTAATAAACCCTACGGCTACATCCTATTGGATCTCAATCAAAATACACCCGAGGATCTGCGTGTAGTCACAGATATTTTTGACAATGAAATTACAGTATATCTCCCCGTGAACACTAAAAAGACCTATTATTGCTATCATGACACTGAAGAAACTACATGAAAATAGACATTTGTTTTCAGTTCTAAGCACTTCAAAACCTCCGCTTAGGAAAGCAATACTCAAACACGGTATTGACAATGATTTCATTAATCTAATATCCGAACTTTGTTTAAATTTGATCGAGGGTAATGTTCAACTGCCAGAAGTAGTTAAGCAACAGGCAAAGCAACATCGTTCCATTGTACGTACATTGGCCTCTAAAAAGAAAGGAAAGAATTTTAAAAGGAAACGACTTCTTCAGGCGGGCGGTAGCTTTTTCACACTTTTACTGCCAATAATTGCAGGACTTGTAAACAGTTTTCTCTAGAAAGAGAGAGAATGGCAAAACCCTATAAATTGACTCCAATAGAACTCGCTCTCTCACCCTTCGAACACTTTGAGAACAATCTGAGTAAATTCCTTGACAATGAGAATATTGAGGATGATAAAAAACTGCTTTTACTTCAAGATGCACTTCGCCGAGTGGACAAACACAAGTCCTATCGGTCGAAGCCCACTGCTGCTGGTGGTATTGACCTCAAAAAAGAATCATCTCCTCAAGAGTCTGCTGCTGCTGAAACACAATTAAAGAAGGAGGAATTGGATTCAATTGTATTGAAAATTGGAAATCTAATGCCCCACTCATATCGTGAACAAAGTAAACGACTCCTAGCCTATCTCATGGAAAGTGGTCATATTCAAGTTGAGAGCAATGGGGAAGGGATTATAATTCAGGGCAAGAGCTATAATCTACTTGATTTAATCTATGATATGGTTACAAATCGTAAAGGACTATTATCATTTGACACTCATCTATACAACTTTCTAAATACATTAAACTTCCCCAAAAGTCTTATTGGCAATAGACAAATTCTAAAAAAATTAAATGAACATGCATCATCATCAACAACATTGACACCATTAAAATATGAACTTGAAGAAGAAGAAGATTTTAAATCAATTTTGGAAAATACTAGCACACCGCTGATGGCTAGACAAAAGCGAAGACGTATCAAGTCAACGTCACCACCACCACCACTACCACCACCAACAGCCAGTATACAAAAGGGTAGCGGACGTTACACAACGTGTTTACGTTCAAAATGGTTGAAGTTCTGAAAGTTGTTTATGAAAATATTAGTGAGGCGGGGAGTTTAAGTTCCCCCACCACTCTTTCCATGGTCACTGGTGTTCACACTAAAAGTGTACAAGACTATCTACAAAATGAATCAAGTTACACTCTGCATAGAAATCATAGACTTCGTGCCAATCAATATCGAAAAACTAAAGCCTTTTACCCATTGCATATAATACAAGCAGATCTCCTGACTCTAGATGAGCTTCAAAGACGTCACAATACACCGTACAAGTACGTCCTACTTGCAATCAGTGTTTATAGTCGCTATGCATATGCAATTCCATTGCGATCAAAGAGAGGTGTTGAAGTTGCTCAGGCCATTGAAAGTATTCTCGAACAGGATTCATATAAAAAAATTCAAACGGATCGCGGTAGTGAATTTGTTAATCCCCATGTTGCAAAAGTACTAGAGAAATATAGTACACTGCTTTATCATAGACACAGTCCTATAAAGGCTGCAATGGCCGAACGATTGATAAGAACTATTCGACTTTTAATTTCAAGATATTGTACATTGAAAAAAACATCGGCTTTTATTCATGATCTTGATAATCATGTTGATTTATAATCAACGACCTCATCGATCATTGTCCAACTCTACGCCAACGGAAGTTCATCATTCTGATCATGATACAATTGACACCTTTCTTAAACAGTATTCCAATGAATCGGTTGTCAAGAAGAAGAAGAAAAATAAATTCAATGTTGGTGATACCGTTCGAATTAATAGAACAACTAATGTTTTTGAAAAGGGGAATTACTTGTGGTCCACCGAACTTTTTAAAGTGGCAAAAATCCTAGACACTAAACCCATAACTTATCGCCTGTGTGATACCAAAGATGAAGAGATTCTCGGCGGCTTTTATGATTATGAATTGCAAAAAGTTAAAAATGCTAGTAAAATCTATCAAATTGAAAAGATATTAAAGACACGTACTCGCAGGGGTAAGAAACAGTTACTTGTTCGGTGGCTAGGATACAACTCTGATTTTGATTCTTGGATCGGCGTTGAAGATATTGACAATGCCCCATGATTTCTATGTAACATTCATGTCCAACGTTTCCGATCCTCTCTACAACGACTTGAATACGACAAGTGATTTTTGGACAAAACTCTCCCCCGCCATCAAATTTGACGGTGCGTATGAAGTGGCTCTTGCCGACTGTATTCTCAAAAATACCTATGACATCCTGAGAAAGGATCGTAAATATGATATAAAAATTAGACCCTATAATTGGCCACCACCACCACCACCACCTTCAGGTGATCAAGAACAAATTCGAAAAATCAATTGGATTTAAGGGAGCTTTTCATTTCAACTATTCAATGGAGGAGGGCAAGATCTACATTAGTTCACCTATTGCCAGCGAAACGGTTATTCTCAATGATAACCTAAAGGATGTTCTTGGCTTTAAGCTCAATATAATCAATGGTAAAAGTGCCGGAAACACTAATTTCATTTTTGCTGACTACCCACCTGCCTTCTCCACAGACACTTGTATATTTCTCTACGCTTCATTTGTGGAAACATCGAGAGTCGGTAATTCAAATGTTCCCCTCCTACGAGTTCTTGAACGAAAAACCAATCAAGAGCATATTCATCACTACAATATAAAGCATCTTCAGTATATTCCCGTAAACACTTCGTATTTGGAACTCTGTCAGTTAACACTAAGAACTGAATTAGGTGATCCTCTAGCAATTTCAAAAGGCTTAGCAGTGATTACATGTCATTTTCGACCCATTGTCAACGACAGCACAATCACCTAAAATGAACAATAGGAGAATTCCATTTGTCTGTCCCGATATCGATTGCTATGTTGGTGCTTTGAGTCCACGTCAAATAGGCAATGGATTGGGCTACTACAAGGGTCGTACTACAATGTCTGGCTACGGTCTTGGTAGCTGGTTTGCTAGGCTATTTCGTTCTGCACTACCCTTGCCAGAAAATATCTTGTACCTGCTGCATCAAATTTTGCTGCCTCCACACTACAGGACTGGGGGTCGGGCAAGAATTTCAAGGAGAGTGTTAAGGAAAATATTAGATCTTCAGCAAGAGCCGTTGGTGAGCAGCTTAAATCTCGACAAAATGGGGAGGGATTGAAAAGGATGCGTTCACGTCATTCACTCATCAGTCTCCACCCAGGCAGGAAGCAAAGGACATCAACAAGGACTTTGAGGAATAAAACAACGAAGGCCAATAAGCAGAAGAAGAAGAAAAAGAAAAAGATTGTTAGATCAAAGAAGGATTTCTTCTCTTAAGATGACTTATCTCCCCCACAAGGAATCATATCCATCAATTAGTTCCTCATTGAATCTATTCAATGCTGAAAATGTTGATATCAGTGTCAAGTATGGTTACTATGAACAATTTCACCCCCAACAACCCCTCTCGGAAAATATACACTTTCAAATATTTTCCAATGAAGACTATTTCATTGATTTGTCGTCAACATTTATTGATTTAAATGTTGTGGTGAAGAAAAAGTCAGATAATACAACTCCAAATGCCGGCGATGGTCTCTCCTACGAGAACTGTATTCTACACAACCTATTCAAACAAATTAATGTATTCATTAATGGAACATTGGTGAGCACTAGCAATAATTTATCAAACTATGCAAGCTACACACAATTTATGATGATGACGCCAAAGGCATACAAGGAGTTGAGAGGACAATCATTGGGCTAGGAATATCGATCAGGTGTTGATACTGACGGTGAGTTGACTACTGCAGTGACCCAAGAGTATCATCTGGTTGGAAAATTAAATCATGAGATATTCAATATATCCCAATGGCTACCCCCCAATGTCAAGATTGACATAAAGTTACAGATGGCCCCATCGAATTTCATTTTGAGAAAAACACTTCCTGCAGCACCCGATGCAAATGTCATTATCACATCTGCAATTCTCCACGTCCGAAAACAACAAGTTATGAGCTCTGTTGCATTGACAGTGGAAAAGCTAAGAGCCAATGGTAACAACATTAAACTTCTTGTTCCCCATACGATCACCAATCAACGTCACATTGCCACCGGCTCTCGTAGCTATAGCGATTCATCATTTATCAATGGAGAAATCCCATCAAAATTGGCTTTGGCCTTTGTGAAGAGTGGCAGTGCCGTTGGATCCTGGACTGAATCCCCCCATGATTTTAATTTTTTCGGTCTATCTAGCCTTGTGTGTAAAGTGAATGGTATTCCACTGTACACTCTATCATTTGACAAAAAATCCTATAGAACTCTGTACGAGTTGACCATGCAATCCCTAGATCATGACTCTCAACTACTTGAAAATGGAATAACCGATTCAATGTTTTCAAAAAATCATGGGGTTATTGTTTTAGACTTGTCTGGCACACAGGATATGAGCATAGTACGAACAGGGAATGTACGTTTAGAGTGTACATTTGCCAATGCTCTGACTGAGAGTATCACGCTAATATCACTGAGTCAATTTGAAACCTATTGGGAAATCACACCCGACGGCAGTGTTCTACTAGACCTAGCACCATGAACACAAACCAAATAATCAACGTATTTAGTATGGATCCATACATGTCCCAGTACAAGTCCTATTGCATACCTTCGGACTTCATTGAAAAAATTCCAAGTGTTAACAATGCCCTAATCATTGTTAATAGCAGTCCATCGAGTTTGAAGACCGGTCATTGGCTATGCATCTTTCAAACAGCGAAGAATATTGAATTTTTTGATCCTCTTGGCCTATTGTATAAATTCTACGCTCCATACATCAGCAACTTTATTGAAAGCAGGGGGAAAACCATTATTCAAAATCAACGAAGAGCACAGGATTTAACGACTAAGACATGTGGCTTTCATGCACTACTCTTTTTCATGTTCAGATGTCGTGGCTACACCTACAAGCAGTTTCTCAACATCTACGTTGACTTACCTCAATTGAACGACTTTCTAGTGGAGAATATACTTACAAGCGTATTTAATATTGATTTTAGTGCCCTAAGAATAAAATGTTCTAAAGATGTATGTGAAATTGTTTATTAATAAAAAAAAAATTTATATACATGATAAAACGACTTTTCTACTCTTTAGATTTCATCCACTACTAGGTATTTGTCGACAACAACTAGTGCAGGTAGATTATCTGAATTCACAGTGTACTGATCCTGATGTACTGCAATGTCAGGGTCACATTTTCTACAGTAGAGTGTGACTTCACTCTTGTCATATCTCTTTGTATAGTCAATGATACTATTCTCATTCATTCTATGGAATTCACATGTTTCAATTTGCTTATTTGAAGCAATTTCACAAACAGTGTCCTCAAGTGTCGAATCACATTCCGTCACAGCCAAATAAAAATCAGTGGGCTTATAATCATAACACCCAGTGTCTTCACAACGATGACGTAGAAACCATATTCTTTTGTTGTTCCAACAGTTGAATCGTTGACCCGGTTCCTCCTCCCAGAACAATCTAAAACCACGACGATACCAATCTCGTAGCAATAAACTAAAATCACGGTTAGGATTCTTTCCAATCATACCGGGATATGTACTCTCCCACTGATTACATTTATCATAATGATAATTGGAGCATAGGTGGCCTCTAGGATGCGAGTCACACACCTCTTCAAGACAGGAATTACAACCTTTAATTTGTACAGCATATCCTCTATGCAATTTACACGGGTTGCATAATCTACACTTTTCATCATACTCCTCAATCATTGTGCAATTCTCACATGATGATGACCAGCTGCCCAGTGAGTACATACATAACGGACATGTATGGAACATTTTGTTATGTGTTGACACTCTCACTACCACAATGAAACTGAGCTAGCAACAACAAAAATTGTCTGAGATAGAGAGAGAGAGAGGAGTAAATCATCCTTGAGCACCATCTTTCTCATGAAAAAAGTCCTAAATTTCAAAACTAATGTTTAAAAGCATATCCACAATATCATTTTGCCGTGTCAAGTTCAATCATTTTATTATTAACATATACATGTATATAATTGACATAGGCCCATGGGGAGACAAGCTCGAAAAACTAGGCCTAGACAAAGATACAATAAAAAATTTTACGCTACAATACAAAGATAATTACGACGGCAAAGATACAATAATACAAAAATAATATGAAAGTAGCAGCTAGCCCAGGATCCAAATATAAATATAAATATATATATAAAAAAAGAGAGATCAATATTATTAAATATAAATTCATACTAAAGGATAGCCGAGAGGCCCACATTCACATAGAACAAAAATCCAAACAAATAACTTAATCATATTAAAAAGACAAATAATTAAAAATAATCCTGAACTAAATGAAATTTAAGATTCCTTTTTATTAAATGGATAGAAGAAAATTTATCAATAAAATCCTTGTGAGCATCCCAGCACCGGGCTATTGACACAAACGGGGCGAAATATCTCTCAGTACTATACTTGTCAATGTAGATACTCTTTTTTTGTCGCGTGTTATAACGATGTAAATCTTGTGATCGGGAGAACAAACTTTGATTGAGGTAATATGGCGGTAATTTCTTAATGTCATAACTAAATTTGAAAATAATTGCTCCAAAAGTAAATTGTTGAGAAACTGGAAGTATATCTAAATAAGTATATAAAGATGCTGTAGAAGACTTATTTGGAAGTGAAATAGGCAATGAAATAAAAAGTTTGAGGATTCTTACTGCTTTATTTTGTAAAATCTGTATTGGTTTAATATGGCTTTTAAATGTAGATAAATATACTAGAGAACAATAATTAATATTAGACTGAATCAGCGCAAAATAAATGCTTCGTAAAGCAGAGTAGGGCAAATAATGCTTCAACCTCCGCATTAAACCAACATACCTTGAAATCTTTAAGCGTATATTTCGAATGTGTGTTTTAAAAGATAATCTTTCATCAATCATAAGTCCAAGGTACTTTATCACATTCGCCCGAGATATTGATAATACATACTTTGAAGAAGTAACTCGGGTAATACGAGGGCATATATTTGACTTCCTGCCGTAAATTATGAAATTAGTTTTTGATAAATTCAAAGCAATAAAATTTGCGGAACACCATTCAAGAACATTAGAAAATGCAGTATCAAGTTTTGCCTCCAACTCCTCGTCATTCCTCTCAGAAATTGAAACTGCCGTATCATCAGCAAAATGTGTGCTGAGACATGGGATTGCCAAAGCGCGGTGAAAATCATTTGTATAAACTAGAAAAAGCAGAGGACCTAGGACAGAGCCCTGAGGCACCCCAACCATGGAGGACTGAGGAACAGGCGAAGAGAGAAAATTACCTCCATCTATTCGTTGCTTTCTCTTATCAAGATAAGATTTAACTAGATCCAACGCCGGTCCGCGTACACCACAATTATCCAATTTACGAAAAAGAATACAATGGAATATTGTATCGAATGCTTTTTTAAAATCCAAGTATATTGTTGCTGGAATTTCACCTCTATCTAAGCATTCATGAATATATTGGATGAGAGCAATGATAGCGTGCTCAGTATTGTGTCCAGACCTAAAACCAAACTGGGAATTTATGAAAAAATTAAACGATTTAAGAAAATCATAGATCCTCTTATAAATTGCCTTCTCAAATATTTTAGAAAATGCTGACAAAATAGAAATAGGGCGGTAATTTGATGGGTTTTCAGGAGAGTCACCTTTGTGAAGCGGAATTATCCTCGCTTCTTTAAAAGCAGACGGGAAAACTCCATTTTTAAATGAAAGATTAATTATATGCTGTAATGGCAAAATTACTGCAGACAATATTTCATTAACAATTATAGAACTAGACCCGTCAATTCCCGCTGAATTACCTGGATTTAGATCACACACTATTTTTGTTATTTCAGACCGAGAAATAGGCGTAAAAAATTGAATTACTTTGAGGAGATGGAAGGTATGAAGAAAAATGTTTATTACTGCGTGAATCAAAACTGGTGTCGTGATCAATATATCAATAAATTGTGTAAATGCATTTGGACCACGATGTAGAAGCTTCATACAATAGTCTAATGATGGAGAATCAGTTTTCATTATATCAACAAGCATTCCCCGAGAAAATATCTTCCTTTGAATAGACAACTCTAGAAAATCATCATCTAGAATCAAACGTTTTTCCATAAGAACTAGATTCCTCATGATTCGCTCTTTCTCTAATCTATCCATTTTTTAGAGTCCTAACTCTCTCACAACCAACTTCAGACTAACCAGAATTTCTTTTTGTACTCTAGAAAATATACGCTAGTCTACTATAGAAAGAAAAAATACCATTGATTTAGAAACATTTTTATTGAACATAATTACAATAATAATATTCACTGATGCATTTTGTTCTTATCAATATATTTCGATAGGACATCTAATGCTGACCGAAGTTTATTTATATGGAGAATATTCACTTTTCCAGCAAAACATAGTTGCTCCTCCTGCTTAAACTTGCTTAATGATATCACGTATCTCGCGTACATACTATCCCATTCAAGACATAGTCTACAGCCAGCGGTTATTTCCACAGCTACATTGGGTACTCGTATATCGTTGCTGCTGCTGCTGTCGGTTCCATCATTAATCTCCAATAATGTAAATGCACCACTCATTTTTTTCTCCACTAATATCCTCTCAAATAAACTATTCTCTCTCTGAATTCAATTCTCTTACTAATATGAACTACAATGAAAATTACTCCTTATATCCGAATACAACTACTAATCAAGTTAGTGTGACCGCCGCTCTCTCTCTCTCTGTTTGACCTCCAAAAAATGAGTGTCACATTAGAAAACCTGTCTGCCAACCCATGTAGGGTTCATTGTAATAGCTCACTGGCCCGTGGTAAGGCATATTACGCAATCACGTTCAGTAGTGCCTATTGCCTTACTACTAACGATTACTATAAAAACCTTCTATACCCCCAGGACATAACTAACAACCCTTGCCCTGAGGGCTGTGGGGGCGTTGTCATCCTCAAAGACCTAATTTCCAGAATTCTCAACGACGTTGAACAAAATGTTTATCTCGAAAGTTTTGATTGGTGTGTTTTGGGAAATGGTGGGCGTGAGAGGGGGGTTAGTTGCCCTCCAATCACTTTTAACTAGTAAAAAGGGCAATAGCCCTTTGAATTTCCAATCGAATGAGCCCTTTTTGAAGTTTCGACGACAACGCTTTCTATAAAAGCCTTATATGCCCCAGAGCATAAATTATAATCCTTGCCCTGAGGGCTCTGGGGGAAGTGCCCTCGTCAAACACATATTTTCCAGATCTTTCAACTACGTTGAACAAAATGGCTATATCAAAATTTTGGTTGTGTTTGTTTGGGGAAATGGTGTGGTGGAAGGAGTGTTAGTTGCCTTCCAAGCACTTTCGGCTATTAAAAAGGGCACACGCCCTTCCAATTTCCAATTGAATGAGCCCTTTCGAAGTTTCTACAACAACTCCTTCGATACGAAGTGCCCTGGTCTATAAGAAAGAAAGAAAGAAACCAGAGATAATACATTGTGACAACATCGTTCTTTACTTAGGCAGTGCTATTGCGCTGCCTATGATAGTTTCGTCTTTTTAGCAAGCTGATGAAAACAGTATACGATCAGTATAGGGCGGAGCCTTGTCTTAGTAAGCGGAAGACTAATAAACAAAATATATTATGTATTTACTAGAAGCAAAGAATGTCGGAAAAAAGGTAGAAAAAGAAACAAAAACTAGCTTGTGCTCTTAATTTGCTCACCTTGCCTTGCTTTCCATCCCCCCCATTCTAAAAAAAAAGAAACTGTCGCTGAAAGTTGGAACTCGATTACCTAGCCGTAAGGCAAAACAGGGTAAACACCAAAACTACAGCTTTCGAAATATTCATTTACAGGAACAAAGAATTCCCCGCTCTTTCTCATTCTCAGTCGAATTCTTTATGCATCTACACTCATGAAATGGTTTAAGTGCTATCTTTTCTCCACAAAAAAGCATACACTACAGTTTATTTTTATTTATACCTTTTATCCGACACGCTTTGCTGCTAGTTACTAATCAGGATTTTAATTACATCAAAGCGGCATCAATAGTGACTAGACAGCTCCAATTACCACTTCTCAGCAACGGTTTTGAGGCAAATCCTCTGGTCCTTCGCATGCTGTTCAACATAGTTATTTTGCAGCATTCCCTTCGACAAAATTTTGGAATGTGTTGGCACTGGTGATGAATTAGGGGCTTTCCCGAGGGGCAGAATAATAAACTTCATTAGCGAAGATCCAATTTCTAGGTTTTTGAATTTGCGCCCTCAATGAGTACTCTAATTCCTAATTTCTTAGACTGTTTTCTTGTCCGGTACAATCGCTCAGGGGTGTGATATTAGACATGTTATCATAGTGGTTTCATACCATACAAGCCGTAAAGATATCACCTTTTCTACGAAGGTAGAAACACATAGGTTTAGCACTTAATTATTTCTAAACCAGGTAGAAGTGGCTGATTATTGTCCCAGGGCTGTATACTGACTACACGACTTCTTGGTGTCCCTTATTTACAGAAAACGCAATCAAAGGCGTATCCAAGATTTTGGTCGGAGGTGGAGGGGCTTACAAAACACCGCACCAAAATATTGTTCATATGCATTTTCCATACAGTTTTTACGATTCGGACAAAATTTCAGGGAAAGGGAGGGTTAAAACCCGTTACCCAAGCGTCCTCTGCTCCGACCAGGCGTCGCACGCAACACACAAACACACACAACAAAAACTCTGTAACATGCGTTAGTACTTACTTTTATAGTTTAGTAATAATAATAATATAAAATACATAGCACTCATTTCACTTGGTAGCTTTAAAATATCCCAAAAATGATATGCTGAGAAGAAAATGAGCGCAGTCCCAGTGTTCAACCCCTAAATGATAAGGCACCCTATGAACTATCCAAAAACAGTAGGTGAGAATGAACTCCGATATCAAAATTCCACCCGCCTGTACCTGGGAGTATCATTTGCCATTTGACAATTAGAGAAAGCTTTTCGTCCAAGATGAACATAACCATGCTCGAAGTGTTCTGTGAAAAACTATATTGTAAGTGTTTTAAAAATTTTGCCAAGACGAAAGGAGTGAAGGACCATAATTTACAACAGAAGGATTGAGTACCCTAAGAGACATGAATGGTGATGATATAGGTTTGAATTTACATATATGACATTTTAATAATTTCGATAACTTAAAAATTCCAATATCCTATCATTAATATCACATAGCAAACATTCCCAGTGAAATTGTTCTAATGTTTACCAGTGAACGTGGTAAACATAATATTGTGTGTTTTAAATCGTTCTTATATGTAGTGTTAGATGTTCAGATAGAGTTATGTGTAGCGTTGTCGTACTATTCATTTAATTTAGCGTAGATAGGAAGCAATGTGCCCTATAATCAGCAAAAACAAAAAAAAACTTGTAAAAGGTGAATTCTCAAAAAAATCTTATGTAAAGGTAGAATAGCCCCAACCTTGTTGAAAATGTAAAAGTTATAAGTGTTAGATGTAGAAAAAGGAAAAAAAATCTTTAGTGTAGTAGCTAGGCTAGAACCATAAATAATCTTAGTCCAGTAGATGAACTTTAGAAAGGGATATATAATAAAATAAGACAAGTAATAGAGAAAATTTTTGGCACTCCTAGTTAAGCTTATATAAAAGTATAAAATAATACAATGTCAATTAAAATTACGTAGGACCAATAGTAAATAAAATAGCGAATATTTCAGAAACCCAAGGGTAAGCAAGTCCTAATGACGGTACGTCATTAAATAATGGGAAGGGTAATATGTACCGTGAGTAGTCTGTGATATATTTAAAATACAAAAAAATAAAATTCTTTCTTTCTAAAGATAATAGTTTCCGACTTCCTCTAATTAAGTTTAAATCTAGTTTCAAAAAAAAAGAAAAGTTCTTAATCAGCAAAAAGAGAAACTGCATTTTAGCCTCAGCCAAACAACGACGCTATTCGGTTTTGAATTTCGCTAAGATATTTGGTAATAAAAAAATCACCAGATACAGAATTCACAGGAAGCTTAAGTTATAATGTTTAATCATCAGAAATATTTAAAATAAATTATTGGACGGTCAGTGAGCATAATGGAGTGAGTTGGTAAACATAATAACAAGGTAGCGGCCCCCTCCACAGGACTTGGGCCAATCGTGAAATAGCTCTCACGGCACATGATCGTTACTTAGGATATATAGTGAAGAAAAGTGTTTTTTCGCGTCATTATTGTTATTATTGTCATTGGCATTCGCATTCATTCGTTGATCAGAATTATTATTATGCAGTCATTGTAGAGATTTGGTCATTATTATCTCTGCCCTGTTGTTGTCAATTGAAGTGAAGCACTGTTGTACACCTAAATGTAAGTTTCAATAAAACTATTGCTTTTCTATTTGTGTTGTTTTATTTATAAGTCTGTATCTAATCGCACCGCAGGTAACTAGTTCGTATGTCTCCATTGGTAACCCTCCCAGAAATCTGATTTCTACATAACATTAGAGGTAATTGGTTTCGAGATAATCCAAGGAAAAGAGGTTACTTTTATATAGTTACATATTTTATTTTCTCGCGTTCAGCGAGTGGCGCGGTCACCCATTTACTTTACTCCCTATTGCTGTGGCGCTATCCTTAACGCCACAACCTCCAATGCCACAATCTTTAACGCCACAAGTGGCGCGGTCATAAATTTGGAGGAGAACCATATCAGTCGCTGTAGCCCTCAACGGCACGAGATAAGCTATAACGGCTCAGATGATGCGATCATAAAATTCCTCGGCGGAACCTTTTGATTTTCTTATTATTTTTATAGCTTGCTTAGCCTATTAATTAGCTTAAGAAAAATTCGCCTGGCAGAACAGAAAAATTCACCCGGCAGAACTGGCACTTCCAATATTTACCCGGCGGACTCCCCGCATGTGCGAAATACTTTATAATATCTTAGATTATTGCTTTGGCTATGTATAATAACCGTTTATTTTGTATGGATTACATATTTGTTGAGGGAAGAATGCGTCACAGCGCAACAGTTTGGAGATTGAAGCTGGAGAGTTTCGTGATGTTTTTTTAACAGTTCTAATGCTATTGGATATTTCAGTATTACCACTAAAGAGCGTTTTCACCTATTTGGGACAATATCATTGTTTTCTGGCCCGGAAATAAAGAAGTCGACGTTCTACTGTGGCATGAGCTCTTTTATTTTAATTTAATAGAGCACTATAACTTACAACTTCCGTTCAATCAATGCCTCCACGGATATGCTAAGACCATTAATTTGATAGAATCAGTCTTGAGAGAAAAAAAAAACAACAGCAAATAACGCACATCTGCTACCATGCTTCTCTGGAAAATTGGAAATTTCCAAATTTTTGCATATACGGATTATAACCACTGCTGCATGGTACTTAGACATATTCAATCTCTCGTATAATTTTCATAAAAGATTGCACTAATTTTTCAAGGGGGTGTTCTTCCGCAGATTTAATAAAATTGATAAAATTATATATCTTGAATCAAATAAAAAGCAGATTCTTTTAATTCTCATTTTGTTTTCTTTCTTTCTCATTTTTACATTCATTTTTCATTTTCTTTTTTTTATTCTCGTTTTAATTTTAATAGTCTCATTTTAATTCTGTATTCTCATCAAAAATGTGTTTTTATAAGTTCCGGTTTCTGTTAATAAGGGTTACTCTCTAAATACTGTTCGAGTCTATTAGCCTATTAGATAATAACAGGAGTCTGTTAGACAATTTTTTCTCCCCAAACACAACCCTACAACAGATTTCTAAAAAAAATACAAAAGTCAAATGCAGTAAAATGATTTATTCCATCTTCGCCTGAATAAAAATAATCTGAATGTTGTGCACAAAAAATAAGTGGAGAACATTTTTACAAGCTATTCTTTTTAAAGTTTAGCAGACAAAAATCAATAAAACTTTGATAGCCGAAAACTTACTGATTTTTGAAAAAATTCAAAAACCAATGATAATCAATAACGCAATAAAATGCTCAAAGTAAAAACAAGAAAAAAGTAAATACACAAAATCCATTTAAAAAAAAAAAAAATAAATAAAACCGCCATAGGAATTAAATAAATAGGTCTCTTGACACGGGACCTTTTTTGATTTAGACTTATTCAGCAACAAAAAGCGCAAGATTAACAGAAACAACGGAACAATATATTGGGTGCACTAAAATTGAAATTTTATAAGGGACCAATAATCGAACAGAAATAACATAAGGCGTATAGAAGATAATCGTGTCAAAAAAAAGAAAAGAAAAAAAGAAAAAAAAAGAAAAATAAAACTATTGCAAATAAAACCCTCACTGTGTCTCTGCCATTTTTTTGGTGGGGGATGCGAGGGGGTGAAAGGCCATGAGTTTATTCAGCTTTTCAGCAAAATTGTCTGAAAGCCTTGAAGGGGGGGCTGCTTTAACAAAAAACAGACTCTCAGACAATATACAGGGAAAGGTACACAAAGATCAGCC
Organism: Artemia sinica; assembly: GCA_027921565.1. Taxonomy (NCBI): domain Eukaryota; kingdom Metazoa; phylum Arthropoda; class Branchiopoda; order Anostraca; family Artemiidae; genus Artemia; species Artemia sinica. The sequence goes on along the minus strand of JAPEVW010000035.1, from coordinate 864,738 downwards.
CATTAAGGAGGGGACGAAATTTCCACAGGGGAGAGGGGAGGAGTCCTTAAATTCAGTGTTGGGAAAAGGAATCCATCTTATATCTTTTGTAGGGATTTGAATATATGGGCCTTCCTCATATTTTAGAGAATACTAGCACTACAGTACAAAAGACGAACTTTCTACTAGGTAAATAAGGACAGAGGAACAGGACAAAACGAAATACTAACCCCTAAGTGATGAAAAGGATGAACTTCTTATGCCTGCTAAACCACAAGAACATCAACTACAAAATACAGGAACGCTAAACATTTATGCTCGAAAATAGGAATATAACCAAACACAAAATAAAATCAACATTTCCAAAACAAAATTTCTAGTCATCGAGTTCGGATATCCTTCAATGGACTTCAAAAACTGTGACTATCTTGCAACCTGGAAAGTTACTTTCTGGTCCTGACGTATCTTGCTCAAATCCCTTATGGCAGATTGGATATCGCCAGGCACGTACACAGCCGGGGGAGGGGTAGAAAAGTAGGGGGATCAAGTGTACGTGCCTGGATGGGGCAGAAAAGATATTTCCAGGGTTAAAAACAAGGTTTTCCATCAGTTTTATTTAAGCCACGAAGGCTTTCTTCTTTCTAAAAATACAAGCCGTTTTTATAAGAGAGAGAAGTTAATTGTTTAGTATTCAAATAAATCACGCCCACTGTCCGTACTTTTAAAATTACCAACACATTTGCACGACTAGGTCTCAGTAGAATTCAGTAAATTCATTCACCAAGTTTTATTCCCTACATTGGATGGCATATTTCACTAGTTGTTGAAGGACATCTGATTTTTTTTTTTTTTTTTTTTTCAAAATAACTGCGAGCCAAACCCACTTGATTTTGTTTTGTTTCTTGCTTTTTTCTCAATTTTGATCAAAAAATTAATTTGTTTATGATAACACATTTGAGATTAAAGTTGCTTGCTAGAGGGCAGTTTTCGCAACTTGGGAAGCACCGGAATCTTTTTCCATGTATTTTCGTTGATGAAGACGGACAGAGACTTTTCATTCGAATTTTCACGACTTGGGAAGCAGATCCGGAATCCCTTTCGATGCATTTTCGTGGATGAAGACGGACAGGAGCTTTTCATTCAGATTTTTACAACTTTGAAACACATTCCGCGTTTTTATAAAGAGAATCTAGACAGGCCGTGAAAAGTGAAGCTGGAAACCACATTTCTGGCGTAAATTTCAAATAGGTACGAAGAACGGGGAAAGACTATATTTGTGAAATAAATTTTTTTTGGTACAAATGATGAGGGTCAGTTTCAGTTCCAACGTGCAGGTAAGCTAGGTAGTGGTTCTGAAACTTATTCCACTAGTTTTCGTGCTCCAAGCATCGTGTTCGCTTTCCACTTTCCCATTTTCGCTTTCCAGTGGTTTTCGAGACGTACGACCGAGCAGGAAAGTCTTTCCGAGAATCTTAAGAAAACAACGCTTAGGTATAGAACTTATAAAAACAGCAAGTAATTAAATCTTTTTTTTTTAAGTTGGGAGTCAATAATCACAAGTTATTTTTCTTAGAAGTTATCAATTTTATTTATTGAATACTCAAAATGAATAACTCAATAGAAAAGGGAAACTTCTCCTGGAATATAATTTTAAACAGTAACACAGACTGTATTATTATCTTTTAACTTAAATGAAAAAATAAACAAATCTGAAGGATTTGGTAGGCCACACTTTAGAGATTTTGATCTATCTTTGAATCTGGAGCAATAGATAATCTTTTTTCTTCCTTTGTTAACAATGCATATAATCAACTAATAATAGAGGATATGCTTATGTCAAAGTTGTCAAGCTTTGAGAATTGCAAGAAAATTATCCTCACCCCAAGAACACTATTTAAGAGAATCGCACTTCCAAAAATCTTTGCAGGCAATCAAAGAACCGTTTTTTTCATAATCGCTATTAATAACGTTGATAGGAGGAGAAAAAGAGTTTTCAAAATTTGCAAATTAGAATGAAAAATTTGTGGTGTCATTCACGAAAATTTAGATGAAAAGGGCAAAATACGTTTTTCTAAATATCTAAGGAGGGGGAGGCAAATTTGTCGTTTTCCACCTAAAACACCAAAAAAGAAATTATTCAATGAAAATAAAAATACCCCCAGTATGTTTATCCTGGCAGGATAAACATCCTGCCAGAACAGACTGTTTACTACACAGATTATGATCGATCCCACAATTTAGATCAATTCATCATAATCAATAATCTTAGTTGTGAAAATTTGAATTATTCTTCACTATTCAACTTTTTATAGTAAGCATTTAGAATTTCAATAAAAAAGGCCTTTCATTCAATAGCAGGAAGTTATGTCTGACACTTCCTTAAACTCTGTTTAGCTTCTCTAATCCCATGCCCAGAATTTTGATTCAAGGAGAGGAAGGTTGAATATTTGAAAGCTCTTTTTTTAATACTATATAGCGAAAGGTGCGTTCTTTTACATAATTTTCCAATTTCCAGAAGAAAGATAGGGGAGTCGAACAAAGTACTACCTCCATAAGTACAACTTGAGCTGTAAAAAAACAAAAAACAAACAAACATATTATACCGCTACTACCAATTCTATCTATCTAGAAAGAAAGCTGCCTAAAAGGAATGTCTAGTTAAATCTCGCACCTAAAAATGGCACATAATTTGGACACAATAATCATACAATAAAAGAAAAATATAGTCACGCATTTTTTCTTTTTTATTTCCATTCTGCTTGTTCTCAATTTAGGATTGGACATTTTTGAGGACGATTTATATCTCCCAACGTGGCGTCGTGGCCAAAAATAGAATCGGAGAGCATCAAGCAAAACGTCAGAAAAACACAGTAATTTTAATCTTTACACGGGAGGGGAGTGGGGAGGAATTTTTCCTTTTATACCTTCCTGGCGGACGCTCATCGAGCGTGATTCTAGAAAAAGAAAGAGTGCGTGACCTTGACTGACTGAAGAACAACACTGGACAAATATTGCTTTTTCATTTGGCTTAGAATCTTATTGAAATAAATTACCTACATGTTATGATTTAAAATGTCTTGGCATACCACTAATAGAAACATTGAGTCCCTCAGTTCGACTTCTTGACCTTCGTAGACTACTCATGTCGTCTGGAAAATAGGAGTAAGAGAATAAAATATCAATTATTTATTACTTTAAAAAAAGGACAAATAGGAGAAAAACTGTGTTTTTACGAAAAGAATGGGTTATAAGAACATGAGTTGCTCAGAAACGAAATCAGCAGTTACAAATTTATGGAATTTCAAGATTTTGGTGTTGAAGTACTTGACTAAAAATCATGCCGTCATGAAAATACCCTAAAAAAAGTATTAAGATTTCACGACAAGAACATTTGGCAGTTGAAGACTGAATATTTTTTTAAAGCGAATTTGGTCATCTTCATATTAAAACATATAAACAAATACTCTCAGTGCTTGAAAACAGACAGAAAAAAAAGCTAAAATAATACTAAACAAAACATCATAGTAATAATAGGAATGTATTCCCAAATTTAGACTGTATCCCTGTTAAACTGCCTAGCAAGAGCCATGAAGGCACAAACACTAATCTTGGGCGGCACCACAGACAATTACGAAGTCTAAACCTCTGGTACAGAGGCCCCATGAATTGCTGCAGCTAGTGCGGACGATGTGTTACAGTTGGAAACTATATCTTAGAGGGAAAAGTTTTACGTTCTGTTTGACGTTTCTCGTCTGCTATGGTCCTGTATCCAAAGAGTTTTTGCTGTGACCATTACCTATGGGATGGGATTGGAAGATTTCCTGAGGTTACGGACTACTGGTAGAATGTTCAGTTTATGGACATAAAGGCACATCATTACCATAATCAGCAACCATACCCAAAAACTCATACAAAAAAAGCGAGTTACTTCAGTCGATAGCAAAAGATATTAAATCTTATTTGAGTTCAATCAAAACCCAATGAAAACCCTATATGCTAATCTGCATCAAATTGAGTCGAGATCTGATAAGTTTTTCTAATGGGTATCCATGGCAAGAGTGTAACTCTTCCCTCACAAAGTGAATACAGACATCCAAAACCGTAAATGTAGTTTTTGGCTTAGTCTGTATGAATTTTGTCAATCTATCTGTAAATCAGGCTGATAGAAAGAGACTTTGGATCCCCTATCTCCTCCTGCCATAAAGGTCACAGTGGGAACTGACACTTTAAAAAAGAACATATATTAGTTTAGTTCTTACTTCCCACTAATTTTGGTCGAGATCTGACGCGCCCTTTGCATAGATATCCTGGTGCAAATTAATGAGCCCACAAGGGGGGTCAGTTTAATGACCTCCCTCCCGCACAAAGGTCAAATCTGTGTATCTGAACAAGCATAACTAGGATATAAGCTGTTAATTCTAGAGTAAGTACGGTTGAGATCTGACAACCCTTTTCAGTATATCCCTGACAAGCAGAGCTGGGGAACTCTCTCCCTGCACAGAGGCCCAATCGGCTATAAATACTAAGGCCGTATCCAGGGAGAGAGAGAGAGGGGGGGGGGGGGTTAGGGGGTTTGAACCCCCCCCCCCCCCCGAAATGTTTGTCTGTAATTCGTAATGTCATTGTAATCCAACATCCTATTCAGGTATATGTACCCAGGACAAGAATTTATGGAGCCCCTGATTCCAACGTCAGTCAGATTGGGTCGGGACCCCAAAATAGCACCATGTGGAAGTTAGCTACTGCTTTCCACCCACCTTTGTTTAAAATTTAAAACTTGTTCTGGTAAACGTCCCCACTAAAAATGAAGTTTTCCCCTACTCGCCACAGGTAGGGTCGGATATGGATACTGAAACAATACAAGCAGGCTTTTTTTGCTACACAGAGAGTCCCTTTGTATGGTCTAGCGCTTCGCATTAGGCTAGCGTAAGTAAGCCAAAATATTTGGAGTTCATGGATTAAAGGCAATTGGTAAAATTTTCAGAAGAAAAATTCTAATTTACTTTAAATGGAGCTCAAGGTTCTAATTACCTAAAAAAAACACCTTAAATGTCGCTTAGAACAGTTCAAGGATCGAATCCTGCTGCTTCTCCGCGAAAGTCAAATTAATAGCTGGTTGGTTACCAAGTACACTATAAACACAAATAAGTCGATAAGGGAATTATAGTTCCATATCTAGCTGCAATTCAAACAGGGGGTAGAGATGGTAGAACGCTCAAGTAGCATATGAGCTAAAGATAAATGAACCAATTCTGATTATATTCTTCTGCATCCGAGCTAACAAAATGACCCAAAAGTTGCAACATCTCTCATGCCCACACCTCTTAGAACAACTGATGGTGCTAGCAGACATAGTTTCGCTGGAAAGAGAATTCCAGGAAATTGACTAACTTGACATATCTACGATTATGAATATCTCTGTGTGCAAGCGTATGCTGAGAGTATGCTTTTAGAGTATGCCCGTATGCTAAAAAAGTGACTCTAACACGACCAAAGTAACAGGGCTTGACATGTTTTACAGCTGTCCAACTATCTGAATATCCATACTTTTGTCACTGAAAGGACTATCCAGAATTAAATTCATTTCTGAGATCTGACACACCAGTGTATGTGTTAGGCTGTCTTCTATTTATACAAGGCTTCTAAATACCCTGTGAGGTATTTTCATTTTTAAATAGTATGGCGGATCATTAATATTGTTTAAAAATTTATAGTATTTTCGTTTCAGGAGCCTTATTTTTACAGTATAGATTCAGTGACCTTACTTACTATACAATGTAAAATAAATCATTAAGAAAGATAAAAGAGAAAAAATCGTTTACGTAAATATTTCGTTGTTAACTAGCCGGTGTCCCGCTAATTCCTTCCCCCCCCCCCCCACAGAGACAGATAATTAGTCCTTGGAAAATTCTCTCTACATATGAAATGGAGCTGCAAAATGGAAAGTAAGACAAAATAAAAAGAATGAAGATGAGAAGCGCCTGAGGAATATTCAAACTATATTCAAAATACAGATAAAATATATGGTGTAGAATATCCTATAGGATTTATCTTTTTATTTTTATTACTTATGAGACAAACAGAGAAAACTTCAGACGCTTCTTCCCCATAGTTTCGACTGTTGTGGGAGGCTTGACTGACCTAGCTGACGCACGGTCTCCATGGTCAGGTCCTTCAATAGAGATTAGGGCATTTAGGCAGTCTTTTAACGTTCCAATTGCCTTTAGTTCTAAGACCGACATCGATATCTACCACCTTCTCCTAAAATTTTCCAAAGGGGAGAATTTTCTACTTTTCGACTGGGTGTTGGGAGATTCTCAATGGTAGCTTATTTTTGGAACCCAGAAAAACCTGGATATCCCCCACACGTTCGATCACTGGTTTGTAGATGGGACATTTTTCATTGCTCCACAGCTTTTTTATCAGCTCTTCTTGACAGTAACATCCTTCCTTCTTTTTTCACCCTTCTCCCACCAAGAAAAGAGCCATAAAGCCCACCCGTTTTCGCAAGTCAGTTATGGTAGATTTTGAAGCTCCGTCAATTAACGCCCTAATGTTGACGTTCCCTATACCGAAGATAAAAGGTGTTTTTTCCACATGTGTCAGAGCGTCTCTAGGAAAGTTCAGACACTCAGCTTACGCCCCATACATCCATTTCTTGGAAGAGACCAGAGCCATAGAACCCACCCTCCCCCCAATAAGTGATAGTAGATTTGGAATCTGCATCAATTCATACCTTAAAGATGAAATTTCTTACAGCGAAGATAAAAGGTCATTCTCCACCTGTGTCAGAGCGTCTATTCTATTTCTTCCTATTAGCGACGTTGTGTCAGCTTTCGAGGGTCTCAAGGAGAAGCTCGGCTGTGATTTTACCAAGTTAGCAGGCTACTTCAAGGACACTTATATAACTCGTCTAAGAAGGAACCAATGGATATCCCCCCCACTTTTTTTCTCCTGGCCTATGGAATACCCGTAGTCGATGCACCCAGAGCCTACCGTGAACTACAACTCGGTGGAGGGCTGGCACTCTCGGGTGCAATGCTTCACTACCTGCTACCATATTAACTTTTGGAAGTTCTCTGGAAGAAAAACCTTATGATGCACGCCTATTGGACACGTTCTCTATCGCATGGGGTAAACTGGCATTATGTACTATAGATGTTGGTAAAAAAAAACCAAGTCCACGGGAAGTAGTCACTCGTACTTCTTAGTCCCAGCCTGTGTCTCTGTGCACTTCCATCATCGGGCAACCCTTCTACAGTTGCTACTAATTTCATACATTAAAATTATTTTATTTAACCTTTATTCCAAAATCCCTTCTTTTCTTCATTTTTTTTATTCGTCATACTTTCCCTCGGCTGCTCAATTTTGCATGTGGTGGAAATATCCGGGGGGTTATTGTCTCGAGGAATTATCAGGGGGAGGGTCTTTTCCAAGAAGAGGAGGAATTTTTCACTGGGTAGGAAGAATTTTCCAGGAGAAGTTTTCTGGGAGGAGGGGTCATCCTAGAACCAACAAGTCATACTGTGATTCAAAAATTGTCATTTCACTTAAACTTATTTAAAATCGAGATATTAGCCCTGTATTCTTGATGTTCTTTGAGCCCATCGTGATGACAGTGGTAATAGATGGTTCTGGTGTGTGGGTGCTGCGAAAGGCTGAGAAATATTTTTTAAATGTTTTCCAGAGGACTTGTCAAGTGACAGTCTAAGGAACTCGCTTGACGGACCATATATTAAACAGTAAGCTGTTCGAAAAATGTGGCTCGACTAAACTATTTAGGGCTACAACGAAAGGAAGACTAAGATGCCTAAACCAAGTTTTACGGATGAAGGAGACAGAATGTCAAAGGTCGTGCTTTTTGGCCATCTAAGATGTTCCTTGCACCAATTCTGGTTTCCTTGGAAGTTACCTTCAACAGCTTTGAGCTTGGAGCCAGTGGATATTTCCCTTTGGGATTCTATCCCAGCCAGTATCTATTTGCTCTGGATTTCCACGTATCTCTCAGTCTCTTTTACTTGACTATTCCTCTCCTTCTGTACAACTCCTCTCCCACTTGTCTACTCTTACTCCCCTGTGTTTTAGTTCTGTTTTTCTGTCGTTGTATTAATTATAGTCCCATTCTTGAAATCGTCTAAAGATGACATTGGATAGACTGGGGTCATTCGGTGTGGATGAGTGATGGAAGACTTCCCCGTGATGTGCAGGGATGGACACCACCTGGGCTCAGCATGTCCGAAAGGCCAAAAATAACCCTGACCCAATTCCTTGAGAAGGAGGCAAAGCTAGTGAGGTTTCGATGGGGGAGCGTTCGCTGTCGGCGCAGGTTATATTAAGGTGGCGACCTACCTTTACTGTCCTATGTGCATCCAGGCACAGGAGAACCCAATTCTAAATATGTTTTCTTCGTTTCTAGTTGTCTCTCTTTCTCAATTCTATTACGAGTTTTATTTCTGTATTACTTCAATCCTCACTAGCTAGGCACCTGGGTTGCTAATCTTCATATCTTAATTGCTCATATAATCATTTTAACAAATTAAATTGATGGATTAACTGAAAAAAATACCTTTGGGTTCATCTTTACAACCACTGTTATTAATTTTATTGCCTTTTCTATCTTTATTGCATTATCTTTTAACAATAGTCTAGCATAACAAGTCATTATAATACTGGAAAAGTAAGCTATCTTTAATTTTAAATTTTTCTTAATTTTTTATTACCGTTTTGAAACACACAATTTAACTTAATTGCCATATTTAACAATTTTTGCATTCTTTCAAATAGTTTAAACACAATGAATCACATTAGTTTTACGAAAATATTACCTTTTTTATTTTGTTGCCAAAATTTTAAACACCCTGAGTCAAAGCAATAATGAGAAAATATAATACCTCTAACATTCAAATTTCGCCTTCTTCCAACATCTGAAATCCCTTCGGCTTTGCTAACACTTCGACGCATGCTCATACTTGATGAAGGTTTCCGTTTGTCCAAGACTATCTTTTCGGGCCGTACAAAGACACCAAACTTGGGACGACACGTGAAGTAACGGACTCCTTGCACGGATCCATCATTTTTACCTTAAAAAAGAAAAAAAAATTGGAACTACTACTAGAAGAGCAACGGTTATTGTGCAACGGTTGTTACTGGATTTGTACAGTGTTTTTGACAACACAATGCATCAGTTTTGGGACTTGAACTAAACTACAACCATAGTCTGGACCATAATCTCATATTGCGAGATAGTATTTAGCTTAGCTCATGATATTATGCCGCAGTTTATCTGAATCTGTAAGGGTTTTTGTCACTTTTTACAGAGCTTAAGCAACTATGGTTTATCAAATGCGAGTTTCTTTCAGTTTTTTTCCCCTTTTCTTGTAAGGCACTTTTTCATCTCTTGTACTAAATGTATAGCATAGAATTCTGTAATTATTAACGATCAGTAAGCACAACTGTATATGTAGGTTGTAGGAATAAGTTTCTCACAGATATTAAAAAAAAAAACAATTAACGAACTTTATATTTATAATAATGAGACTTAATCTTATTACTATATTAGAAGCTTCTTAAGGCCATATAACCAAAGCCATATAAGGCCATATAACCAAAATAAGCCATATAAGGCCATCTTCTTAGAAGCTTATTAGAAGCGCAAAAAGAGAATAAAAACAGTAAAATGGGGTTATTTGGAAAAAAAATTCTACCTCCAGCTGTTTTAAAAACTCAAAAACTCAAAACTCAAAATATCCTTGATATCAGAAAATCCATAGCCCCCCCAGGCCACCCATAACCATCCATAGCCACTCCGGGCTTTCATTTCTTGTCAAAAATCATTTCAATTTTTCCTGGTAACAAGAAAAGCAAACAGTTTGTAACTAGTTAGTAAATTGTGAGAAAAGTTTTTTTTTAATATTTTACTGTACAATCGAGTACGTTTCTACAGCAATAACAACAGCTGATTAATATACTCACTTGTGGTGACGCTGCGAAGTCTTTTAAATTTCAATCGTTAACTTAAACACAAATCTTTCAATCATTAAGAAATATTTCCTGTCAAGTCTAATTCTACACTACATTCATTACATTCCTTTAATATTAAATTATCTGCGTTTACATGAAAGGCTCACGCATAGTAGACAAAGCAAAAAGGCAAAACTATTTGCAACAACTTGGTACATTGGATCTGCTAAACACAAACAGTAAAACCAAAATTATAAACATATTTTTTTGTTTTTTTTAACTCGTTTTCAAGATAAAAATGAGGGTCGTTCGAATAATGACTCTGAAAATATTATTTTTACGATGTATATGAGCTTACCATTTGCACTATCTAGGGTCACACCCACCCAGACCCCAGCCTCAAATTCAGTAGCCCCAACAAAGGAAACGATCCCATGCGTATTGTGAGGTCGGACAACCACTCTCTCGCCAACAACTAACCAATCAGGGAGGCTTTCTGAAAGACGGGATGCATAGGATGACTGGCTCATGGTCTCTGATTCATCTGAAATAATGTCTTAAATTTAGATAAATAGATTTGCAACTAAATAGCTTAATCACTGATAATACAATAATTGGCACTCAGAACAATTTTTTTCACATCCCTAGAGATAGGTTTCTTACAATGACCATGGATTATTGATCTGTTCATTAAGGGAATATGATATTAACTAAAGTAAGACGTGTCAGGCTCTGTGTCTTCTTGTTCAAATAGCATAATAATTGTAAGTTTTATTTACGGACACTTTGAGCAAACCAGAATAAAGACAAATGAAAAAAAGGAAAAAAAAATAACAACAACAAATATCAACACGTTCCAAGAATTTCGATTTCTCACACATGAATATTTTTCAGAGTGAAAACAAAAAATAAAATATAAATTTCATTTGAAACAAATTACACCTGAAAAAAAAAAACACATCTAAACAAAACTTCTAGAGAGAGAAGTTCTAGAAAGGGTAAGATGAGAAGCGTACTTTTGATGGCAAACTTTACAATACCAATAGAATATAACAAGTACAGCAAAACAATATTTTTATTCCATTATGAAAGATTATTATTCCTTTAATATTTCGAAGAAATATTCTAAATTAAAAAGTATTTTATTTTTATACTGAATCAAAAATATTGTTTAATATTTTGAATAAATAAAAAAAAAAAATTTTCTAACAAAAATTGTTCCAAAAAAAGTGGACTATTTCCATATCCCACAAAGAAACTGTAGGCAAAGTGTTTGGGAGAATACCCTCAGAAAAGTTGGTATAGAACTGCACCCCTTGAACTTCAATGAATACGATTTATATTTTGGGCAGCGTGTTGTTTATTTGTCATAACATTAACAATAAAACAAAAACAGTAATTTCCCAAGGCTAATGATGGTTAACAAACAAGGGCGGTGCCTCTACCCCAACTCTCTAAACGGCGTGAACGTCATTTGCGTTTTATTAAAAACAATATGTATAATGAACTGTGCGGTTTATATTTGTCAAACAAATAAAATTACTACAATAATCAAAATTACTGGGAAGAACTAACGAAAAGGGCTCTATATTTAATATACGATGTCAATAATTGCTGGAAGTCTAAGCAATTTCTGACTTTTTAATGTCGTAATTAAAAAACGTCTAAAATCCATTTTGTTTTCAGAAAATTAAAAATTTTCTGAAAATTTTCAGAAAATTAGAAGGTCTAAGAGGCAGTAGTCACACTTTCCTGCCTGAATTATGAAAAATGGAATTTATACAATTCTTAAGGATACATTTTTAAGATTCAAATAAGACACAAAACACATAAGAAAAAAAATGGGAATGAAACAGTATTGTGGAGCCATATGGAGCCATCCGGCAGCAATACTCACTCCTTTACTATACCATCCTACGAAGAAGTTTCTTTGAAAAGTGAAAATAATAACATCGTTTTACGTATTTCATGGTGGTATGTCTGCTAACACACTGTTGGCAGTGAATCTTTTTCACTTACCAGGTAGCGTAATGGATTCTCTCCTCGTATTTGATACAAACCGCAGGTCACAAATCCGATCGTTCATTCTTAGGGGCTAGAGGAAGTGTTCTTCAGCAGTGTCCCTACTATCTTTGCGGTTCAGGCTTCAACAGTCAGTCCACTAGACTAGTCATCCTCAGCCTGAAGCAAATCGAGCAGCTTGTATGTCTTGGCCTACTTGCATACTCTCCGATATACCTTTATCTTTACGATAAAGGTATACCTTTACCTTCCGATATACTATTGCGGTAAAGGGTAGCCACCCTTTACCGGTGCTAAAATCCACAAGGTAGAAGTGTGGCATTCACTATTTCTTTGGCTTGAAGTCAATCTTGTATAGCTCTAGAAGCATATTGTATATTTGTATAATTTTGCTCCCCCCCCCCTCCCATGAACCTATTGTATTCTATGATCATCGGTTCGTATCTAGGAAGATTCCTACAGCCACTTCGAGGTGTCAATTATGTCAATTCCAGCTTAGGATAACTGATCAAGGATCCGAATGTTTTCAAACCATTATTTTGCTATGCAGTTGAATTCAGTTCTTACCCAGTAGTCGTGTGACGCTCAACCACGGTGCTTCTGGTGCTTGTTATCTTCCAAGGTAAGTCCTTTTGGCCTGTTTATGCGCACAACTGGTAGTGTTTGAATGATGTCATCCTTCAACAGCTGGGCAAAGGTCAAGAAAGAAGTCTGGCTGCTATTGTACAATTTCTAGTTATGACCCTTTGGATGAAAACCTCGACAAGCCTTGCCAAAAACCAGGAAAAACCAAAATGTTGTAGCTCTATTTTCCCCAGCTCACAAGACTACCACACATCCCCGCTTGTGGGGCTTGTTTGAATTATACTGTATAAGTGATATTCCAGCTTTGGTGGTATTAATATCTTTGTCTACTCACAGATGCCAATCCTGAGGAATTTTTAGACAGTTTTCTTTTCTGACGACTTAGACAACTGCTCAAATTTTGTAAAGTTTGTCGTGAGACAGGGAGTTTATTCGGTACTGCTCGTTGTAATCAAGGAGCCTCTCGATTTCGTCTGATCTGTCTCTACTCATGGCATTGCAAAACCATTGGTTGTTATCTCAGTGACTTTGACTCATAGAGCTTACACAACGGAGTCTTCTTTCTCTGTCATTATGAACAATCCAATTAAGATCTGGGGCTACACTTTGTTCAGGTTTAAGCTTTGGCCCTCTTTATACACATTGCTTTGCTGGTACGTATGAGGTACCAGATTATTAAAAAGATAAGTAAAAACGTAAATAGCGATGAAGACCACACTACCTTTCCATCATAAATACAAACAACAAGTAGAAACAACATGGAATTTAAATATTCCCTGTTGTCTAAATGAAACATTCATTTAGGGTTAAGGTTTCACTTTCTTAAGAAAATAAAACAATCCCTGTTGTTTTTACTTGTTGTTTGTATTCATCAGTAAAAATGTGGCCTATAACCCTTTTTAAATAATATCAAAAATGGTCACTGAATTATTCATCTTACCGTCTCCTGATAGAGCACTTTGAGAGGAGCTATTTGGTAAATCAAGCAAATGGGCATCAAACTGGGGATTATTGACTGTAGCATACGCAGACGCGGGTAGCGACATTCTGTGACTCATCGGTCTTAGTTTTTTCTCTCTCATTGGGGCTCGAGGATGAGAACGACAGGTCGGAGTAGGAACAAGTTTATCTGCAAGAACAAAATCGATAATGCTAATGGACGGTATATCCGAACATCAAAGATTCATATAAATCCAAGGAATTAATGGGAGGGAGTCTGAATCTTCTAAAATTATTTTTATTAAACCAGATTGATGGCTTTTTATACATTATTATTTGTTTTTCTTACAATTTTCCTGGAGAAGGAGCTTTTCTGCAAAGTCTTGGAAGCCAGTTGGATTGTCTTTGTACGTAAGTATGCCAAAAGTTATGTAAATGCAAAAGCACTTTAACAATTGGAAGTTTAAATACAAATAGAATAAATTAAAACTTGATAAATTATTTAAAACAATTTCCCAGAAAAACCACTAAGCTTTCCAAATTCACTATTAAGCTTAGAATAGTGAGCTAAGATTTCTAAAAATAATCTAATGAAGATAAACAATCATTAATAAGCTTGAGTAGTAGGGTAAGATAATTTTCACAGAACAGAATCCCTTAAATACAAAACCTCACTTCCACGTGGCGATTTTTTTTAGTGACAACAGCCAAAAAAGGCTCAATCTTTTTTTTCTTTTTTTTGGTAAAATACAGATAATTTACCAGACGATCGATTAAATGGGATTTTGTATAGACTTAAAAATTTCCTTCCGCAAAAAGTTTTGCGAACCCTTTATTTTACTCTTGTTTATCCTTATATGCTTTATAGTTGTTACGTTTGGGCTAATTCTTTTTGTTATAATTTAAAGAGAATTCAAATCTTACAAAATAGAGCTGTAAAGTCAATTTATTTTAATAAACTTAATACTAAAGAAGTTTTTCTTAAATCTCAGTTGCTAACAGTGAGACAAATTTGTCAGCTTCAAACTGCTGTTTTCATGTATAAATACTTGAATAGTCTAGCACCCCCAGGACTAACACAACTTGTCCTTTTCATTTATCGTCATATTATCATGCTTATCCAACGTCATCATCTACACATTTTTCTCTTATCTCGGATATTTGTCACACGCAAAGAGCAGCTTTTTCTATCAAATACGTTGGAGTGAAATTATGGATCAGTATTCCGCTGGAAATAAAAGATTCTGTTTCAATTCCGCCATTTAAATATAATTATTTAATTATAATTATAATTATAAGAAACTATTTATAATTAATTACAATTATAAATATAATTATATAATGTAATTATAATTATAAGAAACATCTTCTTTTTACTAGCACAAATAAATAGCTTTTAGGAGGATTCTCTCTTTTTTATGTAGTGTACAGTGCCTTTTTTTTCAAAGTTTGTTTGTTTGTCAATTTGTTGCTTGTCAATAATTAATGATAGTATTTGTACGAATATTCTAGTTCTTTAGGGACTACATTTAGGCCTTGGGGATCATTGATCAGTCCTTTTCTTTTTTTCTTTTTTCAAAGTTTGTTTGTTTATCAATTTGTTGTTTGTCAATAATTAGTGATAGTATTTGTATGAATATTCGAGTTCTCCAGGGACTACATTTAGGCCCTGGGGATCATTGATCAGTCCCTCGAGTTGTGTTTTATTTGTGTGTTTATATTGAATAAAGTCAAAGTTCAAAGTTCAAATGAAGTAAATTTTTACTAGAAAGATAGTACATTCTTTATTCTTCTAAACTGTTTCCTATTTTAATTATTTCTTACAATGTGATGTTCCAGGTTAAGTGGAAACGTAACTACTTTAGCGTACAATTCCTCACTCCATGATTAGACCAAAGGACCCTCCGTCCCCACTCAGTTAAATCGGAAAAAAAAATCTCCGAAAAATTTTCTCATTTCATACTTTACTTCTCACCTCAAGAAAAAACTCTGTTACACCCACTCCTTCCTTGGACAGGTTTCCACCTAGGGTTCAACAGGGGTGCCAAGGTCTGATAACTTATATTTAAATCAATTTAATGACGTTTCCCATCAGCATATTTATGAGGCGGTCTTTAGATTCAAAGGAAACAGGATATTTGACCCATCTCCGTCAATAAACCTAAGTTTCTTGAGCATCTGACATGTTGTATTTATGTTGTTACCTATTTTTGCGTGTAAAAAAAGCTCAATTCTCAGTTAATTTGAACCAATCTCTAATCTTCAGTTTCGAAAACAATCAAGTGAAGTTATGAAATGGGTAAGAGAAGCATAAACCAAAACAACTATTTCCCATTATACACACAGTCAGGTCTAGTTGAAATGGTGCGGAATTTTACGCGTAATTTAGCTAAGCACACCTTGTTATGCTTTACGATTTTTGTTTGGGGGGGGGAGAAGAAATTAAATTTTTTGTCTAGGGAAGGGGGCAAAATAAAGGGAGAAATTAATAGGATCGATAAATAATTCAAACTAAATTGGTACAAACCTTCGACTAGAGTCTCTTCGACAGTAGGAATAGGGTTATCCTCAGTATCTGGACTGACTGACTCTTCTGTGCTCATACTTTGTCCAGAAGTTGATTTGATTCCATCTTCACTAGAAAGTGTTGTTGAAGAAACTGTTTGTGATGCATACCCACTAAAAGAGACAGCTTATAATTATGGATACTGAAAAGTTATAATGTTTTTTTTTTTTTTTGCTGAAGAGAGTCTAATTAATATGTGGAATTAAAAAAAATCTTCTAAGTTAATCTTTTATTGCCTTTAAATCCTTCCCCTATTCTAAGCATAGCTACAGAAATATCTATCACAAGCATGGGCGTCCTGAGGCTCATTTTATTGGGAGGGGGGCGATCTTCGTAAATTTTACCGAATCGCTACCTGATTTATGCCGAATTTTCTGCAGAAATCAAGAATTCTGCTAAATTTCAGCTTATTTTGCAAAATTCCTGCCGAAATTTTCGCCTATGGCGAAAATTTTTTCGAATACCAAAAGAGTTGTGGGGGGGGGGGTACCCCTTCCTCTCGGGACGCCCCTGATCACAAGTACACATATATTACACATTATCGAGTCGTGAACGTACAGTGGCCTTAAACGACTATTTGGCATTCTTAAAGTAAAACCCAGCAAGTACTTTTTCACACATCGTGTTTGATTTCAACAAAATTTAGCATTCAAGCGTTTTTCGCATCAACAGTTACAAGCCCGGGGCTAAAATTCACAGACATGCCAAAATTATCGTGAAAGAATTTTTAAGCAGTTTAGCTTGAAGAGCCAAAAGTAGGGTCTTGGGGCCCATCTTCAGCTTTTTATATTTGGATATGCTGCAGCCTTTAAAGAAAATATTCAACCCAAATATCACTGAAAATGCTTCAAGTTTAGCACTCAAGTGTTTTTCGCATCAATAGTTACAAGCCCGGGGCTAAAATTCACAGACATGCCAAAATTATCGTGAAAGAATTTTTAAGCAGTTTAGCTTGAAGAGCCAAAAGTAGGGTCTTGGGGCCCATCTTCAGCTTTTTATATTTGGATATGCTGCAGCCTTTAAAGAAAATATTCAGCCCAAATATCACTGAAAATGCTTCAAGTTCTACCAATACCCTTGCTGCGATCAGTCCAACCACGACTACTCTTGGTTGGAGCTATGTTCCCTTCTTTACTTCTTACAGATATTTTACGCCTCTCTCAACTTGAGAAGTTGCAACCACTTGCAAATCCATTACAGTATGGTCCTTACTGTTAATCATTTAATTGGATTACTAAGTTAATTTACAATAAGAAACGCCTACTCCTACTAATGATAGAATGACAATCTTTGCCAAATGATTGGGATTAACGAATGACGTTGCATTGGACGAACTGAGAGAAGTTTGCTATAGAAAAAGTATTTGATCCACAAGAAAAAAAAAGCTGTGTAGAAGGCTTCCAGCCTTACTACCACTACTACTAACGATACCACTCTTACCAAGACTACTCTTTTCAGAACTACTACTCCCACTCCTGTTATCACTACCACATGATTACTCCCACACCGATGACACTAATAATGTGACTGTCACAGTTATTCCTTAAAAAAGAAGCCCTACTACAATTACTAGTGACAATTACCAGTGACAAACTATCGTTTCTCCTTAAAAAGCTTTT
This sequence comes from Artemia sinica, assembly GCA_027921565.1. Classification (NCBI taxonomy): domain Eukaryota; kingdom Metazoa; phylum Arthropoda; class Branchiopoda; order Anostraca; family Artemiidae; genus Artemia; species Artemia sinica. The sequence goes on along the minus strand of JAPEVW010000035.1, from coordinate 847,068 downwards.
CAACTAACCTTGTATTAGACTGACATTCATTCAACGATTTCAGTGAAGACTGCTTAACAAAAGGAGATCTTTCCTGAAAAATGAAAACTCTTTATTCATTAAAAATTGAATATATTTAAAGTTATAAAAATTACTTGATAATGAAGAAAGAGGGACAGACAGGATAGAGAGATAGGGGAGGGGGAGGAAGAGACAGAGAGAAAGAAAGATGGAGAAAGAGATAGAGAAAACGAGAGTGAAAGGAGAGTGAAAGAGAAATACAGTAAGAGAGAGAGAGAGAGAGAGAGAGAGAGAGAGAGAGAGAGAGAGAGAGAGAGGAGAGAGAGAGAGAGAGAGAGAGAGAGAGAGAGAGAGAGAGAGAGAGAGAGAGAGAGAGAGGAGAGAGAGAGAGAGAGAGAGAGAGAGGAGAGAGAGAGAGAGAGAGAGAGAGAGAGAGAGAGAGAGAGAGAGGAGAGAGAGAGAGAGAGAGAGAGAGAGAGACAGAGAGAGAGAGAGAGAAGGAGAGAGCGGAGAGAGGGAGCGCCTTAGCTTGATCCAGCTTTAACCGATCAATTGCATAAGCTGTGACTGCAACTCAATGAAGTGTAAAAAGAAATAAAGACAAAAAAGAAAAAAAAGAAAAACTAAATATTGTAACTAAAAGTCTGTTTTCAGAATATTCTTTCTTCTGAAGAAAACAAGGCCACTAATCTGAATATGTCAAGCAAAAGAAATGTAAGGAATATCCAAAAAGAAAAACTACCTTTTCAAGATTAGGAACACTGTCTTGCTCAGGATTGTTCAGCTCTTCATTCTGATTCCTGGATATTTCTACATCACTCTCATCAGTGTGACTAGCCGAGCCATCTTGTTCTTCGATCAAAGTTTTCATTTTGGTAATAAGCTTAGCAGATGGCGACGCTAAAAAAAAGAAGAAAAAATAAAGAAAAAAGGAAATTCATCCCTCCTAGATTCCAGATTATTCATTTATTTTTCATATAAAATTCTAGGCCAATAAAAAATTAAAACAAAATAAAACGAAACAAAAATTACATTGCATCCTAATAAGCCTGTTTTGGATCCAGAATAAAGGCACAGTTTTTGGGTTATTCTATGACGTAATACTACAAAGAGGAAAATCTTGCCAAAAAGAGTGAAGTTTTTTTTATAATAAAATTGCATTTTACATAATGGTAACGAAATAAATTTACACAAAGTAGGCAGATATAAGCATTAGCTTTCAAATGAGCCCGCAAACCGCTCTTTAGGATGATCTAATCCAATCTAGTGCCAAGGAGAAGGGAACACATTTATGCTCTCCAAGTTAAAATGTGATTTTCTTCTGTTTTTAGATAGAGGGCTGAAAAACTGCAAAAGCTGATTTTCAACCACGGCGATTCTTATTGTGCACGTTTTATTTCCTTTCGAAGCGGAATTTGAGAGATTTTTTGAAATTCTTTTTGAAATTCTCGTACTTTAATTTCGTCATACTTTTTCCTTTCAATTTTAACATAGATAATAGTTAACAATCCTGATTCAGTATCTGATAAAATTTACAATTTTGTCTAAAAACATGTCTTTTGATTTTCAGTTACTCTGGTCTGTGGCTCGCTCTTCACTAGATAGCTGCTATTGCTGCCCGTTCAAATGCCTGATGTCTACAATTAATAAACCTGATATGTCTCTAATACAACTGATAACCCATTTGACACGAGACATTAAAGCTGTCTAAAACCAAATCGAAGAGCCAAAAATGAGCAGGGAAGCTGTTTTAAAGGACACAGAGTTCCTTATAAACTAATCTTTGATGTGCTTCCTAAAAGAAGGATATAATAAGTTGATGTTCAGTAAGTTTATTAAGCTATGAATGCACAGGTTGAGAGGGTGCTATAGTATACGAATATAATCTTAATTATAATTAATGACTTTTGGTAGGCAATGAAAGTACTTAAAAAGTATTTAATAGGGAGTTAAGAAAAAAAAATCATTCTTTATGGAGGAAAAAGTGATATTAGAATGAATATGGATTGTGTCTAAGGCAAGTACTATACATCAAGCTTGTGATTAACATATAGGGTGTAGGCAAACGACAAAAACGCCTGAAGCTATTTAGAGCAAGGAATCTAAGTAATAATGATAAACAAAAAAATCAGTATCTTTCATTGCTCTAAAACATCCATTCCAATTTTTTAAGAAAAGCATACAAAGACGTAAACTAAATATAGTGGCAACATAGTCAACAAAAATAGCCATAGACAACATAGTCAACTAATATATGTAGTGGTAGGCAACATAGTCAAACGAACAATTAAAGCAAGCAAAATTTTCAAATTACATTATGGGAGAACATTGAAAAAAGCAAAAAACGAATAAAAAGTGCTTCAACAAAAATCATTAATTTGTCATTGGCTGCATAATGTGAAAGCAAATTGATATCTTCAAACAGTAATCATAACAAATGAATTAATTTTAATCTTTCTTTTCCTTTTCTGTTCCTAAATAATCTTTACACTAAATATATATTTGTTTGTTTTTAGAAGCGAATGCACGGTTCTTGTTAGGTTTTGAATATTTTTTTATACGTTTAGCTGATAAGAATAGGGGAGGGGGCCTAATCCAAGAAAAGGAGATTTTTTAGAGTCTCATTGCGGTCGGCTCGAGTCCTATTGATTGCTAATTTGTTTATATAAAAATCTCGAATCACTGTTAATCCAATTACAAGAATCGGAAATTATATTTTTTCTCTATCTGCGCTTCAACATTATTATCACCACATTTATCAGCTTCTGAGGATATTTTTCTAATAGTACCATGGTGAAATGTATACCAAAGTGGGAATTGATATTGAAGGGTTTATCGATCCATCTAACCCACGAATATTTTACTCTAAATTTGTTCGATCTGCTTTGCCGTATAATAAAAAACAGTAACACTGCCAAAACATGCGACCTAAGCCCCCTTACCTGACAGCCTTTCGTTACCCCCTCTCTCTTACCATTTTAGTCAGTTTCAACGCAATTACCCCCTCTACCCGTTTCCCATTACCAGAAATGTCTGACTATCTATTCTGGAAATAATCGACGTTGGAAACAAAACTGGGATCGAAACTTGCACTTTATTCGGTAGGATTGGGATAAGCTGTGACTAACAGCTGCTTATTAATTCTTTTTTCTTTTACTACCTATGCATATATATATATATATATATATATATATATATATATATATATATATATATCTATATATATATATATATATATATATATATATATATATATATATATATATAATATATATATATATATATATATATATATATATATATATATTATATATATATATATATATATATATCATGTTTGTGGGTGCAGAAAATAAGTACAAAGGCAAAAATGAAAGGAGAAAATTCAAATCTAAAAGGAAAAATAAATCTACTCTATCAACAGGACCTACATTTTGCTCCACAACCTGGTGACTGAAGACGAGATCCGTTCAAGTTCAAATTCAAATTCAAGAAAGTTGGCCTTGCTGCATTAACAAAAAAAACGTTATTAATAAAAAAAAAGATGGAGGAGAAACAACCGAAAACATAAAACATGCAATGGCTTAGCTGCAAATTTGTTTAATAAACGAGTAAACACTAAAATATTGCTGTGAATAGAACAATAAAGAGCAAAAAAAATGTAGGTTATCATAATTCGCTGTTATGTTGTAATAAACGAAAAGCAACACCTAGGAAATTACTAAGATGAAAAAGATACACACACATTGTCTGAGAATATCATTTGTATCTAAATTGTTTTCGACTAATTCATTGCATATTAAAGAAAAAGAACTATTTTTTCAACTGAAAGTAAGGAGCAACGTTAAAAATTAAGGAGGAGTTGCCCTTAAAGCTCTGCATACTAAATTTTTTACTGCTTTAAAAAGCTTTTTGTTCTATTTAAACGGCCCTTGTGTTTCCGGAGTCGTTCTTACAGAATTTTAAAAAAAAAGTCAAACTTTAGCGTAAGAGCGGGGTATTGAGGACAAGGCAAACTCTTTGATATACGGAATAATTTTTGTTCGTTTTAAGTTTTAATGTTGCTCCTTACTTACAGTTAAAAGAAAACTTATCTTTTAAAATTTAATTTTTTATCGTTTTTCAAATAATGGCGGGAAATCCGTCTTCCCCAAATCATTGAAAAAACTAAAAATTCCTCCATGGATAATTCCTCCCAGGTGAAATCCGTCCCCATCCGTCCAAAGTAAAATCCAGGTGAAATTCGTCCATCCGTCAAATCCTAGCTTGGAAAGCCCCGTCCCCCCAAAGTCTGCAAACTTCCCAATAACAAATACCATAAGTAAACAATGGGCAAATGCCATAAATTGCAGCCCTTCCTCCGGGGGCTGTTGGGAGGGGGGGGGAGGGGGGTCAGGTCATCACCAAAGACACAGTTATTGGATCTTTCAAATATAATGAACAAAATGGCCGTCTCAGAATTTTGATCAGACGATTTTAGGGAAAAAGGGCATGAGAGGGCTAGATAACCTCTAATGTTTTTGGTCACTTAAAAAAGGCACTAGAACTTTTAATTTCCGTTCAAATGAGCCCTCTCCTGATCTTCTAGGATCATTGGAAAAAAATAATAATAAAAACAAACACGCATCCGTGATCTTTCTTCTGGCAAAAAATTCAAAGTTCCATATTTTCTCAGATGGGAACTTGAAATCTCTACAATAGGGTTTTCTAATATGCTGAGCCTGATGGTTCGAATTTTCAATAAGATTACTTGACTTTTGGGGCATGTTTACCCCTTTTTATAAAACCAGGCAAATCTTCTCAGGCTCGTAGGTTTTGCTGAATTACATTAAACATAATGAATCTTATATATTTTTAATCAGCATGAAAATCCGATTCTTTTTATGTGTCTATTGATATAAAGATTCTGTTTTTTTAGAGTTTCGGTTACTATTGAGCCGAGTCGCTCCTTACTTCCAGTTCTTTACCATGAACAGGTTGATATTAATAGAAGCTTGATTCATTCATGATATAGAGTGCCATAGGGCTCGGTGTGAATACTGAATTTAGCTTTCGGCTCACGAATATAACGTATGGTTGCTGCCTTTCAACATTTCAAAAGCCTTTGATATTGTTTAATGTTGAGGCTTTTTAAAGAAGTTTAAAAGCATGTGGAAGCTGCGCTTTTTAATTATTGCTTTATAAAGGTTGTCCTCAAAGCTTTCTTTCCCTCGTCTCATAACAACCCGGTAAGTTTGTGGATCTTTAAGATAATATCCCGAGACCCTCTGTTTTCCTTGCATGCATCAATGACACGGTTGACATTCTTTCGAGCCCTTGACACAACTTTGCTAACGAGAAACAGTCGAGGTAGCCCTCTCAAAGACCTAAGTTTATTTAAATGCTTTCTTATCTCTTCAAGTGGGTTTCTAGCAGAGTGAAAAATTGTTTGATACTTGGATCAGAGAACATTGGAAACTCTTATGAGTGGAAATTTTGACACTACAACTTGCGTTTAATACTTTAAAACTATACTTTATATATTTATACTTTAAATGTTTTAAACATTGTAAATAATTTGATACTTTTAGTACGTTTAATAATTAATGAAACCTTCTAGCGTCTGAAAGTACAGCATAATTTGCTCCAAATGAAAAATTATTTATAATTTAATAGAATTTAAGTTTCAATTAAAAGTCTATACATTTAGATCCAGTATTTATATTTGTGAAATAAATACATTATCCCCTCTCAAGAATGGATTATCAATGAGCAATGGCTAGATTAGTATGTAGAGAAAATTAAAAATTTTTTGCTCATTTATGGACTCGTTTTGTGAGGGTAATTTAGGGTAGTTTGGCAGTTTCTGGATGATTAATGGAAACCACCTTTCGAGCCAAAATTTTTATAACACGCCTGAAAAATGCTCAAATGCAACTATATTGGTATCAAGAGACCGCCTAACCTAAATTTAAATGCTTTCATTTTCCAAAATTTTCTAAGAACGTGCAAAAACAAACACACCCGGTTTCTAAAAAGCATTATTCATTGCGAAAGGCCAAACTGTATCAACTATCTGTACTAAAAATTCACATTTAATATTTTTGAATTCCACAGAGATTTCAGAAAACCGGCGCAGAGACTAAATAACCTATTCCAGCTTTTCTATGGAAAAAAAAATTATCTTAACATTTACCCAATGATTTAACTGGAGACACAAATAAGCATTATCTTATCACTTGAAATCCGGCAAGACAAATAAGAAAACAAAATTGAGACATACTCTGAAGCTACAACGATTGATTTTTAGCTATTCTCTCATATACACCCCACCCAAGAGAGCGCCAATAGTGAGTCACTCGTAAGGGAGCGGGAGCATAGTCACGATGAAAGAATCACTAACTTGATCATCAAACTTCTAGGTGTTTCCTCCGCAAATCCTCTCACAGACGTGTTGAAACTTCCAAATACCAGTGCCGATTACCAGTCAGGCGAAGAACAAACTTCTGATCCACAATTAACAAGGCTTCAAAAAGCACTTCGAGTCATGTCTTCGGGTACGACTTAACTTGCCTTACTTTTTCTACCTGGGAGAGTTAGGATTCATCCAGTGGCGTAACGCTTGCTTAATTTCTGGGCGAAACCCCTTGCACAAATTTTTATCACTTGTAATGAGCTAGGTGAAAAGTTTGTATCACTTTCAATCTATTTATTTTATTTCCCGCTGAAAATCACGGAATGCTTTTCTGATACTGTGTGAGAAGGCGAGTCACATATTTGCCGATTGTGAAACGACGATCCTCATTGATTTTTGACGGTTCTTTTTTTAACTTTTCATCGGTTCGAGATGATGAAGGATACCCCAAAAGAGGATGGTCTTCAACACTCATGTCACCACGTTTGAAGTGTCAAAACCACTGGAAAACATGTGTGTGGTCCATAGCATCCTCCTTAAAAGCCCATTGAAGCATTCGGTAAACATCCATTACCGGTTTTCAAGCAAGAAAGAAAATCGCAAAGGCACTCTTTGTTCTTTTAAATTTGTCATAATAGCTTCGCAGGTAAAATAAAATAACAGGGTCAGAAACACAACACTCTGCTCAAACGACCACTTACAAAATGAGGCCGTCAGCAAAGCTGTTTCATGGAGGCTTTAGCTACCGACTTATATCGTCTGAACTCTCGACTACGTCTACGAATGGTAGCATGCTCTCAGTTCAGCATTTTTGGCCTTCTCCAATTTCAATTTCAAAAGTACTTAGCATCAAAACTTTATTTCATTAGTTTCATGTTTTCAATTTCAAAAGTACTTAGCATCAAAACTTTATTTCATTAGTTTCATGTTTTCAATTTCAAAAGTAATTAGCATCAAAACTTTATTTCATCAGTTTCATGTTTTCAATTTCAAAAGTACTTAGCATCAAAACTTTATTTCATTAGTTTCATGTTTTCAATTTCAAAAGTACTTAGCATCAAAACTTTATTTCATTAGTTTCATGTTTTCAATTTCAAAAGTACTTAGCATCAAAACTTTATTTCACTAGTTTCATGTTTTCAATTTAAAACTGAAAAGCGTGAAACTCACTTTCTAAATATTTACTTTTTTCTCCCTTTTTCCCATACTAAATCCTTACTAGGTGTTTAACTATATATATATAAATAATTTCTTAGACAGCACTGCTTTTCCATTTACAGAATTTAAGAGAGATCAAAACGAGTGTAATTTAAAAAAAAAAACAATCTTCCACTGTTTTATTTAAACTAAACTTAATTTTTTTTTCTCTTAAATTCTGTAACTACATCTATTGTTTGACTATTATACATTTACGGCTCTATTCGCTATTTCTGCTTCGAAAGTGCTAAGCATTATAGCTAAAAGTACTATTTTCTTTTCTTTCATTATACTTTTCGCTGTCATAAGATATAATTCATAAGTACCAATACATTAACCTTTCTTCTAGAACGAAATAACGTTAGAAACATTTGCCTTTCAGATTTTTGTCGATTAAAGTCGCTTTGCCTTTCAAAATAACGTTAGAATCAGCCAATCATAGCCTTAAAAACTTACGCATCTCATTCCCTTTTAGAGATCCCGACCTTTGCCTTTCTCTACTGGCAAATCCTGGCTCCGAAGAGAAAGATCCATTCAAATCAGCAAAACTTTCAGAACGGATGGGACTATCATCTTCACCAAGACGAAACAGCTGAAATTATAATTACATATTTATTGTAATTCCTATACAAAATAGCGAAGTTGACACGTGTTTTCAGGTTTATGTTTCAATACGAGGGTCTAAAACATATAAACTAAATAAACATTGTAAAAAGAACCTTAAAAAGACTCACTGAAGGCATTCTAGGTCAGGATATATTGGGAAAGTAGAAGTGGTGAAAAGTATTTTCCGATTCGCAAGCACTCTTGCTCAATCAATGGCTTTAGACATTATTACTCGAACTTTAACTAGAACATTTTCTATGGGGTTACTAGCGGCTCATTAATTTTCATTAAGCTATTATGTACTATGAAGTAAATGTATGTGTTTACGGGGACCAAAATTATTGGAGTGGATATTGGGGAAGTAAAATATTCAGAACTTGCGATTGTAATTTAAGCTTGTTTATTAGGTTTTCAACATTTTATTTTATCACCTAGAACTCTCATTACTTTGAAGACATACACATTTTTTCTAATTTGATATTATTACATTATATCGGCAAATGCGGTGACTTTTAAAATGGCACTAGGGGAGAAAATATTTACCCAAAAGCTTAATAGCTTTGTTACTTTGCAGCTGCCAAAATTATAAGAGATGTATTTGTAAATGTGGCGTCGGATAGTAACTTACTGGAGTCTAACACCTAATATACCCAGGATATCCAATATAAACAAATGTAATACCCAAGGTATTTTCAGTGAGCCTTCAAAGTAAAATTTCTTTAAAGTTTTTACACTTTTTAGACTTTACCGTCGAAGCACACTATTGAATATATATACTCATAAGCTCATACACAATCTTAGCCCCTTTAATATTTACTAATGAGTGGTCATAAATAAACTCAACAGTAGAACTTGATGCGACTGCACCCTCTTCTGCTAGAGATATCACATTCGTTATCTCAACACTGAAATTTTATGACACATTCATAGATCTTCTGCCCTCTACACAAAGGGACTGCAGATCTGAATTCCACAACTGGAAGTACTTGCGCGTAGTGTACATATTGGTATGCCTAGCAGTAATACATGGAGACAAAGGAATCTAAATCGACGAAATATGATGTAGAGGGAAACGTTCGTACGGCCATGAATTTTAACCACCATATTTTAGCATCTAAATGGCACAGGTGGGCCAGTGGCGGTTCTAGGCCTGAGCAGGGGGGGGGGGAGGTCGTTGCCCCACTTCAGTTTTCCTGACATCTGACATTAATTTTTTTTTTTTACACCCGTAAGGTACTTAATTGACTAAAATAAAACTGTCACACTTTTGATTTTCGCGTATCTTGCCCCCCTCCTCCAGTTTATGACGCCTAAAACCGACACTGATATGGGTCCATGAATATTAGCAAAAAAAAGGTAACAAACCTTATACAAGGCCCCGTAAACTTTTGTTCGTTAAAAAGTTTTACCTTGAGAGCAATGAGTTCAATTCTACATAGGAGAGCAATAACCTTAATTGAAGAAATAACACACACAAAAAAAAAGAAGATTCTAAATACTAAAAAATACTATTTTTTGTTCATTTGATCTTTTTAAAATAACCTTTATGATTTTGCTGGGTTGTTACTGGATGGACGTTACTAGTTACTTACTGTTACTTACTGGATTTTACTTACTGTTGCTGGATGTTACTAGTTGTTGTTCTTGCCAGGAAACGAGCTTAAAACTAACTTGTCAAAGATATCTGCACAAAACATCAAGACTTTTATGTAGTTGAACGTATTGATACCCATTTTCCAGGAAAGAGGGAGTCGGACTGATTTTATGGGAAATTTACCCTTAGTTTGTGCATGGTATATATGTTTTTTTTTTTTTTATTTTAAGTATCCAGGCTTGTAGAATATAGACAAAATTGTATTAAAAATACAAATTTACTGGAAGCATCTTGGAAAAATAAAACAGTTGCACATGTTTTGTTGTAAGGTGCCAGGCGACATCACTTTTTAGAAACCAAGACAGCCACAACTCCACTCCACTCCACTCCACTGTCCTCCACTGTCCACGTTTATTATGAAATTAGGCTCAAATGATATGAGCGTACCGAAACGATGCAAAAAATCATAGCCTGAGCTTGATAATGCTAAATCGCTGTATATAAATAATATAAGTAGGATTAATCCCTATCAAAACCATTATACAAAGCCTGACCGAGATGCAAGTGCTCCGGAGAACTTATAAACATAAGCGACATTAAATTTTTTCACGGGTAGACAAGTCAGATTTCTCTCGAACGCGAAACTTGACTTCAACCTTGTAACACTAAATTTTAAAGAATCTAATTTTACATGAATTTATTCCAATACATATATACAAATCAGTAATTAGTAGTGCAATGTTCTTATTAGATGTTTTTAGAAATTACGAGTAGGTTTCGAAGTCTCGAGTTGGTTTCAAAGGCATTTTGAGAAACTTTCTGGGAAAACACGTGTTCCAGAGTAATAAACACTGGACCGCTGATGGCAGATCAAATGAGAGGACGTACGAATATATAGGCGGAGCTTTTATACGCGCCAAGCTAGTAGTGGCCAATCATCACTGAGCCACGATCATATTGTATATTATTTATATACAGTGTGCTAAATAAACAGCAAGAGGCAAAGAGAAAATAATGATGCCCAAAAACATACTTTAATGAGATTATGAGAGAATCTAGAGTTTTTGGATACTATGCGGAGGATGACCAAAGCAAAAGTTTCAAACAGGCTCATACAAATTAAGTGTTCATTAGCGCCAGGGTTGCCAAAAAGATACTTTTAGTGTGTTTTATACTTTTTTGCATAGGGTAACATTGTGACACTTTACGATCGAAAAAGACCACTTTTGAAAAAAAAAATTACTTCTTTTTAAGTAAAACCCAGTTACTTTTAATTTTTTCTTTTTTATAGCTTAAAAATGTGCTTGTGCTTTTCTGGTTCGTTATTCTCTTTTTAATTATGGATTTTCACGTTCTTATAGAGTGCTCATTTTGTGTTTTTTTTTTAAACGGCAATGCTGTCCAAAAAATTTAAAACGCGTGACTAGACTGCTAAAAAAAAGAAAGCAAGTAACTCAAACTAGAGGTCTTGATTTCCAGCTCGAGCCAGCCACCAGTTCTCAGAAGGGAAACCAAGAGCGTCCCTTTCTTGGTCTTTTTGACACTTCAGTCCCAGGATTTTTGGCACACTCATTAGCAAATCATCCTTTGTGGGATTAACACTGCAGCTATATTGTAGTAGCAGTGTTAGCACGAATAGATAAATTAGATAAATAGATAAATTAGATAAATAGATAAATTAGATAAATAGATAATTTAGACAAATCGATGAAAAGGCTTACGTGAGATATATTCGGAACACTGGCTGTTTTCCTAATGAAGCCTTTTCCAGAAGCCTGAAGAAGTTCTTTGGTTGCAACACTCTGCCTCAAACGATCCAACGCAAGTAAACTTTCAACAGCACTGACACCCCGCGTATATTTCTCTAATAAAATAAATGGGAAATAGGGTATGTAATTGAACAACAATACATACTTTTGAAGTAAAAAGAGAATACAAGCATTAAATTCGTATTTATTTTTAGTGCAAAATTGCCGAAATAATTTAATCGCTGACTGAGCTGTCAAACAAGTTTGAAAAAAAACAACAACAGCAACAGTACAACCAATAAATAGATAATTTCAACATCCCCTTTCTACGTTCAACAGATTTCAAATGAATTTAATACTAAAGGCCTAATGTGCAACATTCAACGAATAGTACAATATCCCCGGTGAGTCTCAATACCCCTAGCACACGAGAATCAGTATGAAAATTCTTACTTGGGAGATTAACATATAATATATAGAAATGGATAATATTTTCAAAAGAAAAAGCTTGAAATTTTAAAACCGAAGAAAAACTAAAAAAAAACAGAAAGGGAAAGAGAGACCAATAGAAAAAGCAAAGGAAACTAAACTGGTTCATTGATATTGATCTCTCTGCTTTTCTTTTTTTTTCTCTCTCTTTTTAGATTGGGATTCATTTGACTTTGAGATAATGACAAATCCAAAAAAGTCATTGTTTGCAAATAATAAATATAGACATGGGTTTGGAACGCTATTCCAACTGAATTAGCTTTTACCATATCTCTCCAGCTCAATAGAGAAGATAGTTAAAATATTTGTTTGATAGCAAATGACAATCATAGACCAAGACAGACAAAATTCATTTTTAAGTCACAATTTTTATTAATCACACACACACAAAAAAAAAAAAAAAAAAAAATAATGAAATAATAAGCCAGCAAATTGAGCAGAAGGAAAAACCATTTTATCTCAAAAACATGAAAAGGTTCAAAACAAAGATCCATATAAAATTGAAGAACATTTTTTTTTCTACAATTAATAAATTTGTCGCAAGGATTGTCCCCCTCCACGTCCTAATGATGTCCTGTTGCTGATGCCACTCTGTATTTATTTAGTTTTTTGTATTGTTGTTAATTATTGTTCCCTTGTTTGTACTTTTTTTTCTTTTTCACTTTTTTTTCAGTACAAGCTTGGATTTTGGGGTCTAATGTTTATTTATTTTTATGTATAACATATACTTATTACTAAAGAGATGATTGATTGAGGCAACCAATAAACCAAAAAAATGCACAGTACCTACTTCTACCACCCCATCACTGTATCTGTTCTTTAAGCTATATTAAATAAAAAATAGTTTATTCAACTGAAAGTAAGGAGCAACAATAAAACTAAAAATGAACAGAAATCATTCCGTGTAGGAGAGGGGTGGCCCCTTCTTAATACCTCGCTCTTTATGCTAAAGGTTTTTAAAACTTAAAAAAAAAACTTTAATTCCAATTAAACTGCCCTTGTCTTTCAGGAGTAGTTCTTAAAGTATTGGGACAAAAAGTCAAACTTTAGCGTAAAGACCGAAGTATTGATGAGGAGGCAACCCCATCATACACGGAATAATTTTTGTCGTTGGTTTTTGTGGTCTTCAAGTTTCTACTTTCCATTTTTACACAACAGAACAAAAAATTTATTTTCCAGGGAAGGTAGGGGGCAAATACAGTGGAAACATTCAGACTACCAAGGCTCAAAATAGTTTCAAAAGATTGTTAAGGAATGACAGAACAGTAAAACATATATTTAACAATGTCAAACTCTACGCTCTTGAACCTCCAGCCCCCCCCCCTCTGATTGTTCGTCCATATATTAATCTTTCCTTTTCTCTTAGAGCTTGCAATTCTTCAAGATAATTTGTTGGCAACCTGGCCAGAAATTTCTTCAGAGGTAATCACATTCCTGAGTTAGAAATAAAGAGATGCAATTACGAATATTATCAAGGAATCTCGATAAGGATTAAGGTCAGATGTTAAGTGCATATGGGGTAAGGGGACTGGTGTGCATCTTAAACAGAAGTCACGTCGAAGAATAGAAAAAAAATACTGTTACAAAAGGAAAAGAACCTTTAAACTACACCATTATCTAGCCTAGTGTTTTATTTGTTAATCTTATAATCCAACTAATCTTTCTCTCAATACATCTGGTACTACTATAAAGATTAAGTTGAATTTCTTAACTTCTCTTGAGGGGGGGGGGGGCGGCTAAGCAAGGATCTGAAAGGTTTCCAGCAGCAAAGTCAACCTATAGTACGAGAGATTGGTCTTTTTGGTGCCAGTAGCTTGAACTACAGTGATCAAGGTTCCCATGCTAGCTTCAAACGGCAACGGTATCTATATTTGTGATATTTCAAGAAAAGAAGATTCTACCACTATTCAAAAGACCATTGACTGTAAAATTCACACCAACCCAAGTCTAGACAGCAAGAATTATTAGTTCAGATATGAAAAGAAAAAGGATCTTACCAATGTAGCTTTCCCCATCCTCTGTTGGCATTCCTGCATCTTCCGATGCTGCCAATTGTGCCAACGACTCTCTGTCTTCCAACTCTTCACTGGCCTTTGGCACATTGGAAACAATCTCATACATAACACCACATTGGTGCAGTTCATCAGCACGAACAATCCTTTTAAACAGCTTCTCAGTAAGTGACTGTTTTTTGTACATATTGATACAAAGTCTCTTGCGAAGAATTAAGTCTACTGGAGCGGGGCTTGACAGCCTTACTGTTGCTTTTACTATCAAATAGACTCTCTCGTTGGCTAGAAATAAATAAATAAAATGAAATAAATAAATCATTACAATAAACATATAAATACATACTAAAATTTAATAAAACTATGATTAACTCCAGTTCTTGAAACAGAAGATATCTGAGAATTGAATCGAAATTGGCACTATAATTTCGTTTCAAGAAGGTACACCTCAGAAACTGCGCTTTTACTGACAAATATGAGATCAAGGAAAATGACACTGTATCTGTTAGTTTGGTTAGCTTTCCCTGATGTTTTTATGTTGTTTAGCCGAATGCATATACCATGCATGTTCCATTATATAAAGCCCTTTCTTAGTTCTAAAGTTAGTCCTGGCCTAACACTCATCCCTGAATAGTTAACAAAGCTATAGTTTTTCTAATTAACGTACCTTACCTCCATTTCGGACTATCTAAACTGATCTTTAGATGGGATAACAAACTTCTTGTTGTCAGTATTTTGAAATCAAAAAGATTAATTTAAGATTCAAGATGGACACTTAAAAGCCAAAAGAAGATGTGAGTTTGATAGGTTCATTTTTTTAGTCAGTTTTTCTTAAGCAATTTTCAAAAATTTACACAGCTTTTTTCACCAGTTGCAAACCTGATCAACAAACCATCATAAACTGCAGCTCAGAGCTACTATGGTAGAAGAGCAGGTCAAAGTTTGATTTAGCTGCGATCTTTTACGATACGTTCGAATAAACTATAAAATCTTAAGCATCATTTAAACCTGAAAAGGGATGTGCCCATCATCTCTTGCTTAAACATGTACTGAAAGCTACGAATCTATTACAAAAAGAAATCAAATTTATGTTATATTCAGAATACAAAACGATATAACTTTAAGAAATGAGAACTTTTTGAAGAAAGTGAAAACAAAATTTTTGGCTTTATGTCTAATAGACGTCCTCAGCGAAATCAAAGTGAAACGAAACAAAACCATAAAATAGCTCAAACTTCTCTAAACAAACGACTCACACTCACACTTCTTGAAACAAAATGAATGAAAACCCGAAGCATAAAAGCTTTACAATCATCACATCACATAAGTTCGGTTAGACTGATGACAAAAAGTGCAACTTAATTTTAAAACGCTAGCCACTTAATGACTAGCCTGATATTGTCCCAACAGATCTCCAATGCAACGCAAAACTCCCAGGTCATTACAAAGTAAAGTGATTCATCAAAAAAAAGAAAAAAAGATGGAGGTTTTAAATCTACGCGTAGGGGTATTGTTGCGTTCTCCCTGGGCTGTTGTAGATATTTCTTGTTTTGACAGGTTCTACCGATACGACCTTTTCCGCAATCACATGTGTTTTATAAACACGGCGCATTTCATATTTAAATTAGATGCCATTATTATATGTTTATACATTTCAGGTTACATGGTGACCCATCTTTAAAAAGTCTCCTGTCTATAAAAAGAGAATGCGCTCAAGTTACTGCTGACAGAGCCGCTAGAAGCGAGTCTGATCTTTGTTCGAAGATGGCGGCCCTTTTTGAAAGAGTTATCCAGTGGTTTGATATAAATTACCTTGCTTTTAATGTTCGAATGTCATCTTTCTAATTTTATCAAGAATCTCATAGATTTGGTCTGACTTAAATAAAACAATCAATATGCTCTTTAAGTAGAGCTAGGGACCGTTATGTTCGATTCCAAGGCATCTTGCTTCATTATAATCTTTCATTTAAGTATCATATTGACGTGATGAGGATAAAATTCTGTAAGAGCCTAGGAATCCTTAGAAAGCTAGAAAGCACATTTCCAGGATCGGTTCTTAGAACCCTTTTCAACAGCCTAATTAAGTCTTATGTTGCGTATTGTCCTGTTATTTGAATGTCAACTTTTCCCTAGTTCCTGAAGCCACTTTCAAAGCCTTATGATATGACTCTTGGTTGATTTGAAATCTCTTTAATTTCTGTCGTATGCTCTTTTCACTTCTAGAGTTGCATGACCACCTTCCTCCTGCCCTATGTAATAATATATTCTTTTCGATCTTCTCTTTATATTTTCTTTTTTTGCGATTCTTTCGTTTTATTTTTGATCAGTTGACTTATGATCTCCGCACTCCCGACAACTTACATATTCCTCATACTTCATCATTGCGGTCTGACTTCAACTGACTGATAGCTTGTAGTATGTCCTGGAACATACAGAGTATGTCCTGCACGAAGCTGCCACTTGTTCGGTATGTTTAAAAAGAATTCTAAAGAATTCCTTGTAACGTTTTTCCTTGTGTTAATGTCTCTGGATTAAGTTTAGATGTTTGTGTGTGTGTATGAGTTATTTGAGTTTCACTGATAGTTTCCCTGAAAATCATGCACTACTCCCCAGCCTAGCTTATAATTTTGGGGATTTTTCGAAGAGGAAGATTGGAATTTTTTGTTTATACTTTATTGTTGATATATTTCTTTTATTTTTTTCAAAATCTGCAGCCGCGGACCAAAGTTCTTATAAATTTTATTTTTTACGCTCCAAGATCGCTTATACATATAAATCAATTACGAATACGCCACAGTACCCATTCATTATTATTATTGGCAATCATCAGACGACCTGGAATTCGCTCAAACACTTTTATAGAATAAAATATTTAAAACTATTCTTTAAGGTACTAAATAGTGGCTAAATGGTACTCAATTCTTTCTCAGAGCATAATAGGGATTCAGGAAAGGGATTAACAAAGACAGTGCATGATAAGGCATAATTTAACTTATCAGCTAACTCAACACGGAAACTTAACTAAAATTTGACCTATGAAAATGGATTTTGAGAAAAATAATTTTATAATAAAATGTAACACAGATGCCTTGGATATTCACGAATTATTTCCACAAAGTAATTATTATCATTGACTATTGATTATTGGTTTCATGACCAAAATTTATAGATAAAACCAAAATCATTTCTCTATATGCTCACAATCAGGACAAGAGGCCAACATTAGAGACCCTTATGCCGTTATTTTATTGGTAATGGTATTAAATCACTAGATTTAACATTTATTTTGATTGATGTGTCTTAAGGAAGGAGTTGAGTTAAGAAGAGTAACGTTATTTTTTTTTTTTTTTGCGGATTTGTTTGATTATCCCTCCTCCATATCATGCTGCTGCATTTGGAGGGGATGTGCTTATGTTAAGTTTTTTGTTAATAAATGATATTAAATTAAATGATAACAAGAATGATCGTAATGTTTTGGATCCAATGCTTTGGAAAGAACATTATAACATACAGTAAATAATCACCAATGATAATAGGCATCTGGAATGTACCCTTAGCAACTTCAAGACAAAATAAGAAACGACAAGAAAATGTTAATAAATAACTCACACTGTGTGACCCTATTCAAATTAACGCAATCGTGGATCGAAGAATCCCAAGCCGCAACGGCAGAGACATCTTTTTCCCCTTGACGAAGAATTGGTATACTGAAGAACTTTCCATTGTACTCTTTTGGCAGAATCGAATTTTGGCCAGCAACTGAATTGTCTTGATAATAACTCTCCGAGATGCTTAAATCATCAGCTGAAATTTAAAAAAAAGGCTCAATACGTTTAATAATGTTTCTGCTATAATAATAATAATGATAATGATAAATACTTTAATTGTCACAATAGCACAAAGGTACCAATAGACGTCTATAACACAAAACAAAATTGATAAGTGTAAAATGAATCATCAAAACTTAGCACAGGATGTTCAAGAAGTTCCTCATAGTAGGAGCTTTTTGTAGGAACCCCATTTAAGTTTTTTTTTTTTTTTTTTTTTTTTTTTTTGTTTTTTTTTTTTTTTTTTTTTTTTTTTTTTTTAATGCTGGAAAATATTTGGCGGTTTAAACAAAAATGAAATCTAAAGGCGTTTTGTTTAAGAATACTTTCCTAGCACAACGTTTTTATATAGGTCTGTTCAATAATACTATTATATTTTTCTAGCACTTGTGGTTGTTAGGTAGCCCTACTAGATTGTCCAACATTAAGTAGTACAGTATTTAATTTGTATCTACCCTGTGTCATATCAGTTCTAATGTAGTTTCTGGTAAGGTTCTCACGCAACTTAGATTTTTAAAGCGATTTAGATTTTATTGGGTGCTCCTCTTTGTCTCTCTTTGCCGACTTTTGCCAAGTGCCAAGTACTTCATCACTTCTGATTTCGTTTTGGTTTGAAATCAGAAAATGCCTTAATCATAGTTACAGCCGTTGCTGCAATCCAGTAAAGGACACGTCTTATTCCAGCTGATATGGTTTTTAAGGAAACTCTTAAGCGACAAATATTCTCCATGTACTAATGTTTGAAATTAGAAATTTTTATTCAGATTCAGCTGAGTAATAAAAAATTTATCTCAAGAAAAAATTCATAAGAAATTTCTAAAAAGATCTTGGCATCCCTTAAAAAGGATTTTAGATTAAAGTAAAATATACAGCGTGAAATTGCCATTCTCAAAAACACCTTGAGGATTGCAGTTCTCAAGCTTCGACCAACCAGAGAAATCCCATTTTTGCATAGATGGTACTGATGTGCCCTTTTTTTATCTCACATGTAAGGCTTCTTTAGGTTTTCTTTCTTAACTCATTTGGCTAAAAAGTAAGCGAAAACTCCGTTTCAAAAATAGATATTATAAAAAGGAAAAGAAAAACATCCACACAAATAAGCAACACCACAAATTAGAAACAAACTAACACTGAATTTTATATCAAAAGACCTTTAATTTTAAATAAACAAAAGAAAAGTTTTTTTTAACTGAAACTAAGGAGCTACAATAAAACTTAAAACAACAGAAATTAATCCGAAATAAGAGGGGCTGTCCCGTCCTCAAACCTCGCTCTTTACGCTAAAGTCTTAAAGTTCTTTACCAATTCTTCTCATTCAAATACAACGTTTTTTATTTTTTGAGAGGTCTTTCTCAAAGAATTAAGACAAAAGTCAAAAACTTATTTTTTCATTTAGTTTCTGACAGTTTTTCAAATTTTGCCAGGAAATTTCTCCCCCCCCCTCCCTTGTGGAAAAATTTCCCTGGAAAATTCTCCTCGGTTCATGGCCTGAAAAATGTGCAGTATTTCTCAGGGAGGGCAGTGGAATATGTCATAGAGCGTGTCGATCAATCAAGTCAAACGCAGAACGGAAGTCGACAAAGGCAATAAATGCTTCCTGTCGGAACTCCGTGCCCTTTTCTACTATTTGTCGAATAATAAGAATCTGACTGGGAGCTGAGGGGTCTGGTATGAAAACATCTTGCTCCGGACGCCAAACTTTAAGCACGATATTCAAACATCGATCCATCAGGACCATTGAGGAGAGTTTTCCAGGGACTGACAGCAGAGTTATTCCGTGGAAGAAGTGTCCCGTCCCTGGCTAGGACAGGTCCCAATTTGGGAGCTTCATGTTCTCGGAGAGCATCTTCTGGGAGATACTTGAACAAGCTACCCATGCCCTTCTTTTTTGTTGCTAGTTCAATTTCATGACCTTTCCTTGCAATGAACTGGGTTCGCTTCTGGTGAATGAGTCTGTTCCACACTCCTTTGAGCTTTCGATAAGAAGCCAAGTCCCCAAGAAGTCTTACCCTCCGTCTTCGCACTAAAACCTGCAGTGTTTCGTTTGTTAGCCACGATTTCTTCGGGCGACTCTTCCTATCAAGCGCATTATGTTGATCTTCCCCTGGCTGCGATTTAAAATACTTCCGCTGCTCATAAGTGTGCTCAGGAGCTTGAAGCGATTCGATATCTCGACACTGTACTTCTTGGGAGTGTCTGACTACTTTAGATTCTCAACATCTGCAATGAAGGGTTTTCTTTCCAATCGCGGGGCTTGGAGACGAAACTCGACATTGGCACACACAAGTCTTTGGTCAGTATTTTCAAGCTCTGCTAATCTGTAGGTTCTGCAGTTATCCATCAAGGATCTTCGTCGCTTGGAAATAATGACAAAACCAATCTACTTCTTGGTGTGACCGTCGTTACTATACAACATGTACTAGCGGATATTTTTAGTTTGAAAGATAATATTTGCGACAACAAGGTCATGAGATCGGCACAGTTCGAGTAAGCGAAGACCATTGTCATTAAGTGGATCGGGGGATACAGGACCAATGGTGCCGCACCAAAGACCCATATCTTCACGCACTGTCGCAATGAAGTTACCAAGAAGAACTGTTACATCGTGGGAAGACACTGTCACTAGACATCCGGACAGAGCAAATTAGAACTATTCCTTGGTTACTTCGTCGGAGTCATTCGTCGGGAGATAGCATACGATGATGGTCATCTTGCCCTGCTTGGGTCTAAAGCAGGCCTTACTAGCCTCTCAGATATGGCTTTGTGCAAGAGTAAAATCTTTCTCGCAGTACTATTTTGCACAAAACCAACGATATTTCTTCTCATGTTGCCTCCTGACGAGAGAAACGAATGATTGTTTCCTATAAACTATTCAACATTTCTGGTAAGACGATTTTCTGTAAGACGCGCAACTGAAAAATTCTTCAAAAAATAGGTTCTTTGATGCAGGTGCCATCAACGTCAAAACACTTTAGGTTGCTATTCGACGCCCCCTTTGGTCCATAAGGATTACTTTAAGCCTTTCTAACGTCGTCAGCTTGTCCGTTGACAAGCAATGGTCAAGATCTAAGGAGGAGTCTAGTTATATCATTACCTTGTGTAGCACTTATTCTCAGGTGGAGGGTGGCTAACCCAACGGAGCCTAGGCCTGGGATAAGAATAGGGCTAGTTTCAACCTATATACTGAGATTCCATGGGGTGGGCTACACCCAACCACCCTGATCGGAGTGCATAGTTAGAGGGGACCCCATATCAACAGGCACGTAGTCGGCAGACATAGTCTGCCTCATTACGGACAAGCGCCATTCATCTCCTTATATTTCCAAATTCAATTGAAATAAAAGAATCTGGACAGAAAAGCAGAGCTTGTGAGGATATATATGGATATTTAGCTAGACAGACAACAAAAGAAAACAAATCAGAAACACTAAACCCATAGCAAAGATTAAAGAAATGAAAGAGTGAGAACAACAAATTAGATAAAAAAAAAAGCTGTAAAATAAAGACAACGACAAGAAAAGAGTAACGACCAACACATATTATAATTTTAATTGGCTAACGAGTAATTATTATAAATTGGCTAACGAATTTTGAACGTCATTTTTCTAATTTTGCAATTTTTATGGTTTCGGTTTCAAAACCATTAGCTTTTAAAACTTTACTTTTTATACATTTCACAATTAACCCTTTACTTTCTTATCATTAGATTTATGGATTTCAAAAAGATAGTAATCAATGACCATTACTATTAATGAGTACAAATATTAATCTGTTCTGCTCAGTCAACTATGTAGGATAAATTTTTGTGCTTAAGAATCATATATGATTTTTACTTTTTTTTTTACCATGAACGATCACATAGAATAATCTACTTTATCTACATCTGCTGCTGATTCAATAGAGGTAGTGTTTCGAATATGTCCACTTCAAATGGCACTTCAACCCAAAAAAATGAACCCTTCTTTTATCTTATAAGTAATAGGGAGATTGCAGCCACTTCAAATGGCACTTCTACCCAATAAAATGAACCCTTCTTTTATCTTATAAGTAATAAGAGATTAGCAGCCAGTTCAAATGGCACTTCTACCCAATAAAATGCACCCTTCTTTTATCTTATAAGTAATAGGGAGATAGAAGCCACTTAAAATGGCACTTCTACCCAATAAAATGAACCCTTCTTTTATCTTATAAGTAATAGGGAGATTGCAGCCACTTCAAATGGCACTTCTACCCAAAAAAATAAACCCTTCTTTTATCTTATAAGTAATAGGGAGATAGAAGCCACTTCAAATGGCACTTCTACCCAATAAAATGAACCCTTCTTTTATCTTATAAGTAATAGGGGATTAGCAGCCACTTCAAATGGCACTTCTACCCAATAAAATGAACCCTTCTTTTATCTTATAAGTAATAGGGAGATTGCAGCCACGAAGGAGTATATCCAGGAAATCTCCACTTCGACTCCAGTTTTCTTGAGGTACTAAGACAAAATAACCAAGACCAATGTGTCAACCAACATAAAATGAGTAAATAAACATTTAATGAATTTTATAAGAGCCACGAGCAAAACAAATCTTATTTAGAGCGTTGTTGAGCATTAGGGGACATAGAAAATATAACAAAAACCAGAGGCTGTTTTCTTTGATACAATATACTAAATACACCACTTTCTTCATTAAGATAGTAAAGCTTGTATACTTACGGTTCAAGTCCAAAAACAGAACAGGTACATGTTGCTCTAGTCCTGGTTTAGGAACCCATTCAGGATGAGAAGGGGATCCTGGGACACAAGACCCTGGATTTGGGAGTAAAACAGCATTCCTCTCTTCGGTCAGCCCTACCCATTGATCAACCAGACTCTTCTCGCGTTCTATATCCTGCTCTGTTTTATCTAGAAGGAAAGACCTAACCTGTAGAGCCAAGGAATAATAGAATATCATTGGGCTTAGATTCCCATTGTTCTATTTGAAAGAATTGACTAATATACATTTGACTTTGTAATGAAGATGTCTTTTGCATGTGTCTGCTTAAACAGTTAAAAAAAATTTGTCCTTTTATATTAAGTCATTTTTCCCTCTTCCTGAGTTAAGGTAGCCGTAGCCGTTGTTTAACTGACTCTTATTTAAATTGTGACCAGGTGATTCATAAAAGGTGATTCATAATTTAGGTCCTTTTGTGTTGAAGTCATTTTTCCCTCTTCCTGAGTTAAGGTAGTCGTAGCCGCTGTTTAGCTGACTCTTATTTAAATAGTTACCAGGTGATTCATAATTTAGGTCCTTTTATGTTAAGTCATGTTTCCCTCTTCCTGAGTTAAGGTAGCCGTAGCCGTTGTTTAACTGACTCTTATTTAAATTGTGACCAGGTGATTCATAAAAGGTGATTCATCAGTTAGGTCCCTCTATGTTAAGTCATTTTTCCCTCTTCCTGAGTTAAGGTAGTCGTAGCCGCTGTTTAGCTGACTCTTATTTAAATAGTTACCAGGTGATTCATAATTTAGGTCCTTTTATGTTAAGTCATGTTTCCCTCTTCCTGAGTTAAGGTAGCCGTAGCCGTTGTTTAACTGACTCTTATTTAAATTGTGACCAGGTGATTCATAAAAGGTGATTCATCAGTTAGGTCCCTCTATGTTAAGTCATTTTTCCCTCTTCCTGAGTTAAGGTAGCCGTAGCCGTTGTTTAACTGACTCTTATTTAAATTGTTACCAGGTGATTCACAATTTAGGTCCTTTTATGTTAAGTCAGGTTTCCCTCTTCCTGAGTTAAGGTAGCCATAGCCGTTGTTTAACTGACTCTTATTTCAATTGTTACCAGGTGATTCATAAAAGCGATATCATGAAACTTGCAAGGAAGCTATTCCGAGTGCTACAAATTAATGCTTTAAGATTGCTTTGAACCTTTTCATTGTACAATATAAACAAAAAGTAGAATAGCTCATTTTACTTTTATTCTACCCTACAAGGAACTAATAAAAGGTGTTGAGAATCGAATAAAGAATCAATTAAGTAAAGGCAAAGTATCTTTAAAAATCGGGAAGGGGTGGCATATCCTAGCCTCAACAAAAAGCCTCCTAACTTTAGCCTGAAAAATCACTGAATCACGAAAGGATCTGAACTCACCTAATAATACATCAATGTAGAAAAATAATGTAAACCTTTTTATTCTAATGACTCCTATATACTGACACCTTTGGCACTGTTCATTTAGATCAATCGGAAATAAAAAATTCAATTTCAGACAAACTTGGAGACCAAAAATACCAGAAAACTTATTTTTTTAACTCACTACTGAGGTCATACCCACTGGCAAAATATAGGAATTGACACTTGAAAGGTTGCGGTAGTCTCGTTTCTGAAAATAACCGGGATCAAAAATAAATGGCCGTTTTGGTTATTACCGTGAACCTGAAGAAAACAAAAAAAAATTAGCCTTGGGGACCCCTCAATCATCGTAATAAAAATTATTCAGAATGACTTTAATAATTCTTTGTTGTGACACGTTTATGCAAAAAAAAAGGAATAAAATAACTTAAACAAACTTTATAAACTCTAAAGGTTTGAAAACCTTTCACAAGATGAAAACCTTTCATCTCTCTAAAGGTTCTCACTTGAGTAGTAAAAAAAGAAGATAAAAAAGAATAGTGTGATTTACAGTTCAAAGTCATAAAATATCCTCGAAACATAATATTTGCTATTAAGTGGGAGACAAACAAATAGTAATAGGGAACGACTCAAGGATTAAGATGGCCCTAGATTTCATCCAGTTTCCTAAACAGCCCCATTTCTAAGCCTTTTGGTAGGGTTAAATGGTAGTTGGGATTCAAGGACTCCTGAGTACATTCCCACTCTGAGTTAAGCTTTAGTTTTTATGTTGCTTATTCCTCAGTGATAGAGCTAAAAACAAGTCTTCACGGCTACATGACTAATGAGATTACATTATGAACAAATGGCCATCATTCAACAGAATATATTGTTTTCTCTTTTCACTTATTGAAATTTGAGATTTAAAAGGAAAATTTTACACTGGCAACATTTTTGCATTCACAGTTTATGAAAACAGAAATAAGGAGAGACAAATATATTTTATTATTCCTTATTCATAGTCCTACTACCGTGAAAGCCTCATCACCCCCAATCAACTTTCAGGCGATTCCTTCAAACCACAACAGAATAATGCCTTCATTTTCCTTCTTAAAAATAATTTCTGACTGAGATTATCTTCGCGAGCTGCAAACCAAATGGAACATAAATTTCCAGTATAAATTGATACCAAAAAAATAAAAAAAATCAGATTTTCATGCAAAAGAATAAATTAATTACAGGTGCCTTTTAGGTGCGTTTCTTACGATGCCTAGAATGGCGTTGTTCTCCTGACAGTCTAGTCTTGAATACATATGAATAATCGCGAATAATTTACAATTCAGAGTACCAGGAAACCCCCCCCCCCTTTTTTTTCAAATTCAGGAAGTTTTTAGGATGGAGCCGTATTGCCATCAGTGTTGTCATGTTAAACCTTAAAAGCAAATAAGAAGAACTAATTGGCTAAAAATATCAAATATTCAAAAATTATCAGATATTCGAAAATTAACAATTTGTTGAAACCAAAGGCAGCTGAACCATCATAGGAAAGCTATAACTTTTTAAACTGTTTGGTAACATATGTTATTAGCTGATTTCTTGTCGATTTTATACTTAAGTTCCGTTTTTCCTTTTTTTTCTTTTTTTTTAAACTTAGCGCCCACTATTACCGACAACTACATAATTAGATATGAAAGTCATTTTAAAAATTAAATTCTCGATTTTTCATTTACTTTTTAAGATGTATATATATATATATATATATATATATATATATATATATATATATATATATATATATATATATATATATATATATATATATATATATATATATATATATATATATGGTTCTACAAGTTTCAACTTCATCAATTCAAACAATTAAATTTTATTTTCCCAGTTGTTGATACTTCAAAAACTATAATCATGCAGAAATAACTGGAAAAGTTGCAACCTTATTTACCTGGTTTCTCCATAACTCTCTTAATTTGTGCTTCCAAATACTCCCTTCGTCTTTTAATAGCTTCGCTCCATTTTTCACGCAACTGCATTAAATCTTCTTCTTGATAGGAATCTAAAGGCTTTTGAAGCTTTGACCTTGAATTTAAAAAACGTAAGCTTAGTGAGACAACTGCAAAGCATTTCTGCTCAACTGCAGTTATGGATTATCAATTAAAGAATCAGGCAGTATTTCGATAGGGCCTTTGCCGTATATTTCGCTCATCTTTTAAGAGATAATTTAAATTTTAGCAAGCCAAATTATATACGGCAAGGACCAATCAAATTAGAGCTGAATTCTCCAATTGATGCCTAATAAGTTCTAATGATTTAAGCCAAAAATTTGTCAGTTAGCTGGTTAAAATTATGATACTTGTATGATATACCCCTGCAGCTCAAGAAGTGAAGTTAGGTTAATCCTAAAAAATATGCCTAAGTATGATAAAAATATAATACTTTGGAAAGAAATTTGGGCTATATATTTGCACACCAGGGGGGGGGGGATAAAGCACAGCGGGTCTAAATGCAAAATGTATAAGCTACAATTATTCTCATATTATGAAGTCAGAATTGTTTCTGACTTCACACTATCCAAATACTTTACAATATCCACGTAATAGGCAACGCATTTTCGTATGGCTGAGAAAAAGAACCTCGCCAATGTTCTTGCATCCGTCTAGTGTCTTCCAGTATGTCCACTCATAACTCCATCCTTTCCTAGACCTGCCTCATATTACAGCACCTCCTACGAACGCCCCACTGCAACATGAATCCCTGTATTACAAGGATCCTTGCCTGGTTCACATCCTAGGGTAAACAGGCCTCCTTCTGCTTGAAGCTCAACCTTTGTCCTTCTTGAAACACGAGGCAAAGGTTTTATCTATCTGCTGCAAGTGACAAAAGTTTATTTGGACCAAATGCATCAGGATTAATAATTTCGGAGGTTTCTTACACTTCTGAAAATATCTTCCTTGCCCTTCGTTTCTGTCCCTACTCTGAGCTTTCTACTTTTTACGGCCTTACTGCATCTATACTTTACTTTTATTACATCTATACTTTGCATCTATACTTTAAAGTATATATACTTTTACGGCCTCACTGCATCTATACTTTACTTTTATTACATCTATAGTTTACATCTATACTTAAAAGTATACACAAAAGTGTATATACTTTTACGGCCTCACTGCATTACTAAGAACGGTGTTAAGGTGAATGAATCTATCCCCTCAGTGAATTTTGCTGTAACCAGGCATCATCTATACCTCTTCATTTATTCCTCATTTAAGCACTTCATTTTTCTTAATATCAATTTTACACCTATTCTCACACCGTGAGCGCTCAAAACTTCCGAAACCTTATTCCGTTTCTGCAAAAAAAAATTTGAGCTTACAGTCTTCGATTCGATTCTGACAACTACCATATACAGCAGCAACTAATTGACATCGCTAACATTTTACCAATTCATCCAGGACAACTAAATCGTCGGTGAAATGTAATTTTAGGAGAAATATACCTTTCTGGTTATTATCATGTTGTTCCGTACGTTCCTCTGGACGATGGCCGGTTAAAATAGTCCATATAAACGTAAATAAAACTCGCACCGACCTTAAATGCATCAATATTATTCATGTGCTTTGGCACTAATCACTTTAACGTGCTTATGCAGTCAAAGCGTTTATGTCAGCCGAATCAAATGCCACAAAACAGAAGCAACCAAATATTAGTATGAACTCACCTAACGCTTATACTGCCAATTGATATATTTGTAATGGCTTCACAGACCAAAGGCAGAGTACCAGAGTCTGTAACGGGTTGAACACGTACAGCTATTCGCCTCTGTTGACCCTGTCTCAGCTGAATAATGCCTCCTGTGAATACATCATTTCTTGGCTGTACCTCAACGGGTATATACTCACCGGTATCACCAAGCTCGTGAATTTCAGCCCAAAGCTCAACCCGACGAGATACCTCTCTCCATCTAAAATTCAGGAAGTAAAGTTAATACACTTATAAAACAAAACAATTAACAGATGAATGAAATTTCCCACATGAAAAAATAGTAATGGATTACGGGAATAAGTAGAGGGTATTAAATATAAAATGAAAAGAAGATGTTTTCTTTGCCCCTAATTCAAACATAAAGAAAAGAAGATTTTAATGCAGACGATCAAGTTTTTTGACCTGATCTATGTGCCTCTTCCAGAGGGAACACAAATATTGAGGAAGAGTTCGGTAGATTGAAGGGGAGTGATGAGGGCAAGGTTTCAGTGAGCAGAATCTCCCTTTGTCAAAAATTTTCAACATAATCCAAAATTTCAAGCATATCACGCCAAAAATTCGAAAAATAAGAGATATAATTTCCAGAATACCAAAGATATTTTAAATTCCCCATTCAAAAAACACTAATAAAACGTGCAACTGAAACCGTGAATAAAAGATTATTTATAGACTATATCTGTACATATATAATAAAGTGCATGTCTGTGTTTTAGTCAGTTAGTATTTCGTTTAATTTGCAGCTAAACTAATCAAGCAAGAAACATGAAATTTTTGCAGAATAGCTTTAAAAGCATAAGGACAGAAATCGACCGTAAAAATCCCCAAAAAATGGATGTGACATCATGATAATAAGCAAGTGCTGACTGAAGAGGCGAGCACCACTCGAGTGGTGCTCGAGCACCGATATCATGAAACTGCGAGCACCACTGAAGAGACCTGAAGAGGCGAGCACCACTCGAGTTGTGCTCGAGCACCGATATCATGAAACTGCGAGCACCACTGAAGAGGCCTGAAGAGGCGAGCACCACTCGAGTGGTGCTCGAGCACCGATATCATGAAACTGCGAGCACCACTGAAGAGGCCTGAAGAGGCGAGCACCACTCGAGTGGTGCTCGAGCACCGATATCATGAAACTGCGAGCACCACTGAAGAGGCCTGAAGAGGCGAGCACCACTCGAGTGGTGCTCGAGCACCGATATCATGAAACTGCGAGCACCACTGAAGAGGCCTGAAGAGGCAAGCACCACTCGAATGGTGCTCGAACACCGATATCATGAAACTGCGAGCACCACTGAAGAGGCCTGAAGAGGCGAGCACCACTCGAGTGGTGCCCGAGCACCGATATCATGAAACTGCGAGCACCACTGAAGAGGCCTGAAGAGGCGAGCACCACTCGAGTGGTGCTCGAGCACCGATATCATGAAACTGCGAGCACCACTGAAGAGGCCTGAAGAGGCGAGCACCACTCGAAGTAAGGGAACACTCCTTCAGGCCATGTTAGCAAGGACCAAAACCACCATAAGTCCTCTAAAGGTCAGGATGTCATTGATTTCCTTACCGAAAACGATTTTTATTCCAAGCAATGTGTTAATTATTTATCCTAGTGCGAAAAACAACACAAAAAAGTAATGTCACAAGGCTAATCAGGAGTTACAAATAAATGTGGTGTTACCAATCCCCTTCTCTCTCAAATCCTCTAAACAGCATGAGTGTCATCTGTATTCTATACAAAATAGTAGGCCTATGTGTTTTTAACAGTGTGGTTATTTGTCAAAACTTAGATAAAAAAGGAACATCCCCATATTAATCAAGATTACTGGAATTAATTAATCAAAGTTGATTAACTGTTTAAAATGTAATAATACTAGCTCCTGGAAGTCTCGACAGTTTTTAACTTTTAACCATAAAAGAAAAAAATGTTTAAAATATACTTTAATGACACCATAGCATTTGGAAGATTTGGGGAGCGGTATACCTACCCTCTTTGTACTAATTTCTATTCGTTTCATATTTTATTGTTTGTTTATTCATCTATGACAGCATCTTTCATCTTTATGCTCGATGTGGTTATTCATTAAAATTTCTATCCGATTTGGGTTTCTTTTATTCATTGATAGCAAATTCTGTTTGCTTTAAACTTGAAATATTACATGACGTTATTTCTGCTCATCTTAGGTTTTAATATGGCTCTTTACTAATATTGAAAAACTTTTTTTCAACACAAACATCTTTTTTAAATTAAGTTTTATTATTGGTTAATATTAGGTATGTTAGCAAGGCCGTACCCATAGGGGGGGGGGGAGTTAGGGGAGTTGGAACCCCCCTCCCCCCCGAAATGTTTGTTTGACTCGTAAAAACGTAACAAAAATGGAGGTTTTTTTGTATTGCCCCCCCCCCGAAAAAAAATCTTTAGAGTAAAACCCCTCCGAAAAAAAAACCTGGGTGTGCCCTTGTGTGTTAGTAAATTTTATTTATGCTTATCTGCTTAATAATAAATATTATAGATTGTAACTTGAATTATGGACACAATTTGAACGTTTAGTCACAATTTTCGATGAGCAGTAATCTTGTCTAATAAGTTTCCAATAATAGTTTTACTATAGAATTTTGGGTAGATGAAGAGATGGATTATTATTCACACGAGGTTAGAAATTTACTTAATTTTGGGTTATAGATAAGATAAGATATTTATTTCAAAAAAATCGCTATCACAAGCCCACAAAGGGCCGAATTCAGACTTTGGAGTCGACAATATAAATGGTTACACTAAAAATGCAAAGAACAACAACGAAATAGAGAAAACCATAATGAACAATCATTTAAAAGTCAATAATTAAAACTGTAAAAAGTCAATTAAAAAATTAAAAAGATAAAAACTGGTCAAACTAAACTTAGAGCGAGACATAAATGCATTTAAATTAAAAGGGATACTAAGAAAATGTCAATAATTCAACTACAGTAAATCAATAAAAGAGTTAAAAACAATAAAAACTGGTCAAAAAGGGGGGGGGGGCAAGCAAATGAGTGCAAGAACCTGGGCAGTACCATCAGCTAATTAACAAAAAGAGGGGGGGGGAGAAACTATTCAGACATTTTATTTATTTTTTCTGTAATGAAGGGGACAAAAGTTCTTTTGAATCTGGAAGTAACGCAGCGAATGGGGGAAAAAGCAGGGATGGGGTCAGAAACAGCTCAAGGCGGCCGTAATCTGGATGGGAAGTGACGTTTGGGAAAATACTTGCCGTCCGAGGGTTTGTTATGGCATTTTTTGCAAAACGGAGGCCCAACGAAACCGTCCTTTGCTCCAGGGTTTTCAGACTAGCTTTTTTTAGGAGCAGAGAGTATGGCACCTTGCCTTCTTTGAAAATTATTCGCAAGGCCCTTTTTTGAATTGATTCGATTTTTTCCGGTTCTTCGCGAGAGATACCAGGGTGCCAAACTGGACAAGCATATTCTAGATGCGGGCGGACAAAAGACGTGTAAATTCGTAAGGAGTGGGAAGGGGGACGCTGAATTTATTTAGGAGCTTAAGGAGGGCGATAGACACATTAGCTCTATGGATGATGTCTTTAACGTGGATATCCCACTTTAAATTTGAAGAAATTGTGACGCCAAGTAGTTTAAATGAGGACACAGATATTTCAGGAGGGATAGGATTAAAAAAATAGGGCGAGGATTTGAGGAAACAAATGGGCATTATCATGGACTTAGAGGCGCTTACTGTCATGTCTAAGTCTAAGGCCTCGTCTCCAATTTCATTGAGGATACTCATAGGGTCATTTATTAAATTTCTGAAGCAAGTTTCAACAACCTTTAGGTCATCAACAAATTTCCATCGGTCAGGAAATTCCTTTGCGAGGCTGTTGATCATTACTGAAAAAAGGAGGGGACCTAGGAGAGTACCTTGGGGTATGCCGTTGTGGACAGGGAGAGGATTTGAATAATGGTTTTGGTATTTGACAACTTGTGATCTATTTGTTAAGAAGGAGGCAACTAATTTCACCAGTAAGGGATCAATATTGAACTCGTTGACAAGTTTCTCAATTAAAATATTGTGGTTAACAAGATCGAATACTTTCTGAAGGTCAATAGAAACTAAATTTAGCCAGGAATTAGGTTTTTCAAGGGTTTTCCCGATGTGATCAATAAGAGAAACGAGGTAATGGGAAGTAGAGGTGGATTTTAGGTTCCCAAATTGTTTCAAGTCAGTAAGAGGTAGGATTTTTTCCTTTAGCCAATCTGCAATTAATCCTTCATAAAGTTTCGAGAAAATAGGAGTAAGAGTTATAGGCCGAACGTCTTCAAAACCAGGCTTTCCGTTTTTCTTTCTCAAAGGGGTTATGAAACCCTGTTTCCAAATTGTAGGAATTTGCCCAGACTCGGTAATCCTGTTAAACAGGAAAGACAAGGGCTTAGACAAGAAATCACCGAAGGCACTAATTAGAGGAAAGGGGATATCCAAAGGACAAATACTTGTCTTTCTTAGTTTTTGAATTCTTCTTTCTATCTCAGACGGAGAAACAGTGGGTAAAGAAGGGCAAAGGGCTCCTGATGGTAATTGGTCGGACAGTGGTGGAAGACTCTGGACAATGGAAGCGAGGAATTTATTGAGATGACTGGCAGTAATATCAAGGGACTCGGGTAGATTGAAGTTAAGCTGTTCAAGCCTCCTGCCACACAGCTCTTTAACCTCAGAATACCAGTTTTTGGTTTATTAGTCAACAATACTTCGACCTTATTTTTGTAGTACGATCGTGCCAATTTGCGAATTTCTCTTTTAATTGATTTTCTTAGTTTATTGGCTTCATTTGGTTTACCATTTTTGAAAAGCTTCAATTTGGTTCTAATTAGTGTTTTTATAGTTTGGTTAATAAAGGGCTTACCACTGGAGCAATTTTTAAATTTTTTTTCCGGGAAGCAAATTTGATATTTGTCAATTAGCTTTTTGTGGAACAAAGCCATTTTCGCATCCAAATTTTTTAAACTATAAACATCGGACCATTCTTCAGTATTCAGCCACATACCAAAAGAAAGAAGACCAGAATTTTGATGAGGGCGATAACTGCCATAAGTTATTGAGAAAGAATGATTAAAATTTGAGGAGGGGGATAAAAGAATCGAAAGATGATAACTCCCACCTAACGGAGGCAGAGCTGAGGAAGGATTGTAAAAATTATACATATTAGTTAAAATAGCATCAAGAGAGGTATTTCCCCGAGTCGTTGGTATTTTAACAATTTGCTTAACTTTAAGTGAGGAGTAAAAAGAATCCATTTTAAGGTCGTTTGCATCGCCAACTAAAAAAAGACCGGCATTGGGGTATTTAGAAATAACAAAATCAGCACTTGTCTGCAATTGCTGGATGAATTTACATTTTGACTCGATATTTTGATTTGGGGAGTAATAGAAAACGGCTATTGCAATAATATTAAATGTACGAGGGAGAACTTTTGGTCTAATACTTAGCCAGAGGATTTCATCGTACTCGGATAAACTAGGGACTCGAATAACCTTTGGGTAAAGGTTACTCTTAGTAAAGAACAAAACACCGCCACCTTTTTTTCCAAGTGGGTGGTCTAAAGGACGGAGTTTAATAAACTCTGAATAATTTG
Source organism: Artemia sinica (assembly GCA_027921565.1). Classification (NCBI taxonomy): domain Eukaryota; kingdom Metazoa; phylum Arthropoda; class Branchiopoda; order Anostraca; family Artemiidae; genus Artemia; species Artemia sinica. The sequence continues at coordinate 813,736 of JAPEVW010000035.1, read as the reverse complement.
TCAGGCGCAGAGACCCTGGGTCGTGGGACTGTACTTCCGTAATAGCTATAATATCGATTAGATTTGATTCTGAAAGCACCTCGAGTTCAGTAAGCTTTTCAAAATTAAGACTTTCGGCATTAGTAACTAAAAGTTTGGGAAAAACAAACCGATTGGGGAATTTCGACAGGGATACTTGGTGTGTTTGAGAATTTCCTGGGTGGGGTTTCAATTTAATATTATGATGCTGCGGAGAAGTAGGGTAAGAGAAGGATTTATCTTAGGGATTTGGAGGTGGAGGGAAGGGCGAGGATACAGACGAAGCATGATGAGGAAGGTGCGACTTGTTTTCAGTTGTCGGGAAGTGCGAACAATTAGGATTTAATACAAGATAATTATTAAATGCAAAAGGTCTCAGACCTGAGTCACCCTGGTAGGGTGGGCACGAGGGATTAAACGCATGGGTTGGAGGCGGGAAAATATGGGAGGGGAATAAGACGGTGGTATTTTCAGGGGGTTCAACTTGGGAGGGGTTAACTGGAGTGTTAAAAGGGAAGGGATTTTGCTGGGAATATGAGTTTTTTTTCTGGGTGGTAAAGGTGGAAGTTTTTTGAGTGAGCAGGGTCGATTTGGGATAAAAAAGGAAGAGTATGCGCTGGTAAGCTAATTTTACTAATTTAATGAAGGGGGCTCCGCTTTTGGGTTGATTGAGAACTTGTAACTATTTTACTATTAAAAATTTTACTGCGCCTGGCTATAGCACGATAATCCCTGTTTTTCAAATGTAATAACATGCACTTAGTTTCAAAACAAATGCCACTTTGAAATTTGTGGCAGGGTTTGGAATGGGAAAGGGAGCAATAATTGTCGTTACAGTGACCAGTAGTTAAAAAAGACATACAAGGGTGAACAAAGGTACAATCACTCTTTTTTATACACTTGTTGGCCAAGTGAAAACGGCAGGCAATAGAATTCTTCCCTGATTTGGCTTCAGGAACCGATTTACTAATAATACTCAAGTTGTCACTGACCCCTGGATCTGGAATATTGGCTGAGTTCACACTTAAATTGTCACTGACCTCTCGATCTGGAATATTCATTGAGTTCTCATTTAAGTTGTCACTGACCTCTGGAACTAGGTGACTGATTAAATTCATATTTGAGTTAACACTTGCTTCACTAATATTCATGTCTTGGGAGTTGTTGCTTGTGGATTGAATTGCAGTTGGTTTCAAATTGGCGTTTTTTTTTTTTTTTTATTTGTATTCACAGACTTAAGTGTGCTCTTAATTATATTCCCCCTAAGATCAATGAAAGTAGAAATTTCGTTGGTAATGAACTCGAGTTTTTTTTTTCAGCACTAAAAGGGAGGGGAGGGAAGGGTCACACAGGGGGCTGGAATCACAATTGCCACAAGGAAAATTTTCAGTCTGGCAGGAGGCATCATTAGAAGGCTAACAATTAGATTCAAAATCCGTCTGGGTACTGGCATCTTTAGTTTCTAGCAGAAAATCAGTCTGGCAACTGGCAACACTGGTTAAAACTGGTAGGGGAGTAGTCTGACACTCGCTTTGGGCTTCAATGAAAGCTTTACCATCCCTTTGGCAAGTCGGGGCAAGGGGGGACGACCTGATATCATCTAAAATTTCTTTTAAGGAAGAAGTAATTTCTGACAATCGGCGTCGTGGGGTATCGCTGGCTTTTGAAGAAATTATTCCTGACAATCGGCGTCGTGGGGTATCATTAGCTTTCGAAGAATTAGGGGTGGTATATTCTTGATTTTTGGTGATGTTTTGTTTCGAGGAACAATCCAAACATAACCAGTTCTTATTCCACTGGGAACGTTCTATCCCCACACATTGCTCATGAATGGAAGAGTTGCATGTACTACATACCAGGCAATTGATTGTTGCCCTTAATCTACACTCAGGACACACTCTCTTAAAGTCTTTTGGTTGTCCTTTAGTCATTTGGTTGATTAATATAAAGGGTTAAAAAATTCCAATTCACCTGATGGCTGGTGACAAAATCAAGAAGTTAGGTCACAGTTAATCAACTTTGTCACTGAATTGGTTGCACTTTAGTCATTTGGTTGGTTAATATAAAGGGTTAAAAAGTTCAATTCACCTGATGGCTGGTGGCAAAATCCGGAAGTAAGGTTACAGTTAATCAACTATGTCACTGAATTAACTGAGTTTAATGCAGAAAGGCATAAACCAAATAGGTGTTAACAGGTTGAACTCTGGCTGAAGACTGAAATCTTGATCACTGTCTTGTAGACACCTTTTAATATACATGCATCTTAATCAATCATTCCATTAAAAAAATATTTTTATATCATATTTATATATTAATTCTGTTGGACTTATTGATAGAGTGAATCTGTGGATACTTAAATAGGCTACCTGAGACCCGCCTTACTGGAACAGATCTATATAGGTGACAATTTTAACATTTTCTCCTCGTAGTATGCATGCCCAGCAATTTGAAATTATATTGGAGACAAAATAAATTTGGGCCTATTTTGAGAGTCAAGAATCAATACAACAATTTTGTTTCTACTGCTTTTGTCTTCATTGTGTGCTCCCCTTGTCTCTGTCTGATTATCCTATTAAGTCTAAGTCTAAACATAAATCTAAGCCAATCTGTGGGACATATTTGTTAGTCCAGTTTCGGGTGTCACATGTTGACATAGCCGATGCTCAAAATAACTTAGCTTTCAGTGAGGTTTACCTGCCTCTGTAAGTTTCAAGCCTCTCAAGAGACGAAAAAGAAATTGGAACCATTTTCTGGCGTCAAAAACGACTACAACTAATAGCGGTTTCAAACTTGTTTTCTGCATAGAAGTCCAACTGACCAAGGAAATCATGAACGTCATTATTAAGTCGATTGGAGAGCTGAAATTTAAAGTCTCGATTTTGTGCGTCCTAAGTTCTCTAGTCTTTTAGTCTGGAATGATCAAAAATATTTAAAGTCAAGGAACCGGACTGAATAAAAGCATTACGAGTCCTAGCTGTTCGAAAAAAAATTAAATAAAAATTCTGGGCCCATTTTCGGGGAGGGGGGGGGGAACAATTTTTTCGAGTTTTTTCTATGCATAAGGGCTCTCTGGACCCGGTAGTTTACAAATATAAGTATAAAGCTTCTATAAAATGTTGTCTGTCCTTTTTCGGACGAATTAAGTTTAGAAACCAAATTTTATGGCACTATTATCCCTTTCCCTAAGCATAAAATTTGAAGTTGCTTTGTCGAACCTTCCCTGAAAGTTCAAACTCAATCCCCCGAGTCATCCCCGAGACATTGCAGATACGCAATATTGATAGCCTGGGTGAATACAACATCTTTTCAAATTACTACACTACTTCACTGCAAATAGGTTCAGAGTTTCTCCCAGTGTGAATAGATTCAAAGTTGGGGTCAATGGTGTCAAACTTTCAGACATATCGATGACGTAAAATTTTTGGCACCCGTTTCCCCTCCCTCTAAAGTCCCCTTTTTCGGAGAATCTCTTACCTTGGAGGATCCTTTACATATGAAAACAAGCAAAGTCTAGTTTTATCACCTTTTCAGCCGTTTATCTTTTGGAGTTAATGACTGTGCAAGCGAACGGCTAAAAGATACCTTTAAACAGATATATGGTATAATATATACACCGTATATAGCATGCCTAAGCTCGAATATAATAAACACTTAGTTCAAACAACAAAGCAAAATTACCATACTAAGAATATATTATTACCTGTCAGCAAGAGACCTCGCTTTGGCGATTTGGTTTTCTACTCCCCACATTTCAGAACCTGCGGTAAAACCAGAACTTCGATGACCCCAGACTTCAAAAGAGAGGGCACCATCTGCAAAAAAAAAAACTATACTTATACATACAATTTATGAGCTTACTAGTCTTCAGCGTTCATTCCACCTACCAAAGAATTCAAAAATCAGAGAATGAAGAGGCTTAGACTTTTTTGGGAGGGGGAGGGGGGATTAATAGCCGAAACTGATTGTGTCAAATTCCCAGTTTTTCAAGAGGAAAACTATGCTTCTACTCTTGTACTTTTTAACTGAACTTCTTTAATTGAGTGAAAATTCGAAAAACTTATGCAGAGATACAGCCTGTTTCATTACAGATGTAATCTGCTAATTACGTCTGCTTTCGGCAAATCCAAGGGAATTAACCATAAAATAATTAAATCAAGCATTAAGATAATAGCCACAAAAACAAAATACCTACAAGCTGGGCCAAAAGTCATCTGCATATGAAAAAAAAGCTTAAGCAAGTTCCAGATTCATTCATTTTTTTTTAAGCTTAAGTTTTCAAGTGCTCCTTTTTGACAAATAACTTTTAAATTCTAGGAGATTCTGAAAGCGCTTGTAATAAAAAATACGGATACGCCTTCGATCTCAAAATACTGTTTTCATGAAAGGTGCCTTTAAGGCCTTTAATAATTGAAACAAAATGTTTAAAATATTTTCCATGTCTATCTCCCAATTTCCAAGTTAGAAAAAAGTGCTCATATTTTGTTTTAATTTTCTTTTGAATCTCTAATTTTGGTCGAATCTCTCTACAATATAAAAATTTGACAAGGCTTAAAATATAGCGTAAAATCTATTTAAAAAAAAACGTTTATCTGGTACTTCACGACAAAAAAATGAATATTTTTTTACATAAGCTAAAGAAAAACTAAAAATCTCATACATAAAATAATAAGAATTCGAGAAATTAAAAAAAAAAATTCTTACAATTTGTAAAAATCTGATTGCAAAGAATCGTGTAAAACCGGTTCGATTGGCGTCGTTATCAGAGAGTATATTCGATCTGAAGTGTCTAGCGCATGTCTTAATATGAAGATGTAGAAGAAAAAACTGGATGCATAAACACTAAAAAAAGCGAATCTGCTACGTGAAATGAACAAATGTAAGATTTTATAATCGATATAAAGTTATGTTAAAAAAACAAGAAGCTGGAAAAAAACAAAAAATAGAGACTGATTTAGTACCATGAATTTGGTTTTATTTTACTTTGTTTCGGTATGTCCAAACTACTCAGTTTGTCTATTCAGTTTATCATTTTGTTTCAGTATATTAGTATATCCAAATACAATTTCCCCGGATTTGCCACCACAGGACTTGAAATTCAGGATCTTTTATAAAACACAGAATCAAGTAAATATTTTATAATCGATATAAAAAGTTGTACTAGAAAATCAACAAGAAGAGGCTGGTTTAGTACAATGAAAGCGTTTTTATTTTACTTTGTTTTTGTATGTCGAAACTATTCAGTTTGTCAATTCAGTTTATCATTTTGTTTCAGTATATTAGTATATCCAAATACAATTTCCCCGGATTTGCCACCACAGGACTTGAAATTCAGGATCTTTTACAAAACACAGAATCAAGTAAATGAAAACAGTCGGAAAAGCTAAAATAGATATTTAATTGATGGTATCGTACCTGCGGAGTGTTCAAGAAAATCTTCTGTGATCAGAAGTTCAAATTCACGGGTGTGATCAAACTTGATAACATCTTTGGCTTTACGATGATAGCCCCAGTAGTCCCGATTGGTTTCAATGGGAGGAACCACGATCAAAGGTGAATCCCAGAAACAATATTGGCAGAAGACAAAATGAGACAATGACGGTGGCAATCCACTTGCTTCCTTAACGGTTACCTGAACAAGATAAAAAGCGAGAATTATTACTACAAATATTCCATATATATTTTTTTTTTCCAGAAACTTGCTAAGTTTCTTAAAATATTACAATGTTTTCGAAAATAGTAAATGCCTGATCACATAAAGTAAGTAAGTAAGTAAGTATGACGGCACTAGACCCTCAAGATCCAAACCAGCGGTGCTGATCTCCGCTTCGTGGCCCTTCAGCCAGGAAGCGCAATGAGGGGTTGGGAGCCAGCCATCCTATGCTTTCGCAAACCCTTCCTGCTTACATTCCCCAGATTTATCCAGGCTGCTTATTTGGTTTTGGGAGGGGGGTCAGTGGTGTGACTCTGTAAGCTTAGCCGGAGTCAACCCAGCTCTAAATGGATACCTGGAGAATGCCTGATCAAATTCACGGACATAACAGCAATCAGGCGACTTCTGTGTATGGATACTAAAGACAAATTTATATAGTCTCGACCCTAAATGAGTATATCCCTAGTAAATATTTCGAGTAAAAATGAGAACAAAAGCAATCAAAGATAAGGGGGGGGGGGTCAGTGGATTAAATAAGATGTTGATATTATTAATACAAAACGAACAATAAGCCATTTACATCTCAGATGACTTTTTTAGAGAATGGGTTAGATCAGACAAGTAAGAGAATTTGCTTTGGGGGGAGGGATTCAATTAAAGAGCAAAAAACAGCGAGGATACTAAAGGCAGTTTGGTCATATTTGGATAACATTCAAGTAATTGCGTCGGGATTGATTAATTTCCGTGGAACGTGCCTTCCTCTTATACTAAAAGAAAGAAGAAGAATTAGGTAAAAGAAAATGAACAAAATTAGAGATTCTAGTAAATAAATAAAGGTGCAGAAAACAAAAATGCATAGTTGAATGCACTGAGAAACATTTCATAAGCTTGGCAATGTGATTTAGTTGGCAATGTGATTTAGTTGGCAATGTTGAATTAGTTGGCAAGAAATGTTGGCAATCTTGGCAATGTGAATTAGTCATCGTTTCCTGAAAGTTCATAAGCAGTGTTCTAACTGTGTTATACGAATAGTTGTACTTTAGGAAAATGAGAATTTCTTTGGAGAGTGCAAAAAGGGAGGCTTTTAATACATTGGCATGGAAGAGAAGCGTGCCCAGCTGTGTTGGCCTCAAGCGGCTTGATGCTGAGGTGAATTATTAGTAGTAGTTGTAGTAGCAGTGGGCAAAAAAGAATGTTGGAATTGGCATCACTTGATTTATTTTTATTATCCTTCATAATATCCGTACAGTACACTTTATCAAAATGCACCTTATTTCACGAGTTGAGAATGCTGTTCTTGCCCGTGAAAAAAAAATTATCTGAAAGAAGCAGTACTTTTTGAGGATGAATGAACTTTATTTCAGTATTGTAGAGGTAAGATGTAAGCATTTTAGCTTGAGAAGGTTATTTCATTAACAAAAACTGTGATATAATCGTTTTTTGCCAAATAAATCTAATTAACTTGATCATTTGTGTCTTGGGATATAAACCGGATGAATCCAATTTGAACTTCAGCTATATAAAAAAATATACAAACGACCAAGAAAAATACAAGCAAATGCATTTGAAAGACTGGTGAATTTGCGAGTACTCTGGATAAATTCTCAGATATTTCTTCTCCTATTTTAGAGATGAAAAAAAAGACAAGCGGTACCAAATTAATATCCATGGTAACGACAACTAGCAATCACTTCCTGAAGATCACAAGGTGTGTAAGTTTTTAAAGAAATTCTTTGATTTTATTTTGATCCTAAATCAATATGTAGTTACAATTACTATACCATTAGTAACTGGAAAAATACCTTTACAACTATCTTCGACACTTCGGCCTCAAGTTCGTCCAAGTCATTTCCACTATCTTCAGAATATTCAGAAACAGCTTCAACTATTCGATCAGCGGGGAGCTGTCCAGCAACTCTGCTAATCTCGACCTGTAATGAAATTGCATACTATTAGCCCATTTCGTATTGGAGGGTAAGGAAGGTTGGAGGGAGGGGGGGGACTGATTCTTCTTCCATGAGCATTATATAAGCAATTGACTTGGAAGCATCCAGCTTTCCAAAGGATATCAACTTCTCAAAATTCTAGATTATTAATAATCTACGGTAGGGCAACAAGGTTGAAAGGCTCTCTCTCTACTTTGTAAGGTAGTGAATACAGTTAAACAAACATATTCTTAGTATGTTTCTAGATTTGAGTTGTTTTTTTTTTGTTTGTTTTTTTTTAGCATAATAAGTACAAAGTACTGGATGTCAGAAGATTAAAAAAAAAAAAAAAAATATATATATGGTTAAATGGAAAACGTTCCAATTAGCTTTGCAATTTTATTCATATTAGTTCATGGAAACTTTAAGTCAACAATTTTTTTTCAAAATTTTTATCTTTGATTTTACAGCATCCGCAAATAAATTTTGTTTACCTCGTCGAAACTAAAACGTCTCTTTTTTCAGTTTTTCATCTTTTTTGTTAGATAGTATGATCTATTACAACTACAAGTAGCAAAATACATCACTAATTTCCATCCAGGCAAGCACTGATCTATTTATCTACATTTTAGTTGGCTTGATAACATAATATTTTAATAAAATAATTTGTTAGGCCGGTCTGATTGTTGGGCGTAACTAGAAGAAGCTGTTCAAGCTCACAAATGGCTGTAAATTATCATGCATCGAATTGATGAATTAAGAGTTATTTCGACCGGTCATTTGTGGTTTCACCATCAGACTGGTCGAAATGTCACTTAACTCAACGACTGCAGCCTGCACGTGATGCATGAATTCCTTATTCTAATTAGATTGTATAAGATGTTCTTTAATTTTTGGCTTACCGTGGAGTGGTCCATCGGTAAAATGACCTAATGTTGGGTCATAGAAATCCAAATATTATTCTTGAAAAATCGCTAAACCCACCTGACATACATTTTGGGCAACCAGAAGTATGAAAGAGAGAGAGAGAGAGAGAGAGAGAGAGAGAGAGAGAGAGAGAGAGAGAGAGAGAGAGAGAGAGAGAGAGGAGAGAGAGAGAGAGAGAGAGAGGAGAGAGAGAGAGAGAGGGAGGGAAGGAGAGAGAGAGAGAGAGAGAGAGAGAGAGAGAGAGAGAGAGAGAGAGAGAGAGAGAGAAAGAGAGAGAGAGAGGGATTTTCATCTGAACAAACAATCATAGCTCAATGGCTAATTTTATGTTGTGTACAAAACATATTATTATATACTAATATACAATGATGTAAAAAGGGGCATGAAAGCGCTCTGGTAGCGATTTGTTCAAGCACATACAGGCCAAAGTTTTAGCCTTTTTCTTGCAAGGCTATTTGTCTGGACATCTGGGGGTAAAACGGTGATGCTGAGCAGTGTTAGACATTACCATTTTAGCAAACCTCTGGGTAGTATTAGTATTAGTGCCAGGTATCTTCGAAGATGAGTATGTACGCTAAAACTGTCAATATCAATTGGCGATACGAATAAAAGTTGAGCGGCATTTAACTGCCAAGATTAAATCATGCTGGTTTTCCTTATTTTATTTCCAAAACTTCTGTATGTTACATAATTTGAGAGATCAGATTAAATTTTCTCAGCAAGAAATTCGACTAAATGAGAAATTCCAATGCAAAAAAAAACAAAACAAAAAAAACAAAGAACAAAAATTGGTACAAGAAAACTGAAATTATCCGCTCCTGCTGGATATTTGAGTATTACTTAAAGCTACATATGGTTGAAACAGATCACACTATAAAAAAAACACATTCAAAAAATTCAGTGAATTTTTTATTCCACCAAAAAATGAAATATACATATAGTCGAACATTTGAATAAAAATTCAGAACTTTAAAAGCAAAAAAACAGCTCTATTCCACAGAAATGGTTGATTGCTGTTCAGTAATAAATAAATGGTTCGGTTATCTGACAATAAATGTTTCAGTTGAATAAATAGTTCAATCAATGGTTCAGTTGAATAGATAGTTCAGTTCTCTGAGAAAATAAAAGTTATGAATTAGGCGTCCAAATCAAGGAAAGTGAAAGTAAAACCAAATAGTTGCTATTAGCTGAACCAAAAAAAAGGTTGTATTATTACAAGTAATAATATAACCCTTTATTTTGTTTCTATTTTATATTAACAACAAATTCTATCAGCGTACATGCAAGGACTACCCGGTAAATAATTACAAGGTTATAAACAGCTTGAGAAGTAAAAAGCATAACTGTATAAATTTGATGGCTAAAAGTGCGTCACCTAGGAATACCTTCTGCTCTATCACGATAGCACCACTGTGCACTTCGTTCCTACTTAACTGTTGGAAAAAAATTTTTTTTTTTTTTTTTTTTTTTTTTTTTTTTTTTTTTTTTTTTTTTTTTTTTTTTTTTTTTTTTTTTTTTTTTTCAGAGAACAGGGCCTTTTGCAATAAAGCCCAAATGTTATAGTAGCTAGATAATATTTAAGGATGAATTATCCAGTCATAAGGAACAAAAAGTGTCTGGCATTTTGAAGACAATAAAAGACTTAGCAAATGTTAGTATAAATGCTATCTAGGTATTATTTTAGATATTAGGTAGATATTAGGTCCATAATAGAAACTGGGGCACCCTCGCCCGGGGTCATAAATACAGGCGGATGAGGAAGAAGGCCCCTCAAATGTACACTCAAAAGGGCCTACTGGTTTGTCCACAAGTCCCATGAGTTGCAAACCTTCTCCCAGTAATGGGTTAAATTGCATGGTGATGCAGAACACCATCGCAGGAGGATCCTCTATAGGAGGACAACTGCGGCAGGGCGTAGGATCCAGATCTATGAACAACAGCCTCTGCAAAGGGCTGCCTCAACCTTTTCGGGGTACCTGCAAGACTGGGGACCTTGCGGTCAACTCTATTCCCACTTGAGGAGTGGCGCCCCTCGAGGAAATTATAGCCTAGTAAACGACACAGTTCGCGCGGGATTCTGACTAATGGACAATTTTTCTGGGCTTGGTATGTTTTGATGGGCGTCCTTGGGCTAAAAAACCTCTTCCTAGCTAATTTATCTATTATGGATTGCCTCCCCGTAGTAGCATAATATTTGTAGGCATGAATATATAATGAGTCGGAGGTAATAGGCTTGAGACTGTCTGTGCAGGATTTCGACTCTTGTTGATAGAAGAGCATCGCCAAGTGCTGAAAACCATGTTGTGACCAAGATGGGCCCAGGATTGCACAAAGCCTCCATTCATGCAGGTCCCAGGTACTTCTTGCTGTCCGGTTCTAAGCCGGCTTAAGCACTTCGGTGTAGACTTGAGAAGATATGTGATCCCCGTCCTACACTGGTATCCGGGATTATTGCTTTTCCTGAGGCGAAAATAATTTCAATGATTTAAAGAACATGAAAATTGGAACTTGGAATGTTACGACATTAAAAAATGACTATCGTATCGACATTTTGATTGAAGAAATCAGACGATTAGAACTGGATTTATTAGGAAATTGAGAAACTCATATCCCAGGGGTAGGAAGCATGAAATTAGGTGATATAGAATTTGTTTACTAAGGCAGGAAGGATGGGGTACATAGACAGGGAGTAGGGCTCATGATAAATAAGGAAGCTGCTAAGTCTTGTTTAGGCTGGGAAGGTATTAATAATAGAATACTAATTGCTCATTTTGTGACTAGAAAGTTCAGGGTATCAGTTATAGTAGTATACGCCCCTGTAGAACCGACTGACGGAGATACTAATGACTCAGATGAATTTTACTTACAGATACAGAAGCAAATAGACAGGGTCCCAGGTAGAAATATGATGTTATTACTGGGAGATTTTAACGCCCAGGTTGGTAGAAATAGGGATAGATGGTATTCCAGCCTAGGTAAATTTGGTGTAGGAAAAGAAAACAGTAATGGATACAGACTTTTGCAATTTTGTAGGTATAACAATCTAGTTATAACCAATACGGTGTTTGGTCATAAAATGGCTCATATGTTAACACGGTATTCACGTGATGGTAAGACAGCAAACCTTATTGATTATGTTATAGTAAACCGAAGACTGGCAGGTTCAATACAAGATACTAGGGTATATAGGAGTGCTGTTATTGATGTTAAAAGTAAAGATCACCATCTAGTAGTGTCAAGAGTTAATTCAAAGCTGAAATATCGGAAGGGTAACTACCTCCCGGGAAGTTATGATGTTGGTAGACTCCAGGATGAGAATTTGAGAGAAACTTTCCAGAAACAGTTGAAAACTAAACTTGAGAGTTTAAAATTTGATAATGTGGAAGATGGTTGGAATAATTTTAGAAAAATAATTTGTGAAGTTGCTGAAGGTATATTAGGGAAGAAAGCTAGAACTGCAGCTAAGAATATTAGTGAAAAAGCTTTATTTTTAATAGAAAGGAGAAAGGACTTGTACAAGAATTATCTGAGTGATAGATCGTATGAAAACAAAAGAAATGTAAAGAATGTGGAGAAAGCATTAAAATATGAACTAAGGAGGTGTGAAGTGGAGGCCATGGATAAAATTGCCGAGGATCTGGAAGATGCAGCTAGACGGCATAATAGTAAAATATTGTACTGGCACGTTAACAAATTGAGAGGGAGTAGTCAATCCGGACTTGACCCAGTTACAGATAGGAATGGGGTCGCAATTAGCGATAAGAAAAAAACTAAAGAGAGATGGGCCGAACATTTTGAGAATTTGCTTAACCGAGATAGAGTTACAGGAAAAAATATAGAGGAAAATGAAAAAGTTTGTGATACATTGGATGTGAAGGAAGATTTGTTTTGTGAGGAGGAATTAGCAACAGTACTAAAAGGATTAAAGAATAATAAGGCTCCAGGTGCTGATAGGGTGGTAAGTGAGTTTCTTAAATATGGTGGCTCTGAGGTTAGAAATAAGTTACTGAAGATTATGAATATGATTTTTGAAAAAGGGGAAGTACCTAACGATTTTAGGAAAACCTTAATTAAGCCACTTTATAAGAAAGGTGATAAAAGTGAGTGTGGTAATTATCGAGGCATTAGTCTGGTCTCTGTAGGTAGTAAATTACTTAGTAATATGATACTTTTTAGACTGAGAGATGCCGTAGATAAAGTTTTAAGAGAAGAACAGTGCGGTTTTAGAAAAGGTAGAGGATGTGTCGACCAAATTTTCACTCTTAGGCTAATAATTGAGAACTGCCTGAGTTTTCAAACACCTTTGGTCCTCAGTTTTATAGATTAAGAGCAAGCGTTCGATTCTGTTGATAGAAGAGCTTTAGTAAAGGTTTTATCCTTGTATGGTATACCACACATATACATTAAAGTGATTAGTGCTATGTACGAGAATAACACTGCTGCGGTTAAGGTAGGAAATGAGGTTAGCAGCTGGTTTTGTATTAAATCAGGAGTTAAGCAGGGTTGTGTTCTATCCCCCTTTGTATGGATTATTTTGATGGACTTTGTTTTAAGGAGCAAAGGAAAGGCAATGGGAGACCACCGAATCAAATGGGGAGGAAAAAGTCTCCTGGACTTGGATTATGCTGATGATTTAAGCATCCTAGATGAAAGTGTGAGCAAAATGAATGAAGTTTTAGAGGTTTTGCAAGTTCAGGGTGCTAGAATTGGTTTGAAAATTAATGTTAGGAAGACTAAGTCACTAAGGCTAGGAATAAGTGAAGATGAAAAGGTGACGTTGGGTAATGAAAAGATTGATCAGGTGGGCAGCTTCACTTACCTTGGTAGTATTATTAGTAAAGATGGTGGGAGCAGTGAAGATGTTAAATATAGAATAGCCAAGGCTCAGGGTGTTTTTTCACAGTTAAAAAAAGTCTGGAAGAATAGGAAGATAAGTCTGCAAACCAAGATTAGAATATTAGAAGCTACATTGATGACAGTGGTCAAATATGGCTCTGAAGCATGGACACTCCGAAAAGCGGAAGAAGATTTGCTAGATGTTTTCCAGAGAAATTGCTTAAGGATTGTTCTGGGTACCCGGCTGACTGACCGTATTTCAAACAATAGGCTATACGAAAAATGTGGTTCAATACCGCTCTCTAGGGCTATAATGAAAGAAAGGTTGAGGTGGCTAGGGCACGTTGTGCGGATGAAGGATGACAGATTGCCGAAGATTGTTCTTTTTGGCCAACCATCTTTGGCTAAACGGAAAGCAGGTCGTCACCGTCTGGGGTGGGAGGACGTCATAAAGAAAGATTTAAAGGAAATGGGAACTTCGTGGGCGGGTGTAAAAAGGGAGGCTTTGAATAGATTGGGGTGGAGGAGCAGCGTGCGTAGCTGTGTTGGCCTCAGGCGGCTTGGTGCTGCGGTGAGTTGTTAGTAGTAGTTGTAGTAGTAGTTTTCGAAAACAAAAGCATGTATACGCACAATCGGTAATTTTTGGGCTTACTAACACCAAGTTAGAAAGAATCCAAGATTTTGACAGAAACTGGGTAAAATCTTGACAGGCATGGTTTATTTCAACGCATTATTCATTTCAAAACTACTTGTACACGACGAATCATAAATTGTAGATGGCTATTATGCAGAAAAAAAGTGGAAGCTTATTATTCAAAATTAACATAATCATTTTCAAATGCTTTCAACTTTCTTTTATTTTTTTAGCTTTTGGGGTCAAGGACTCAAGGTTAGTTTCTAATAAGTCACAGAAAACAAGTATTACAAACTTTCAGAGACAGGAGATTATAGAAAAAAATAATAACGGAAAACATTATGTATGGGTATTCAGTCAAAATCCTATTTAGGATGAAAATAAGGTCCTGATATTCAACACTTAAACTTTTCTGTCTTTTTGTTGATTTGCCAAATAACTATTGGGTTTTCAGTGACTACATTACTAAATATAGAAAAAAGTAGCTTGATTCATTATTTCAATGCCCAGCCAAGTTCTACCAAATCATTCTAAAGGTCTCTTAGAAATGTGAAAAAGAAATCCTCCAGCTGTGTGCTTAAGTCACATTTTCTAACAAATCTTGAGACGGCCTTGCAGAATTTGGCAAGTAAACTACGGACAAAGCGCATAAAAGCTAAATTTTTTCCTTATTTAATGGTATTTACACACTTATTAAAAACTCTATAGTTACTTGGCGAATCACGAAAAACAAAAACTCTATAGTCACTTGGAGAATCAGGAAAAAGGCTTGTTAAGCAAGTAGAAGTCACAGAACTAATAACGAAAATTCACCCTTGATTAGCTTCCCAAATTATCTTCACAAGGACAGAAAAATGCTTGGTTTCCTCATAATTTTTTTTAATATGTTGCGTGAAGGGTAAGCCTAGATCGTTCTGCCTATAAGAAATATGGCTATGTCCGGTGGTGAAGGGGGCCGAAAAGCGTAACACTGGACTATTAGAAAATAAAAACGATTCAAAAGACGTATGAGTTAAGAGAATGGCAAATAGGATAACTTACTAGCAATCGACCAGCAACTTCTCCTTGCTGACTAATGATTGGAACGTGATAGCTTAACTTCACATCATGGAATAATACTTCTAAATACAAATTTGCCACTCCAATAAGACTGTGATTTATTTGATTCTCGTAAAACGGATCAACGTCGGCGTTCGGTAGATCACCCTGAAAATTTTTAGGAAGAAACAGTAACTTCAAGGTAGGGTTGTAAGCTGGGATGATTTCCCGGACCATGAATTGATAGAGCCCTCATTTGAAGCATCTACAATTTGCACCGAGTCCAATATTTAAAAATAGTCGTTTCCAACAATCTATGATATGCCCACATATCACGCAGTCTGTTGTAATAATACAAACTTACTGCGAAAAAGTAAATGAAATTATAAGTAAACTCAACTATTCATATAAACTTAAACAAAGCGAATAAGCGAGAAAGTGAAGAATTTGGATTTTTTAGGATACCAGCCAAAAGATTTTATCAATATACCTAGTTTTTATTACTTTCTTGCTCAAATTATCCGACAAGAAACATAAAAGGTAGACAGAACACTGACGGTACAAGGTGCTTTCTGTTGAAGAGACATCCCTTATAGTTTGGTTGCATAACCCGATTTCACTGTCAGCGTAGTGGTCCATAGCGGTTTTTTTTTCATTTCATTTATTAAAATAAAAATAAAATTAAATAATAAAACTGAAAATACTCGCGTGTAAAAATTTGACAAAAACACTGGCTAACTGTGATTTCATCAAAAGACAATATATCAAGTAAAACTTACTCAAATCACGGAGACTTAATAATGCTTTCCATGGAATATGCTTGCTCTTTTTCATATTATTGTGAAGCAGTCTATACCATGGTTTAGGCCAAGCCTATTTCACTGAAGTCTTCATGCTTGATGGTTTCCTGGAGTCAGTCTTTAGCCTTTCGCTAACTATCATCTTCTTTTCTTTCTACTTCCCATACCTTTTCTTTCATGCTAATTGCCTGTCAAGCTATTTTTTTATTTAATTTTTCTTTCGGTCTCAAGATTAAATTTGCGTTTAAACTAGCACTAAGATCTAGTTAAAGCAGATCCTTTGCGGCCAGGAAATTTCTTCAGTTTTTGAACGGTTTTATAGTGCTACACATAACCATCCTACCGTTTGGGATGCTATTCCGGCTTCGTCTTCTGGTAAAAAAATAATAATAATAAAAATAATAACAATAAAAAAACAATGAAATTAGCCAATAAGAGTACTTATTCTTGGAGGAATAGGATCGTCTTCTAACTACAATTGTATCCACTTGTCTCACAGTCTGTCACATGGAAATCCAAAAAGTATAGACATGGCAATATACGTGCTATAGATTTGTACTCTTTATGTCCTCTCGTAAGAGGCAGTGTAAATACTGATTTGAAATTGATTATTATCCAAATGTAATACTCTCAAAATCTGCTCCGATGCAGCAACATAAGTGATTCTAGCTTGTGACCGAAAATGCACTACGTCTACCTTCTTAAAATCTTTCAAAAGGTGACCTACCGCGTCATCGACTTTCATACTTTCGAAGAGGCAGGTGACAACTGTTTTGGCCAAAGACACACATGCCGATCGAATCTTTTTTGGTTCATTACTGAAATTGTATAGGTGACAATTGTTTTGGCCAAAGACACACATGCCGATCGAATCTTTTTTGGTTCTTTACTAAAATTGTATAGGTGACAATTGTTTTGGCCAAAGACAGATAGGCCGATCGAATCTTTTTTGGTTCTTTACTGAAATTGTATAGGTGACAATTGTTTTGGCCAAAGACACACATGCCGATCGAATCTTTTTTGGTTGTTTACTAAAATTGTATAGGTGACAATTGTTTGGCCAAAGACACACATGCCGATCGAATCTGAATTACAAAACTCTTCAAACGTCTTTTGAAATAGAAGCTCTTCGGTCAGAAATGTTCTAGTGAAACTTGTTGAGACACTAATAACAAAAAGCCTTACAGGTGGATCTTTCAGCATTCTTGATGTTACTTTGCAATCAACCACACTTTGTCATAGGCTTTCAACGGGAGGAAATGTCCTTTAAAAAATATTTTCTGGGCATGACGAACGATTTGAGTACATACAGCGCAGCTTCAAATAGAGAAAACCATAGATATTTAACGAGCTGAAGAAATATGCATCCTTACCAGTCACATTTGGTCCAGGTTTTTCCGGAGTCATCAGCACTAGATGGCTATCCACTTGAGAAATAATAGACACTAATCACAATCTCAGCAGCCATTTGGCCATGGACTTCTAATCCCTTAAGAAAGGCATTATACATCCTATATAGTGTGGATTGAAGAGTTTCAATATTAAAAGAAGTACAACATTCCTCTCTTAAAACAGCTATTTCATAGCTATTTTAAAAGAGATGACAAAATAAGGAGAGAACAAAAATTAATCTCGCAAATTATCCCTCTTTTGCAGGTATAGTAGTGTGCTTAGCTGACAAGAAAAAATCTGACTTTTCTTATTTTTTCACGAATTTCTAGCAATTTTTCTGACTCTAGAATTTCTTCATTCTTAACAGGAATTTGGACACGACTGCAGCTTTAAGGCAACTACAGAGACATTTTTTTCGAGTATTGTAGAGGAATATTCATTAGGTACATTTTCTTTAAAAGGGAACTGAGCATTATGCTTAATTGGAAACCAAGTTATGGAATTCTATTTAATTGGAACTCTCCTGCTGGAAACAAAGATTGGGCTAATTCCCAAACTATTCCCGGTAAAATAATAAATTAGAGGCCGAATGTTCCAAGAATTACTGGTGTAAAACATTGCTCCATATTTGATATTGCATCATATCAGCTCATTTAGGCTTTTGAACTACAAAATTATGAATAACATCGTTGATGCCTGGTTATAATAATTTCCCTACCTTACGCGAGTCGAATAACGATTTATATAATGACAAACACCGCATTGCCTTTCCATCATGGGAAAGAAAAGAAAAGATAATGAAAAAATATATGAAGATAGTGAATAACGCGGTGGTACAATCTATTCGATTTTTTCGGGTATATATTCAACAGCCTTTATCAGCGAAATAGTTATTCACTTTCTTCACAAATTTCCTCATTGTCTTCTCCTTTTTTTTTGTAAATTACCAATTCATCTCCAAATTTTTCAAAAGCTCATAAGGGCAAAATATTGTTTAAAATTGGATAAATTTTGGTCACATGAGTTGTGAAAAATTCGGCACCCAAATCAGGATTTTAGAAGAAAAATAAAATTAGGGAAATTTGTCCAATGTAGCTTCGAATAATAACTAACTTACATCGAGGGAAAATCCACTATCCTTAATGTCGGAATAAAGGTCCCTCATATCAACCAACTTATTTTCAAGTTTTTCAAGTGACCAGACCTGATCTGCATTTCCTTTTCTTTTGACTAATATGGCAGGCTCACTCACAAATGCTCCTCGCTACAAAGAAGAAAATTAATGAGATCAAACTACTGAAATATGGTCCAGAGAAGTGCCATGAGTATTATCTTGGGTTGGTAAAACATACAAACAAGCATGCATATATATATATATATATATATATATATATATTATATATATATATATATATTATATATATATATATATATATATATATTATATATATATATATATATATATATATATATATATATATATATATATATATATATATTATATATATATATATATATATATATATATTATATATATATATATATATATATATATATATATATATATATATATATATATATATATATATATATATATATATATATACTATATATATATTATATATATATATATATATATATATATATATATATATATATATATATATATATATAATATATATATATATATATAATGCTCAAAAAGGACCACTTTGCGGGTCTCTTAACTATCAAAGTTGGCTTCGTCATTTTTTCTGTCAACTTCCCCAATTGCTCTTGCCTGGTAAGGTGGTTAGTGGTTCAATAGTGTGTGAAGACAATTGTTCTCGGAAGCAAGGATCCTCTTTTACTGCTACTAGTTTAGAATCCAGTGTTCACCGCTATAAAGAATAGGAGGGAATGTTGCTGTTGAACAACCTAATTCTAAGCTTCAAAGAACAATTTTTCGACCACCAAAAACAATTTAGTCGAATAAAAGCTCCAAAGACTTGAATAATTCTAGACTGCACCGCCTTCCCGCTAAATCCCGTTCGGTGGACTATACTTAAGCTTTTCCGAAAAGCTTTTTTCGGCCCTTTTGTAGAACTATGAAAATACCATCAGAAACATTCATAGATTTTGGGTCACAACAAAATACTCTGAACGGCCATTATGAACTACAGTAGAATTTTAACACTCGGAGTCCCTATCGAAAATCTCGGCAAAAAGCCCTTTGCACCAAAAATGTGTTCTTATAATTGACCATCAATTTTATATGCAGTCTGAGGCCTAACTAACCAAAATAAATCATTAAGTCAAATAATTTCGACATTTAAGAGAGATTTTTTTATAGAGAGGGTTTTAAAGATATTTAAATCATTCAGGGTAAGTAGCCCCAACTAAGACAACGACCATGGTCTTGAGACCACCGTCCTGGAGTCCTCTAAAAACCTAAACGCTGATACGATCTTATAATTGACCATCAACTGTTCTTATAATTGTTCTTATTATTGGCCATCAACTTTATATGCAGGCTAATTAACGCACTCAGGTTGAAAAATCCTTCAGGTAAAAAAAAAAATAAACTCTCGAACAATAACAAATAAACTCTGGAATTGTAAAGCAAAAACTAAGATTCTTTCCCAAATAACTTTTCTTCTTCAATTACAGGACCAAAGCAAAAAATAGAAATAGAATGAACACTTGCATGAATAATTCTGTATAAATCTGTTCCGTGCCATACTTTTAAAATATAAACCTTTTAAACGCCTAATTCGTGAAAAAAAAAATCAGCAAGTCATGTATTTTCGACAATTAAGAGAGATTTTTTCATAGAGAGGTGTTTAGACATATTTAAGCCATCAAGGAGGCACATTTGTGCCTCTTTAAAGAGGCAACCCACCACAATGTTAAGCGATTTCCGGTCCTAGCGGTCGCAGAGAGACGGCGGTGATCGCATTTTGTAGCCTAAGCTCAAACTAAGAAACATGCAAAATTTCACCCCCCTCCGACATTATCTTCATGGGGGAAAGTGGGCCGGAAGTTTCATCCCTCCCACCACAGCCCCCCTTTAACGTTGTCTGATCGGGCTGAAATTTAGAGGATAAGCTTTTCTAGGGCCTGGGAGCTTATCCTCAAAATTTCAGCTCAATCCGATCACTCCTTCCCTGTTTTCCAAAAACCAAATATAGCCACTTAATGTTCATCTAATTTTTTTTTGTTAGCCATGCCTACAGGCCACAGTTGGCAACGGATCCGGGTGAATGAGGACTCATTCGAAGCGGAATTCGACCTGTTAGGGCCTTTTGATATTTTCAGACCGAAAAAATTATCCCCCAAATTTACATTTACGAAAAACCTCGTTTTCCTATAAGAGCCCATGGTAATTTTTGAAATTCCTAAAAGCATAATATTTCATTATTCAATTAGATCAAAATAGTCCTCTTAACCTGACAAGACCGACTGGAAGCTTCCAAAAATTCCAGCTCTTTCCCAGAAGTTTCTTTTGTCGAAAAACGAAAATCTTACTTTAACGGTTTTTTCTGTCGCCGAGCCAATAAAAATAACTAAAACAAGTCACTGATAGTATAGTGGTCAGTATTCCTGTCTGTCAGGCGGAAGACCCGGGTTCGATTCCCCGTCAGAGTAAGTTTTTTATATACTGAATTTAAAGTAATATCTCTTAAATTTAAAGTTTAAAAAAGAAACTCAGTTTCTTTTTTAAATCCAATCTATTAAATCCTTCGGCTCAACAGGCGTCTCCAGAAGAATATCAGACTCGGCCTTCAGCTTACAGGTAAGTCTCCACTGCTTTGATAACATGCTGTATACCCACATGCTCGAAGAAAAGTTGAAAAAAGAAAATCTTACTGTGCATTTGATTTGAGTATTCAGGAATTAAAAGCCTCAACACAAGAATCTTCAAAAGCGGGGGGTTTGGGGGGCGGCAGACCCCCAACTTTAACTCCTGACACGATCAGCCAACAGTTAGTCAAGCAATAATAAGTAATAAACTGTACAAAAACGTGCAGAAATGATTTTAAAAAAAAAACTACGTTTTCTAAAGAGTTAAAGAGGCTGAGTCACAAGTTTCAACCTT
The DNA here is from genome assembly GCA_027921565.1 of Artemia sinica. NCBI lineage: Eukaryota > Metazoa > Arthropoda > Branchiopoda > Anostraca > Artemiidae > Artemia > Artemia sinica. Next base: position 792,438 of record JAPEVW010000035.1, on the reverse strand, counting down.
AAAACGTACAGGGATTAGGAGATACAGTTGGGGGGCTGCCGCCCCCCAACCCCCGCTTCCGTATATGAAAGGGGCTGTGCCCTCCTCAACGCCTCGCTCTTTACGCTAAAGTTTGACTTTCTCACAACTCTTTTTTTTAAACAATAAAAACTTTAGCGTAAAGAGCGAGTTTTTAGGTTCGAACTTGTGACTCAGCCTCTTTAACTCTTTAGAAAACGTAGTTTTTTTTCAAATAATTCAGGGTATGCAGCCAAACTAAGACACCCACCATGGTCTTGAGACCACCGTCCTAAAGTCCTCTAAAAACATAAACGCTCATACGATCAGCAAGAGCTTGCATATCAAAATTCAAGATGCCCGTATATTGATTAGACCGTCAACTTGGTAATTGAACTTAGTTTAAACTTGTCAACTTCAATTACTTTCATGACAACAAATTTCCAGGATCCGTTTCTAGAATCAATTTCCAGGATTCAGGAGTCAACTTTCCAGGATTCAGATTATAAATCAGATTTATAATTTAGTACTCAAAATCTCATGGTCAATGGAAAGAGCATTTTGAGAACATTTTTTAATCAGCACTAGAGCCGCTTTCATTGATGCTTATCTTCAGATCCGTCTCTATCCAAAAGTTCGAATTTTGTTTTCTAGTTCCATGCTTTCAATGTATTTGCTTTGTGTAATCGTGTCTTTAAAAGCTAGCTTTTAAACCCAAAAGAAATTCTAATATTTGCATGGATTCTAACTATTAAATCTGATAATCGGGTTCAGCAGAAGGATTATCAATTCAATAATTAGAAATGAACCCTGATTGCAGTAGTGTCAATGAAAAAAAAAACATCCATGCAATGGGACAGGTAACAAAAATGAAATTTTACAAGTCATCTTTACTATCAAATCTTCACCAAAAAGGGATTACTACCTATAAAGAAAACTTACTCGTCTATTTGGGGTAAGATTTTGAGGTGGAATTTGCAGAGTAACACTAAAAAGGGTCTGACGTCCCATTTCTTCACTCAAAAAATTGGCCTCTCGAACGAGAGCGTTTGCTTTGACAATTTCCTCTCTCAGTAGTGCTAAGCTTCGCCGAAATGTTTCATCCCTAGAAAAGACAGCGTTCTTTCAATGGCGTTTCCACTGTTCAGGTGGCGTTTACGATTGCTTGAAACACAACCGTTGACAAAAAATGAGATAAGAAAAATTAACGGGAACTTACCAGAAATTCATACTGGTTCTCCAGCCAATAGGTCTGATATTCATGGAATAGCCTTTTAGCTTGACTATAGTTAAATAACGGCAAGTAAAAATAATGGCCCTAACTCGAATATTAGTCCGTTAGCATTCATAGAAATTACATGTATATAACCATATTAACCATACTGATAAAGGGGAGATTTGCTCCAAACCAACTTCCCCTCCTGATACCTCATGGTTTTGATTTCGATTCTTTTTCTCATAGTTCACGTTTTTTGGCTAGTTTGACGGGTATGGCCCTCTCTCCCTCCCCGGTTACCAGACCACAGTAATGTCCGACCCAATAACAAGAAACCGCTTTCGGATTTGAAGTCAAAATCCGTTGCCTGAAAAATGAAAAACGACTAGCTCTATTTCTCTTTTCTCTTGTTTTATGTTGAAATAAAGTAATAATAACAAATATTTGTCATCTCTTCTAAAAAAAATATCAACCATTGCTCAACTATAAACTACTCAGAATATTAATCTCCTTCTATGTGAACACTTCAATAAGTAGCATAAAATGAAATAAAATATTTTAAAACAGGTAAAACTTTGATAGAACAATGGACTTTGACAAGAAATCTGTATAAATAATAATAAAAGTCCGAATAAGTCAGCTTCAAATCCGAAAGAATTTACCAATAGAAAAAAGGAAATAAAAAGAATATCCGAGTTGTCTTCTTAGAAGACAGCTTCCAAGTTTTAATATTCCAACTTTCATTACTATTTATGCAGGAAAAAATACGGATTCTACTGTCTTATTAAAGTTTTGCCCATTTTTGCTTTGCTTTTACAGAATAGATCCATACAAGTACTACTACTACTACTAACAACTCACCGCAGCACCAAGCGGCCTGAGGCAAACACAGCTACGCACGCTCCTCCTCCGCCCCAATCTATTCAAAGCCTCCCTTTTTACACCCGCCCACAAAATTCCCATTTCCTTCAAATCTTTCTTTATGACGTCCTCCCACCCCAAACGAGGACGACCTGCTTTCCGTTTAGCCCTAGACGGTTGGCCGAAAAGAACAATCTTCGGCAATCTGTCATCCTTCATCCGCACAACGTGCCCTAGCCACCTCAACCTTTCTTTCATTATGGCCCTGGAGAACTTTATTGAACCACATTTTTCGTATAGCCTATTGTTTGAAATACGGTCAGTCAGCTGGGTACCCAGAACAATCCTTAAGCAATTTCTCTGGAAAACATCTAGCAAATCTTCATCCGCTTTTCGGAGTGTCCATGCTTCAGAGCCATATTTGACCACTGTCATCACTGTAGCTTCTAATATTCTAATCTTGGTTTGCAGACTTATCTTCCTATTCTTCCACACTTTTTTTAACTGTGAAAAAACACCCTGATCCTTGGCTATTCTACTTTTAACATCTTCACTGCTCCCACCATATTTACTAATAATACTACCAAGGTAAGTGAAGCTGCCCACCTGATCAATCTTTTCATTACCGAACGTCACCTTTTCATCTTCACTTATTTATAGCCTTAGTGACTTAGTCTACTTAACATTAATTTTCAAACCTATTTTAGCACCCTGATTTCGCAAAACCTCTAAAACTTCATTTATTTTGCTCACACTTTCATCTAGGATGCTTAAATCATCAGCATAATCTACGTCTAGTAGATTTTTTCCTCCCCATTTGATTCCGTGGTCTCCAATTGCCTTTCCTGTGCTCCTTAAGACAAAGTCCATCAAAATAATCCATATAAAGGGGGATAGAACACAACCCTGCCTAACTCCTGATTTAATACAAAACCAGCTACTAACCTCATTTGTTACCTTAACCGCAGCAGTGTTATTCTCGTACATAGCACTAATCACTATAATGTATTTGTCTGGTACACCATACAAGGCTAAAACCTTTACTAAAGCTCTTCTATCAACAGAATCGAACACTTGCTCAAAATCTATAAAACTAAGGACAGACCAAAGGTGTTTAAAAACTCAGGCACTTCTCAATTATTAGCCTAAGAGTGAAAATTTGGTCGACGCATCCCCTACCTTTTCTAAAACCACACTGTTCTTCTCTTAAAACTTTGTCTACGGCATCTCTCAGTCTAAAAAGTATCATATTTCTAAGTAATTTACTACCTACAGAGACCAAACTAATGCCTCGATAATTATCAAACTCAGTTTTATCACTTTTCTTATAAAGTGGCTTAATTAAGGTTTCCTAAAATCGTTAGGTACTTCCCCTTTTTCAAAAATCATATTTATAATCTTCAGTAACTTATTTCTACCCTCAGAGCCGCCATATTTAAGAAACTCATTTATCACCCTATCAGCACCTGGAGCCTTATTATTTGTTAATCCTTTTAGTACTGTCGCTAGTTCTTCCTCACAAAACAAATCTTCCTTCACATCCAGGGTATCACAAACTTTTTCATTTTCCTCTATATCTTTTCCTGCAACTCTATCTCGGTTAAGCAAATTCTCAAAATGTTCAGCCCATCTCTCTTTAGTTTTTTCCTTATCGCTAATTGCGGCCCCATTCCTATCTTTAGCTGGGCCAAGTCCAGATTGACTACTCCCTCTCAATTTGTTAACATGCCAATACAATATTTTACTATTATGCCGTCTAGCTGCATCTTCCAGATCCTCGGCAATTTTATCCATGGCCTCCACTTCACACCTCCTTAGTTCATATTTTAATGCTTTCTCCACTTACTTTACCTTCCTTTTGTTTTCATATGATCTATCACTCAGATAATTCTTGTACAAGTCCTTTCTCCTTTCTATTAAACATAAAGCTTTTTCACTAATATTCTTAGCTGCAGTTCTAGCTTTCTTCCCTAAGACACCTTCAGAAACTTCACAAATTATTTTTCTAAAATTAGTCCAACCATCTTCCATATTACCAAATTTTAAACTCTCAATTTTAGTATTCAACTGTTCCTGGAAAGTTTCTCTCAAATTCTCATCTTGAAGTCTACCAACATCATAACTTCCCGGGAGGTATTTACCCTTCCGATATTTCAGCTTTAAATTAATCCTTGACACTACTAGACGGTGATCTTTACTTTTAACATCAATAACGGCACTCCTATGTACCCTAGTATCTTGTATTGATCCTGCCAGTCTTCTGTTTACTTTAACATAATCAATAAGGTTTGCTGTCTTACCATCACGTGAATACCATGTTAACTTAAGAGCCATTTCATGACCAAACCGTATTGATTATAACTAGATTGTTATACCTACAAAGTTGCAAAAGTCAGTATCCATTACTGTTTTCTTTTCCTACACCAAATTTACCTAGGCTAGGATAACCTCGTTAATCTAATTGATTTTATTTTAAAACACCTGGATGAACCTGGAAAATGGATAAATTTAATTGTAATTGATTTCAAAAAAGCATTTGACCTTGTTGATCACAAAATCCTTTTAGAAAAAATGGCGGAAAAAAATATACCCGGCTTTATTATTAAAATCATCAAGAGCTTCTTAACAAATAGAGAGCAAACTGTGAAGTATAAAGACCAATTTTCCACTTCTCTGCCAGTTTTTTGCGGAATTCCACAAGGAACTGTGATCGGGCCGCTGGGCTTCCTCCTCATGATAAATGAAATTGCTGCTGAGCTGGAGGACAGATGGAAATACGTTGACGACTTGTCCTTAACGGAAATCGTATCTAAGGATTCGAAGAGCAATGCTGCTGGTTTCATCGACCAAGTTACCTCAGAGGCGGCTGAACTAAACATGGTCGTGAATAAAGACAAATGCTCGGTCACGACATTTTCTTTTCTTCAGAATACTCAACCGTCTTTCGAACCTCCTATCGCTTCCGAGCTAATAAGCCATAAAATAACTTTACTTGGTGTGGTGATTTCTTCTGACCTCTCATGGCGGGAGAATACAAAGACAATTGTAAAAAAAGCTAACGGCGCAATCCAAATGCTAAAAACACTGAAAAAATTTCGAGTTCCTAAGGACAAGCTAAAACTAATATTTCACACTTTCATCCGCCCCTTAGTTGAATATGCTTGTCCGGTTTGGCACTTTGCCCTTACCCAGGATGAAATTGATAAAATAGAACGACTTCAGAAGAGATCACTGCAAATCATTTATGGCGGTTCCCCTCTACCTTACTCCTTTTACCTCAAGGAATTTAAACTTGAATCCCTTTCTTCCCGCCGAGGAAAATTATGCCAAAGATTTGGCTCCACCCTCCTTCAACATCCCATCTACCGATCATTCCTTCCCCCACCTTTTGTCCGTATAAGATCTCGTCCCCCCAGGGAAGTGGCTGAGAAAGTTCCGAAACTAACCCCAGTCCACTGTAACACCATGCGCTACAGTAAAAGCTTTGTGCCAAGCTTTGTCAAATATTACAATGATCTCTAGTGTTTTTATTGTTTAGTTTATTTTATCCTGACGAAGTTTTATCAGATAATTTTATTCTCAATCTCAAGTGTTTTTATCCTTTAGTTTATTTATTGACGAAGTTTTATCAGACAACTTTATTTTGCTAATTATGACTAAGAGACATCATATTTGGGCTTTGCCCACGAGAGCTATGTCTTGTTTTTGAATTAAATGAATTTGAATTTGAATTTGGATACCATCTATCTCTATTTCTATCGACCTGGGCTTTAAAATGTCCCAGCAATAACATCATATATCTACCTGGGACCCTGTCTATTTGCTCCTGTAACTGTAAGTAAAATTCATCTGAGTCACTAGTATCTCCGTCAATCGGTTCTACAGGGGCGTATACTACTATAACTGATACCCTGAACTTTTTAGTCATAAAATGAGCAATTAGTATTCTATTATTAATACCTTCCCAGACTAAACAAGACTTAGCAGCTTCCTTATTCATCATGATCCCTACTGCCTGTCTATGTACCTCATCCTTCCTGCCTGAGTAAACAAATTCTATATCACCTAATTTCATGATTCCTACCCCTGGGATATGAGTTTCTGAAACTCCTAATAAATCCAGTTCAAATCGTCTGAATTCATCAGTCAAAATATCGATACGATAGTCATTTTTTAACGTTGTAACATTCCAAGTTCCAATTTTTATGTTCTTTAAATCATTGAAATTATTTTCGCCTCAGGAAAAGCAATGATCCCGGATACCAGTGCAGGACGGGGATCACATATCTTTTCAAGTCTACACCGAAGTGCTTAAGCCAGCTTAGAACCGGACAGCAAGAAGTCCCTGGGACCTCCATGAATGGAGGCTCTGTGCAATCCTGGGCCCATCTTGGTCACAACATGGTTTTCAGCACTTGGTGATGCTCTTCAATCAACAAGAGTCGAAATCCTGCAAAGGCAATCTCAAGCCTATTACCTCCGACTCATTATATATTCATGCCTACAAATATTATGCTACTACGGGGAGGAAGCCCATAATAGATAAATTAGCTAGGAAGAGGTTTTTCAGCCCGAAGACGCCCATCGAAACATACCAAGCCTAGAAGAATTGTCATTTGTCAGAATCCCGTGCGAATGCTGTGTCGTTTACTAGGCTATAATTTCCTCGAGGGGTCTCCTCAAGTAGGAATAGAGTCGACCGCAAGGTCCCCAGTCTTGCAGGTACCCCGAAAGGGTCGAGGCAGCCCTTTGTAGAGGCCGTTGTCCATAGATCTGGATCTTACACCCTGCCGCAGTTGTCCTCCTATAGAGGATCCTCCCGCGATGGTGTTCTGCATCACCATGCAATTTAACCCATTACTGGGAGAAGGTTTGTAACTAATGGGGCTTGTGGACAAACCAGTGGGCCCTTTTGAGTGTACATTTTAGAGGCCTTCTTCCTCCTCCGCCTGTATTTATGACCCCGGACGAGGGTGCCCTAGTTCTATTATGGACCCCCAGGGACAAGATCCCCCTTGGTCCGTGCCTCCTATGGAGGTGCCCTACATATCTGTAGGGCGTTCCCCTATTGCCACCTGGGGACACGCTGAATGGCCCGGGGAAGGCCTATCCACTGCTTAACATTTAGGACTCTTTGTTGATGGATGTGTCCAGTTTAGCTCAATACTGAACATACTTAGTGTCCAACAAAAGTGGATATAAACAATTTTTTTGCGTTTTTTGTACCCCCCCCCCCAAAAAAAAAAACAATCTTTGGGTAATCCCCCCCCCCGATAATATACTGGGTACGGCCTTGCTAGCCATCTCAACCTTTCTCTCATTATAGCCATAGAAAGCGGGATTGAACCACGCTTTTCGTACAGCCTACTGTTTGAATTACGGTCAGTCAGCCCGGTACCCAAAACAAATAAAAACCCTTCCAATCTTTTTGAGACAAAAGCAAAAAAAAGAAGCTTTTTTGTACAGTTTATGATTTGGCACCCCCTTCATAGAAGTTCTTATACAAAAAAAAGAAAAGCTTCTTTTGCATCATTTTTTCATTTGACACCCCCTTTAATTAAGTTTTTATACCTAAAAAACAGCCTTTCTGGCATCATTTTATCATTTTTTCACTGAAAAAATTGCTTTTCACTGAATTGCATTTCACTGAACAATTGCTGTTCGCCCCAAGCCCCAATGTCACTCCCCACTCCCAGTAAAAAAAAAACAGCTTCTTTAATTCAATTTCATAAAGACAATACTTTTGTCAACATAGGAAGAACCGTGTATATTGCACTTGTATCTGCCTGGTTTATATGCAAAGTAACACAAGAGACGAAAATTAACGAACAAGAGAGTAGTAAAGAATTATGGTATACAAAGTAATATTTGGCAGGGATAGTCACTAGTGATAAATCACTAAAGATGGCATCGTGACTGGGTGATTTTTGGAGATTTAAGGAACCAAATTTTTTTCGGAGAGACATAGATTTTCGGGGAAATCCCCGAAAATTCAGGGATAGTGCAAGCCCTGCTTGATTTCTAATAAGGGAAATCGAAATACTTAACCACACGAGAAAAGAAAAGCTCCGACTTTATGGTTGACGCAATAAAGAATTGCCACAATATTAATTCACAGTCAGCCGAATGCCGCCACCTCTGCCGGTGGCGGCATTGTGACACTTCGGCGGCGGTCAACCGGGCCTATCATTGGCGGCGTTCGGTCGATGCATCGGCGTGGCGCCTGGGTCTAGTCGTATCCAGGATTTTTTTTAAGGAGGGGGGGATGGGGTACAAAAAAAACATTAAAAACGCATCAAAAACTTTTTTATATTCTATTTTGCTACGTTTTACGAGTCTAGGTGATTAACACCTAGTTAATCACCCATAAACTTGATCAACATCATCCCTTAAACTTGAGCCTATCCCTGCAAGATGACTTAATACTAAACAAGATTACTAAAAAGTACTAGTAAAGGCAAAATGAGAGCTTGATATACATTGATATCCATTCCTGACCAGCAGACAAACAAAATTAGAACATCAAGAATCAATACAACCGGATTTGTTTACAGTTGAGGCTCTCTTTGTTCCGAAACTCTAATTGTAATGTCTTCACGGCCAGAACCTTTAATCAGGTAAAAAAAAAACTTTCAAACGGTATAATTCTTGCACGGGGCTAATTTGTTGAAATATTTGCAAAAATGTTTTTTTTTTTCACTTCTCTTGTCCCTTGTGTTAACTCCCTAACGTCCGAGATGGTTGTAGCCTCCTTAAACTGTACAAGATAGGCAGGGTAGTGAAAACACGCTCTGTCAAAGCCAAAACAATGTTTCTGGAGGCTTTTTGTATGAACAGTCTCCATACGCTTAATAATAAACACTGTAACCGAATAATGACACAGCGTAACATAACTGAACGCGTATGTTTGTCTTTCTAAATTTAGATAATGCATCACAATATAATATATTATCAGTTTTTATTTGGTTTTACCATTTTGTAAATTACTTTCCTTAAAAAAAAAAGACTTATTAGAGAACTAACGAAATATTTCTCAGGTACATTCTGCTATTATTAGTCTAATTTCTCATTGCTTTCATGAATTTGCATGTCGTCATATTTTGTATGAAGCCATTTCAGGTTGTATAAACATATCACTACAGATAGAATGACGTCACTCTTGGTAAAAAAAACACTAGCAGTGTGACAACCATGACGTCACTTTTACAATATATACGAGCAATTCCAGGCATTTCCACTATTTATTTAAAGAGAGCTATAAGATGAGTATTATTAAATGTTTTGCTATTGGGATTCCAGTCTCATGTGCTGGAATAGCAATCACGTGGGGGATTAAGAAGTATAGAGGATCCTATATGGATGAAAGTTCGAAGAATAGTGACAAGTCAATGAGGCTCAGAATGTTAATTTTCCCGCCTCAAAGGAGCCTGTTCAAATCCGAAAAGAAATTAAAGTTGACAGTGACACTATAACAGACAAAAGCGAAGATAATGGTGCAAGTAGTAAGAGTGGTGAAAGTTCACTTTAGATTTATCATTCCCAACGAGTCAGTTTGGATTTCTACTTGAAATGACTGGCTTTTGCCTGCCTCACTTTACATTTGAGCAGAAAGCATAATTACCAGCTTTTTTTTTTTGGGGGGGGGGGGGGTTAATAGGGCAAATTTGGTAGCCAAAAGACAACCTCACTAACCCCAAAGGAAGTTGCAAAAGCTGTCAGATTGAACATTATTTGATGTAATATTATGAGTCTAATCTTATTATTCACTTCATCGCTTTAACAACCTTTTATAAATTTCATTTTGGTACTAGAGAACATTATCAACAAACTGCTGATGGGAAAAGATATATCTAATGATACGGTAAAATCGATAAAATTTTGTAAAAAATAATAATACCATTTAGGCAATGCTATAAAACAAATAACAAAATTATATTATGTGCGAAGATTATCGTTGGCAGCCACTGCAGCTTTTTTTTTTTTTTAACAGAGTGAACAAAAAAACCAGAAACATCTTGTTAAATGAAAATAAAGCTGCAAAAGTTGTAACCAGAAACCTTTTTTGCACTAAGGCACATTATCTTTTTATTGAACTAATCTCGTGGTTTTTCATACAAACCTATCTATTTTACCTAAGATTTAATATTCCCACCGAGTTAGTTTAAATTTTTACCTGAAATAACAGGCTTTTGCCCTATCAAAAACCTGGGAGAGAAGAGGCTACCTGGGTCTAAGTACTGAAGATACAATATGGTATAATTTCTCAGAGTAGCAATGGATAGTATCTAACAATAGAATAAAGGCTAGCGACAAGACCGATTAATGACCCCACCTTTCTTGAGCCCATCTCTCAACTCTGCTCTGTGACGTTGGTGTCCCTAAGGAACCTCTAATGACAGTGTCTATTAGACTTATAATGACAATATCAGTACTGAGCCTCACAGTGTCTAATAGTAGAATAAATGCTAGCGACAAGAACAGATAATGACTCCACCATTCTTGAGCCCATGTCTCAACTTTGCCCTGTGATGTTGGTGTCCCTATGGAGCCTTTAATGACAGTGTCTATTAGACATATAATGACAGTATCAGTACTGAGCCTGACAGTATCTAATAGTAGAATAAAGGCTAGCGACAAGAACAGGCATTGACTTCACCTTTCTTGAGCCCATCTCTCAACTCTGCTCAGTGATGTTGGTGTCCCTACTGAGCCTAAAATGACAGTATCTATTAGAGATATAATGACAGTATCAGTACTGAGCCTGACAGCATCTAACAGTAGAATAAAGGCTAGCGACAAGAACAGGTATTGACTTCACCTTCCTTGAGCCCATCTCTCAACTCTGCTCTGTGATGTTGGTGTCCCTACTGAGCCTAAAATGACAGTATCTATTAGAGATAAAATGACAGTATCAGTACTGAGTCTGACAGTATCTAATAGTAGACTAAACGATATTGACAAAAACAGTTAATAACTTCACCTTTCTTGTGCCCATCTCTCGACTCTGCTCTGTGACGTTGGTGTCCCTAAGGAACCTCTAATGACAGTGTCTATTAGACTTATAATGACAGTATCAGTACTGAGCCTCATAGTATGTAATAGTAGAATAAAGGCTAGCGACAAGAGCATAAAATGACTCCACCTTTCTTGAGCCCATCTCTCAACTCTGCTGACCGTATCTAAAAGTATAATAAAGGCTTGTGACACAACGAGTTAATGACTCCGCCTTTCTTGAGTCCATCTCTCAACTCTGCTCAGTGATGTTGGTGTCCCTACTGAGCCTAAAATGACAGTATCTATTCGAGATATAATGACAGTATCAGTACTGAGCCTGACAGTATCTAATAGTAGAATAAAGGCTAGCGACAAGAACAGGTAATGACTTCACATTTCTTGAGCCCATCTCTCGACTCTGCTCTGTGATGTTGGTGTCCCTACTGAGCCTAAAATGACAGTATCTATTAGAGATATAATGACAGTATCAGAACTGAGTCTGACAGTATCTAATAGTAGACTAAACGATATTGACAAAACCAGTTAATAACTTCACCTTTCTTGTGCCCATCTCTCGACTCTGCTCTGTGACGTTGGTGTCCCTATGGAACCTCTAATGACAATGTCTATTAGACATATAATGACAGTATCAGTACTGAGCCTCACAATATTCAACAGTAGAATAAAGGCTAGCAACAAGACCAGTTAATGACTTCCCCTTTCTTGAGCCCATCTCTCAACTCTGCTCTGCGATGTTGGTGTCCCTATGGAATCTCTAACGACAGTGTCAATTAGACATATAATGACAGTATCAGTACTGAGCCTCACAGTATCTAATAGTAGAATAAAGGCTAGCGACAAGAACAGGTAATGACTCCACCTTTCTTGAGCCCATCTCTCAACTCTGCTCAGTGATGTTGGTGTCCCAACTGAGCCTCTAATGACAATAACTACTAGAGATACAATGACAATATCAGTACTGAACCTGACAGTATCTGATAGTAGAATAAAGGCTAGCGACAAGAACAGTTAATGACTCCAGCTTTCTTGAGCCAATGTCTCAACTTTGCTCTGTGATGTTGGTGTCCCTATGGAGCCTCTAATGACGGTATCTATTAGAGATATAATGACAGTATCAGTACTGAGCCTGACAGTATCTAATAGTAAAATAAAGGCTAGCGACAAGAACAGGTAATGACTTCACCTTTCTCGAGCCCATCTCTCAACTCTGCTCTGTGATGTTGGTGTCCCTACTGAGCCTAAAATGACAGTATCTATAAGAGATATAATGACAGTATCAGTGCTGAGTCTGACAGTATCTAATAGTAGACTAAACGATATTGACAAAACCAGTTAGTAACTTCACCTTTCTTGTGCCCATCTCTCGACTCTACTCTGTGATGTTGGTGTCCCAACTGAGCCTCTTGACCGAAAAGGGTCAAACGGCAAATAAGGTGCATATGGAGTTGACGGTGATAATATATTGCGCAATTGAAGAAATTGTCTTTCGTATTCTTGCCTTTGACGCTCCAGAGCAACTGAAAGTAATAAATAGAATTAAATTTAGTAAAAAAAAAAAAATGTACACATCATTTTCAAAAGAATGCAAACTGGAAAGCAAAATAAATGAAATAATAGTAATTTAAAAATTAAAAAAGTAATCAAAGGGGCTGCTTCTCAAGCAGATTTTATTCTATTAATTTTAAGATAACTTTAATTTATTCTATATCATTAAGTGTGACTTCAATTACTAAGCTTAGATACGAATGCCCCGTATGCATTATAAATGTTTATATCATGTCAAATTTATATCTCCAGTTTAGGCCAATGGATTAGAGGAAATGGGAAAAGACATGTATTAATCAATTCCTCATTATTAAGGAAACAGTTGAATGGTGAAACGTTTCAACATTCACCATTAATTCTAGTATTTATTTGCTCTATATGATGTTAGATCCTTTTAGATCATAACTCCAGCGACTGGTCTCTGTGATCTTTTCAATAATATTTTCATGTATAATTGCGTCGATTTCCACCAATTTTTTAAGGTGCGTTCACATATTTAAATACTGCTTATTCCCATAGTAAAAGGTCAACGAATAAAATTTATTCGAGCAGCTTGGCCACACCTACATCGGGTTTCGCTTTGATTTATAGAGGGGCCACATTATAGAATTCATTAGGAGGAGAAATTCAAAATAGATCTGACGTAACTGAATTTCAAAAATTGTTGAAAAATGAGTTGTTGTCTAAGAATGAATTTAAGGATTGATTTTATTAGATTTAACGTAGGTAGACCAGTAATCAAATTGAGATTGTTATTGTCTTTTGTCTCTTGATATTGTTTATCGCATTTAAGGAAAGGAGTTGAATGTAGAAATGATAGTAGGGCATATGTGGTTGTTCTTTTTAAGACCTCTTCCAAGGTGAAAGGAATTTTTTTTTTTTCGTTTTTAGATAATGAAAAGGTACTTGAATTACATAGAAGATAAACTGAGCAGTCGTTAAATTATGATTTTTTTTCATTTTTTTAAAGTGGTTTAAAACATTTAACCACCCTCCCCCCCCCCCCTCCTCCATAATCTACTCAGGCATTTGAGAAGATGTAGTTTCTGTCCAGTTTTTGCTTAATAAATTATATTAAAATTAAAATATTGCGTGGTTTTAAAAAGAAAACCTTTTTTATGGTCAAACTTGAATCAATGATTAAAAAAAGAGAAAAGCACGAGATTCAAGTACGGATCTACTTCCTCAAACACAAGGATCCAAAATTTATAATGTAAAATTTGACAGAAGCTCATTTTTATATATTATAAACAGTCTTTAGCTAAACTCTAAACTCCAGATTGGTCTTAAGTTTCTTAAAACTCTTTTATTGCTAGAAAAGCCGTCAAAGCAACGAAGCTTATTTAAATGTCAAGCAACTAAGACTCAGTAAATTTCAGTTCAATATCTGTTCGATCATCTTTAGGCACGTTTCTTCTTTGGAGGCTCTTAAGGAGAAAAACGAATGGCTAATGTAAATAAATACTGACCTTGTTTATCTTCTTCATGTTGACGTTCAAGACGGTCTATCGCTGCCTGAATTGTATTATTAGAAGAGTCTTTCAACATCAATTCTTCACGAGCAAAATTATAATCTATAGCCTGAGCAGGTGTTTGTGGATCACTCAAAGTTCCTAAAGTAGGAAAGCTCCAATTACACACAGGTAGTACTGCACAGAGGGCGACTGTGGTAGTTCAAAAGGCATTATGTGAAACTTTTGTCAAATGCATATCTACAAACCACTCTATTTAACGAAATGCGCTCGTTCGATTGGTCTAATCCACCTCTCTACATCTTACTCCGGTTTCTTGATAATCCAGCATTTCTTTTTTTTCAAAATGCGTTGTTTCCTTTTCTGAATTCAGAAATAGTTGGTATTTTGAGCTTAAGGCATTAAAACTGTGTTTTACCTATCTTGAAAGCTGGATAAAAACCTTTGTCGTTGAAACAGTTCTTTTTCAATAACAACAAACCCCAAAAGGATTTTTTTTTTTTTTTTTTTTTTTTGCTATACACCAAACCCCAAGATGAATATTTCGTTTTTTTTTTTTTTTTTTTTTTTTTTTTTTTTTTTTTTTTAATTGAAAATCAACAATTTTGCAGTAGGCATCAAGACATAGCTAATTGTAGAAAAAAGCCAAGACAGATAGTCCGAGTAATTGAGAGGCAAAAATGTTTATAATGTATAGCATAACGCCTTTGGAATTACCCTTCCTGAGAGAAGAAAGGGAATTCCCTCTGTCAGAAGCATTATGGTCAAAAACAGTGTTCTGGCAACAATTTTTAGTCTCACAATCACGAAAGCATTCGTAACCCAAGTTGGGTGCATTAATCCAAGACCTGACTTTAATTTTACAGTAAAGTCGAAAAATGGGAAATTTGTGACGGAATTTACGACCGATATTAAGAAACGGCCAACAAAGCTTGTTGGCCGACAGAGATAAAAAAGATAAGACCGCAACGTATACGCTTTTGCGGGGATTTGAGAAATCTGGCCGATACAAAATTTGAAGTTGTCATTTTCGTGATTTGCCGCCTCCCCCCTAAGAAAAAACAATGGAATTCGGGTTAGATAATAATTTTGATAATAATTTTGGACGATAATGAAAGAGAGTTCTATCACTTTTGATTAATTGACGGTTTTATTTAAGGCTTTGCTAAAATTTTGTAATTGTCAGTCAGTGACTTCGGAATCTCTCTTTCACTCGGGAAAGCAAGAACTCGAGTCTTATGTGCTAGGAAGCTTCCATCCTAATCAGCTTTTCTGAAAGTTTCTTGAGTTTCAATTTGCAGTTATACTGGGGAGGAATAAAGCTCTTTTCCTTTGTAGTAACTTAGCACAAGAAAGGTTTAATCGTGCAATGTCTTTTTATTACACGAGAAAAAAAGCATCTGACCTACAAGATGCAGACAGACAAAAATCATTCAGAGCAAAATTTTGGCACCAATAAAAAAAGCTTTTATTTTAGTTTTTGTTAGATTGTCTGAAAAAAGATTTATTCTATCGACAAAGAGAGCCTCCTTACGTCAGTGATCACTGCTCTATTTAAACAACCTATTATATCTGTGCAGTCTTATGTTTGTTTTTTTTTTTGGCGAATCTCAATTTTGACCTTCTGCAACATTATAACCGCCAAAACTAATGAGATTAGCCGGGTTTTGGTCCAAGCCAGGATCCTTATTAAGTCAAACAAATGAACTAGGCGTCGCGTCTAAAAAGGGAGAGGAAACATCCCTATTTAATGTGGTCGATCAGTGGGAAACAAACTTGAGACCACAAAACTGTCATATCCCCCCCAATAAATAAAATAAAGTTGGCTTATGATGGCTCTACGACCAAGTCGTTTTAACTCGTTGTTTTTAGACAAACCCCTACTTGAAAAAATTAGCAACATCAGAGAGAGCGCAGCAGCTGATGAATATGATAAATAGTTTTCCCTTGAAAATAAGGGGCTAGACAGTTTGTGTTTTAGATTTTCTTTTTCTGAAAGAAGAAGCTGTCTCATCTTCTTGCTCTGTCTCCTATTTGGCAAATTTTTCCTGCTTCAAAAAAAAAACTTGTTCACCGGATTCATTTTAAATTTGTTAAATTCCTTTTACATATGCCCCCTTGGACAAGTAACTCTTTTTTGTCCCAAGAATTTAAGCTCATTTTTCCTTCCAAAATTATTGATAAAAGAGTGAAAGATTTTAAATCTTCCACCAATAAACTAAATCATGATTGGTCCTCTTTATTTTTATGATTTTTATAATTGGGTGATAATTTTTTTATGTCTTGATTATCTTGTGATTATGATATATGGTTTGTGATTATGTCTATGATTCTTATGATTGTAAAAACTACTTATTTTTGTTCAGTGTATAAGTTTTCTTTTCTCTTTTCTTTTTTTCCCCTTATGCACTCTGTCATTTAGGGGATCTGCGCCCTTTTTTAGTTTGACAGGTTATAAATAAATTGAATTGAATTTTCATTAGCTCAGATCATTTCTTTAAATTCAATGTTTATTTGAAATCTAAGAATTAGGAGAAAAGTGTACCAAGCCAGTCACACTTGTGGTCCAATCTTACCTCTGTCAAAAAACTCATGTTTGAAAGACAGATTTAATTACATTTTATTGGTTATTGTTGGAATAATTTCAATATACATTCAGGCATGATCATAGTCATGTCTCATAATTCTTTTCCCAAAAAGTGTTCAGATTTTTTTGCTTTACTGACAAAAATTTTCAAGGACTTTAGCAGATCAAAACTAGTTTTAGAAACAAAAAACATTCTAGAATTACAAACTAAAATACATTTATACGTTTATACGTTTAAATTTACGTATTATACGTTTATACGTATATACGTTTATACAATAATTATGTTTATATATTCAAAATATTACTCAAAGATAAAGTAGTCAAGAATCTTCTTTAAGAATTGTTTCTAGATTTGATCTTTGTCTTCTCTTTTAGAAAAGTTTTAGCAGTTGTAGATGCTGCAATTATAAATAAATCGAAACGAGTGCTCATTTCGTTCTCAGTCTTCGTAATTCTAATATGTATTACGTTCTCATTCGTTCTCATTTCGTAATTCTAAATATGAAAAGTTTGCCTCCACTTTGATGCCTGATTGCTTTTCGCAACTTCCCAAGTTGTTTTATTTCCGTTTAGTCCATTCAAAAGCTTATCAGTTTAACTCCATTAAACAAGAAACAAGAAAAAAACCGAAATAGTACCTTTTTCTTTTTTTTATCGTCACAGCGAATTTTTCAAGTGATTTTGATGGTATTAATGCCAGGATAAATTTCTTATTTCATTTGGGATACCATCTTTTCACGAAAGGGAATCGGATTCTTTAATTTTTAGATTTTTGGTACTTCTGGATCTCCCCAAAAACTTCATGAAGGAAATATGACCTTACAGGAGAGTCTTGAAATAGTCGTACTATGAACAACGTCTATTGTCCGAGAGTTTTTTTTTTTTTTTTTTTTTTTTTTACATTAGGTTCTAAATTTAAATTCATAGAAAAAAGGATAGATGGGGAAGGGAAAATCAGTACGAAAGAGAAGGAGAAGTAGGGCAACAATGGAAGGGAAAAGCAAAAGACATGGTTAGCGATATTATTTGCGTAATTTTAACAAATTCGTTTTTATTATTTTAACTGCACTTACCAGTAGTTTTCCATGTGGTCCGCGGACAATTGAGCCGGAAGAAATGGTTGTTTCCCCAAAGTAACCGGTCACCGTTCGCTAGTAAACATTTTTCAAAGACAGGAGACCCATTCACAAAACATGCAGAACCATCCATTGGTGTCATAGAAAGGGTATTATCTTCAATTTCAAGGACACAGTGCTCAGGATTGATACCAAGTCCTGAAAGCTGGATGTCCTGTTTAATAGGGGCATCGGAACGGCCAACCAGAGTGCGATCCTTATAACATTTAAAATTCAAATTAATATCAAAAATGATAATAGATAGAATAATAAGGACCTGAAAAGCTTATGGCCTCTTACATGGATACAGCATATTCGAGAAGACTGCTACGTAGGCAAATAACAAATCTTAAAATTAGAACCAGAACGTTTTACTGCCTTTACTAAATAGTATTATACAATATTATATAGTAATTATATAGTACCATATTACATTGTAGTAAAAATATATTACAGTAAATTATTAATCTGTTATAGAAATTATATATATTAAAGAAATATTATTAGTTCCATAAACCAAAAGAGGTGCTTCGGACAGTTTTACTTTTTTCCATTGCGACATAGAAACTTCCGCAACTTCTATTTATCTACGAATCTATATGTTCAAGCCGTTGAAGCCGTCTTTAATTTTATTCAGAAAGTTTCTGAAATACATTAGTTTCTAAAATAATTAATAAGAATTAAGAATTAATAAGAAATAAGAATTAATAAGAATTAATAAGAAATAAGAATTAATAAGAAATAAGAATTAAGAATTAAGTGCTTAATAAAGTGCTTAACCTAGTAAACGACACAGCATTTGCACTGGATTCTGATGAATGGATAATCATTCTGGGTTTGGTTTGCTTCGGTTGGCTTTTTTAGGCTGGAAAACCTCTTAGGCTGGAAAACCCAAGTTATCTATTATAGACTGCCTCCTCGTAGTAGCATAATATTTGTAGCCAAGAATATATAATGAGTCGGAGGTAATAGGCTTAAGATTGTCTGTGCAGGATTTCGAGTCTTAATGATAGAAGAACATCGCCAAGTGCTGAGAACCGTGCTGTGATCAAGATGGGCCCAGGGACTTCTAGCTGTGCGGTTCTAAGCCGGCTTAAGCTATTGAAATCAACTTGAGAAGATGAGTTAGTCCCCGTTCTAAACTAATTTTTTGGGGCCCTTACTTTTCCTGAGATAATAATAATTTTAATGATTTAAAAAATATAAAAATTGCAACTTGGAATGTTACGACGTTAAAAAACAACCATCGCATCGACATTTTTACGGACGAATTCAGAAGCTTCGAACTGAACTTGTTAGGAATGTCAGAAACTCATATTCCAGGGGTATAAAGCTTGAAATTAGGTGATATAGAATTTATTTACTCAGGCAGGAAGGATGAGGAACTTAGGCAGGCATTAGGGCTCATAAGGAAGCTGCCATGTCTTGTTTAGGTTGGGAAGGTATTAATAATAGAATGCTAGTCGCTTATTTTGTGACTAAAAGTTTCAGGGTATCAGTAATAATAGTATATGCCCCTCTAGAGCCAACTGATAGAGATAGTAACGACTCAGATGAATTTTGCTTACAGCTGCAGGAAGAAATTGACAGTTAACAAGGCAGAAATATGGCATTTTCATTAGGGGATTTTAATACCCAAGTCGGTAGAAATAAGGATAGATGGTACCCTGGCCTAGGTAAATTTGTTTTAGGAAAAGAAAACAGCAATGGTTTCAGACTGTTGCGATTTCGTAGGTACAACAATCTAGTTACAACCAATACAGTATTTGGTCATGAAATGGCCCATAAGTTAACATGGTATTCACATAATGGTAAAACAGCTAACCTTATTGAAGATGTTATTGTAAACCGAAGACAGGCAGGATTGACACAAGATACTAGGGTATATAGGAGTACTGTTATTGATGTTAAAAGTAAAGATCACCATCTATTAGTGTCAAGCTGAAATTTAGGAATGGTAACAACCTTCCAGGAAGTTATGACGTTGGTGGACTCCAGAATGAGAATATGAAAGAAACTTTTCAGGAACAGCTGAAAACTGGAGTATTTAAAAGTTGACAATGAAGAAGATAGAAGGAATAAATGTAGGAAAATAGTTTGTGAAGTTGCTGATGGTGTCTTAGAGAAGAAAGTTAGAATCACAGCTAGGAAAACCAGTGAAAATGCTTTATGTTTAATATAGAAGAGGAGGGGTCTGTACAAGAATTATTTGAGCAATAAACCATATGAAAATAAGAGGAGTGTAAAGAAAGTGGAGAAAGCATTAAAATGTGAAGTAAGTAGGTTTCAAATAGAGGTCATGGATAAAATCGTCGAAGATCCGGAAGATGCAGCAAGACAAAAAAAGTGCGTTTCAAGGACAAAAAAAGTCGTGTGGGGGGTTAGGGTGGGGAGAAAGGTCGTCAATCCCAGAATTCTGCTTATAAAGGGTTGAATGTACAGTTTTTCGAGCAAAAAAAAAGAAAAGAACCAACCAAAATAGTAAATTGGCAATTTTCAAACTTTTTAAGTTGCAAAAGAGACTTTCAAAAATGAGCAAACCCAAGATATACTGGAATTTATTAAGACAATTGTCTCATCGTAAAATTCCTCAGGGCTAAAGGCGTAAGCCCCCTCTAAGGTTGCTCACCATGCCCGCACCTCAAGTTTAAATAGAACAATTGCTTTGATGGACGAAGAGAATTTTTCTTTTCTACTGATTTATAAATATTATCTTTCGTCTGGAACGCAGTGAAATGATTTTAATGGATTTTTTCTCTAGTATATGCTCTTTTTTTTGTACGACCTGGAGCCATCATGTTAACTTTAAGCTATTCTAACTACTAAAAGATGTTCCATATATATACACATATATATATATATATATATATATATATATATATATATATATATATATATATATATATATATATATATATATATATATATATATAATATATATATATATATATATATATATATATATATATATATTATATATATATATATATATAAAGAATATGGCATTGGACTTTACAGTCCCTACCGGCGGTGCTGATCTCCGTTTAATGACACTTCAGCCAGGAAGGGCAGTTGGGGGCCAGCCATCCTATGGTTTCGCACACCCTTCCTGATTACCTTCCCCAAATTTATCCAAGTACCCTGTTAGAGCTGGGTCGACCCTGGCTGAAACTTACAGAGTCAAGCAACTGACCCGTATTCCAAACCAAATAACGTGTGACACAAGGACTCGAACTCTTGTCCTCATAGACAAAGGATTTCAAGTCTAGCGTGCTGACCACTCGAATAGGCTATTTGACGTTGTAGCCCAAGGAATCCATCTAAGAAAAGCAGGGTCGTTCCCAGAATTGTTGTTTGATGGGAAAGGGTCCATATTTTACAGCAATTACCAATTTGCCCTTAGTTTTTGGTAATTCCATTTTTTTCAACTCCATAAAACAAAACAGAAAACAATTCTCGCCTTTTATCTGGGGCAATAAGCCATTTAGACTTCCACAAACTGGAAATTCAATTTCATCTCGCATCTCGCTTTCTATCAAGATTTATTCCCTAGTAAATTTGCCTCGAAGGCAAATTCTAAATTGGAGTAAAATTGGTGTAAACAAAGAATTCCCAGTATGGAAATGGATGTCACATCATAGCTAACAGCAGTAAATTATTTTTTTGGCAGAAATACTGAAGTTTGCCAATACCTAAAGTTGCAAGCACTTTTGGAAAATATTCCCATCGACTTTTTTACTTTCGTCAACACTTTGACGAAAAACTGTTTTGCACAAATACAATTAATTCAAGTAATTCATCGCTAAAGGACTAACTTTGACCCATTAAAATAGTAGCCATATGCATCATTAGAAGCTGAAAGAAGGAGGAGGCAGCTGGCTCAGCCCGGAAATACCCAAAAATAACCCCGGCCCCATATTTTTTGAAGCGTATATAGAAATGTTTCTGTACACTTCCAGAATATTTTGAAGATTCTGTTTTGAACCTTACCTTAAGATAATAAACAAGCAGTTCATTCAGCGATGGGTCTGCATTCAAATTTACTAAATAGAATTTGTTTTTCTCCACTTTGATGCCAGAAGCCTGAACGCTAATCCCCATTTTTTCTAGTGCATGTTGCCTCTCATGTTGGAGTCGCTCTGTAAGCAAAATATGTTATGTACCATAAAGCAAAGACAAAAAATTCAAAACACAAATAAATACAACAATTTTTTTTAAGTAATATTATCTAGCTAATGACTAGAAAGAAAAATCCTCCGTCAGGGAGTAAAATAAATTTACTAGTAATTAGCTGAGCTGTCGAAAATCAAACATTACGGTTTCCATTTCCACAGCTTTGAGTACATATTGCTGGCAGCATTCTAGATTCACACAACTATACTTTCTCTGGCACAAAACGGCTCACATGCTGAGCAAAAAACCTCAGGAGAATCCTCACAATTTCGAGTCATTCAATCGGTCAAAACGCAAAAAAAAAAAAACCAGCTTCTTATTTATTCTGAAAGGGGTACAGACCATGGGTTTTTAGCACTGGTTTACACGGTTTACACGGGTTTACACGATAGCTAGTAGTACATAAAATTATTTTTCTGAGGAAATCATGTTCTTATTAGTCTAGATTTATACTTACAAATAGATGTGATTTTCAAAGTCTCAGAATAAATACTTCAGCATACTCAGAAAACAGTCATCATGAAGGAGTATCCAGAAAAAAAAAGATGACATCTGATGCATAAGGCAACACTCGTCCGTGTTTAATAAAAACACATCCCCGCAGCCGGCACACCATCATTACGCATAAGTTTGCCATAAAAACTAAGCGAAATTTGACACAAACAAAAAAATATCTTTTATGAATAAAAGCAAAAAATAATTTCAAATTAGTTTTACACACAAAAAATTTGACTTTAAGTAGCATAGAATAAGCATTAGGGCAATTTATCCAATTATGTTATCGACGAATTCTACTGAATTCCACTAAAACAATAAAAATACGTAGTATAATTTAGAAGGCTCAATATTAAATTGGATGCCAATTAAATTCAGGGTTTTAGCATTAGCTGTAACCTAGTAAAGAGCGAACAAAAGCACGCTGTATCAAAAGCTCAAAAAACGCGTTTTGAAAAAAAAACTGTTTATTGAGAAAACTTCTTTATTTTAGGATGATTCAGGAATGATAAGTGTTATTTAGGTTTATCTCAATAATAGAAGACTATTGAGGAATCAATTTTTCGGGAATTTTAAATAGAGCTTGAAAAACATAGAAAATGGCGGCAGGTCAAAATGAAAAGTGCATCATCAGAATCACCATGGTTGAAAACTCTTGACTCGGGGTTTTGAGGCTTCCATCTTGAAAAGCAAGGAAAATCACTTTTTTGCGTGGATAGCAGTAATGCGTTTCCTTTTCTTTCTCTCTTTCCTTTTTTTTTAACCACGAATAACTGTCTACCGCAGGATCGTGGAAATATATTTAATGGCTCATTTTAAAGCTACTGTTCATATCTGCGTACTTTTTTTTTAATTCGTCTCGATAACGCTGTCGTAGCGTGCCATACAGTACGAAAATGACCCTTTTGGTGTCATTTTCTGAGTGGAGAGTCTGGGAAGAGTCGTCCCTTTTTGTATACACTCCCTTCCAGTCTCTTTGCTAAGTGAAAACTAAAAGAAAAGCGCTAAAAAAAGATCTAATGAACAAAAAATTCCCATTTAAATTTGATGGCAAGTTCCAAGTTCAGTCGGGTTTATTTTAAAAAGAAAACGAAATAAAATAACATAAAACTGACACTGCTCCGTCACACATTCGACGTCGAGACCCAAAAATAAACATAAAAATACATTGAAAGTTAATTACGAAAGCAATTTTCATGGAATTTTTAATATGGAAAGCTGAAGTGTATAAACGTTATATTTTATTTTTTATTTCTACAGCACCAAATCTCTACGACGTTCAACAGCTCATTTGAAAGCTAATGCTTACATCTACGTGCTTTGGTTAGATGTTTCTTGACAACGCCATTATAAACTTGCTACGGCTCCAAAAATGAGGCTGTCTAGGCTGTCAAATGAGTCTCATACCAAGAGTGGATTGGCTTGGAAGCATAATCGGTAGAGCCTTTAAATCTCTGTGGTGGAGCATCTTAACATGATGCACACAACTTCTTTTGCACCCCCTCCCACCCCCTTCTTTGCACACCCCCTCCCAGTCCCCTTAGCAAGTAAAGTTTAAAACAACAAGTTTTGAAAAAAATTGCCCAGTAAGGAAATTAAAAAAAAAAAAAAAAATTAGACAAACTCAAAGCTGAATCAGGATTGATAAATGTTATTTGTGCTTATCTGAACTGTCAAAGTTAATGGCTAAAACACATCCCCAGCGCGTTGCAAAAATACTTTACGAAAAAACAGCGCTGGCAGAGCATGAGAACATCGTACGACCGTTCAAATTGTTTAATCAAGTTTTCGCAAAATTTGGTTTTGCAACATTTGCATCGTGTCGCAAGGTTTCCGCAGATAGATTTTTACTACTCCTAACCGGCCTTCATTACTTGGTCACTGGTTTTGACGTCCATTAGACCAGTCATTTGGGAGTTGGGGCATTGCCCCTCTTATTTTGGAGAATTGCCTTGTTTGTATTCTTAATAATTTTAATTCTAATAATCAATTCTCCTAATTTTGAAGTTCCAGAAGCAAATTAACAGAAATATATTTTCTTATAGGAAGTTCAAAATTCTTTGCAGCATAGGTGGTGAAAATTGCAACAATGATAGTAGGATTCCCTTCAAATATTATTTACTACACACCTAAAAAATTGTTAATAACGGCCTAGAGTTTTTCAAAATGTCAACAAAATTTTACGATATAGCCTACTATCTTCCCGATCAAACGCAAAAAGTAAAAACGCTTCAGCATGTATGTAACGATTAATAGACTTTTTTTCTTTTCATGATTGGAACAACTAATTATCTGAACTTTCGAGAGGAAATAAACTTGAACTAATTGGCATTGAAGACTAACAGCGAAAAAAATTATCATAGTTGCAGCAGTAGCAGCAATCAGTTGCACCAGTAGCAGCAATCAGTTGCACCAGTAGCAGCAATCAGTTGCACCAGTAGCAGTAGCCTAGAAAAGATCGAACTATGGCCTATATTAATTAAAATTTCAAAGCGGTTTTCAAAGCAACTGTAGTGAAATAAACTTTCCATTGCCAAAATATGCTGTGGATTGTGCGAGAAAAGTTACTATCGGGCTGCGTCAACGAATGTATCTAATAATCAGGAAGAATTGGTGGCATTCGTGGATAACAGTAGTCTAGGTGTCAAAGCTCCAAATGAACCACCCTTACACTGAACCTCCTAACAACGACGGGGAAGATATAGACATGGTTCGAAGGAAACCAACAAGCATTAAATGTAAAAAAAAAAAAAAATCCTACATTCGTTTTTTTTTTTCTGGTTCCTGGGAATTCTTCTGGATGAATATCTATCACTTAAGCAGCGCATTCAGTTAATGAGAGTCAAAGTTTCACGTGGACTTGGAATGATACGAAAACAAAAGCGAGTATTTCCATTCTATATCCTTCGTCTTTTATACTTCTCTCATATTTATCCTCATCCTACAGAGTCCTACAGACAACTACCCACACTCCTGTTCATCTCCTGAAGATGAAGGACATTCATATTTTCTCCATATGTTCCCTCAGAGTTTTCAGTTCAGAGTTTTTATTCACCAATAAATACAAAATGGAAACATAATACCCTTATTCCCCTCGAAAGGCTCCATGGCCAGGGATACAAGGGGATAAAAAAAAACACAATATACGCAACAACCAAAAAAAAGAGAACAATAGCCAAATAACATACAAGATTATGCGAATAGATCCCATCACGCTTTTCTGGGCTGCTTGCCCTAGTCAGTGAAGTAAATCCGTACGCAGTTCGTAACAAAGTTTATGTAATACTTCTGGCCACTCCCTCAGTTCGTTCAGACTTCGGTCTGGGCGCGACTATGAGGCGTGCTTGGAACTCAATTCCTGTTGAGAACCAGCTGTCCCAAACTCTTGGTTCCTTTAAGAACCCATGGAAATTTCTTTGTTATTAGTAAATTATATACAAGATTTAATTAAATATTGGGTATTAATTAGTTAGTGCTAATTCCTTGATGAGGTAGACAAAAAATTGGCTTGAATTGATTGTCAGGTGATGGAGAAATCACCATATTCGTGTGAACAGTCGTTGCGTTAATACTTTATTCCTTATTTATAATTTTCAGGCGCAGTTTAGAACAGATGTGTTTAATATTCTTATTAATCAGTTATTATAAGTGGTTACCCAAATAACAGGTCAGCGAGCCCTTTGGGATAGGCCTATAGTCCCTGTAAATGTTTATTTAATGGAATAAATGGAACCTGACCTTTGAACTTGAGTGTGTTCGTTTGAACTAGTTTTGCATGTTCAACAAATCAAAAAACAAAGTCGAACAAAGGAGGCGCCCGAGGACACCTTGTTTGATACGAGATGACGTATTTGCGATATATTTCTCTTTTTTTGTTGGTCTTTTTCCCAAGCCCTAGACCCAGTGACGGTTCTGGCCTCTCTTGCAACCGGGGTGAAATCTAGATTAGTCCCCCCCCCCCGCCCTGTCTCCAAAAGATTTTCCGGGCAAATTTTAACCCAATTTTCATTTATGAAGAAACTGTGAATAAAAATATCACAAAAAACCTTAAAATTCATAAAAGTCGGTCTACCTACTTTTATTTTCAAAGGAAATGTGATGAAGATATTGGAAAAAATAAATTTTGAATCAATTTGCTTATACTTACTGCGAACTGCACCCTCTACTTTATTTTAATAGAAATTAAATTTCAAAAATTATAAAAAGATTATATCTGTTACATCATTTATTTGAAATTTTCCACCCCTAAAATTTCTGCGCTCGGGATCACTGTCATACAGACTGCCCTCCTCTCTCTGCCCATTTTATGCACAATATGCTTATGCTCAACTAAAATGAGGCCAATTAGAATCATAGAGATAACGATATTGTTTCCGCTATTCACTCTTTTCGATTATTGCTTCATCCTAAGATTGATTTATTTCAATGTTTTTTTTGTAGCAAGTCCTCTTCAATTCTCTTTTGTCTCCTCAGAAACGAAACAGTTGATATAATAGTTTAGTGAAAAATAGCGTTTCTAATTAATTTATTTAAATAAGCATTTTGCGTGAAATGGCGCCTATATTTTTGCTGAAACATTGACTAAAGGGGTAATGCAATATCTCCTTGTTTTTCCTTTTTTTTTAAGGAGTAGGTTACCAGATTATACACTTTTGATTATAAGCATTAAAATCATTACCTATCTCCAAGAAATATATCATTTTCATATGGCTTCTGTCCTTTTATTTTCATACAACTCCTGTTTCTATTTTTCCATAAAATCCCCTAATCCCCACAAACAAATTTTCCGCACTTATTCTAACTCTTCCAGAATTAATACTGTTATTTCATTTCCTTTCTGACCTCTTAGGCAAAGGTACGTACGCGAGAAGGTTGGGACAAACTTCGAATTTGCCCCTCCCCCTGAAAAATATATAAATGTTTCCAAATTTTTCTATAGTTTCTTATGTTTTCCTGTATAACTTTTTAAGTTTCGTGTTTTCCATTTTTCAAATTTTGCTCGCTTTAATTTTAGATTTGCTCTTTACTTTCCGTAAAAAAACATACATTTTTTTGTCATTTAAATCTGGTTTAAACCGTTGTTTCAGCGATATTTTCTTTTTTAATAGTTTTTGATAAATTGAAAGTTGATTTAAGCTTTGTACAGAAAATTTAACAAAGTTTTATGTTACTTGTGTGCGTTTTTTCTACCGCTCTTACGACAATGAGTTATTTTTTCTTAGTCAGATTAAATAAGAAGTTCCTTTAATTTTGAGAACCTATTCAATTAAAATTTGAAAACTTTATTTTAAGCATCAATACATACCAGTTTTTTCAAGCTTTTCTTCCCATGTTTCTGAAAGTCCTTTCATAAGTTTTTCACTTTCAGAAAGTTTCTCAGATATTTCTTCTCGGTGCTGGAATAAAAACATAAAGTTACTATCTCATTTTCCAAGCAGCTTCCAGAAGAACAAAGTTACAAACAATTAAAGCCGTATCCAGGGGGGGGGGGGTTTGAGCCCCCCCCCCCCGAAATGTTTGTCTGACTCGTAAATATGTGACAAAAATGGACATAAACAAATTTTGTATGCGTTTTTTGATGTTTTTTGTGTGAACCCCCCCCCCCGAAATTTTTTTTTTTAGTAAAACCCCCTCCGAAAAAAAAATCCTGAATATGGCTTTGCAAACAATAAAAGGGTTATCTGCGATAATCAGGAAAGAGATATTAATTATTGTCACTCAAAAGATTGGTATTTATTGTTTTGACCTTATAATTCTATAGTTAATACAACTATAGTTTAGATAGCTTATATATCTAGTAATTTTGTTATTTTATCCTATTACTTCGTTTTATTAATTAAAAGTGAAATTAAAAAGGCTCACACCTCGAACCTAGTGGCTAACCAAAGCGGGCTTTGCCAGTTTTTCATCGCCTCCCTCCACTCGTTTAGGCCTTCTACACTCGCAAAGGTGAACATGCACTCCTTTTATCATGCCCTGACATATCCTTTGATCAGGCATTCCGTAACCACAAGCCAGTCATTTTCTTCCAGCCTTATATTCTGCTTTTAATCTTGTCAGGAATGGTATTTATCAATTCGGGAGCTGCAAGCCTCCCCTTCACTCGGTTTTTCGTATATGTTTCCCAAACAATTTAACGCGAAAAATATATTTTTAAGTTATATAAGTTACTAAAATCATAAACACAACCCATTGATCACTCTTGTTACAATTGCAAACAAATCTCCGATATTCCTAAACGTTCGTCTCAGTCTTCATTGGAACTTTCTACGTATGATCATACGAACAAAAGACTCGCTAGGTAGAACACCTTCAGATACCCGGCTACAACGTCACACAAAGTTTACAATAACAGCCGATCACTTTCGCTGTTTCTGGGCAACCTAGCAAACTGCAGCCTATACTAACCAAAAATATAAAACATTCTTTTTTTTTTGTTTTTTTAAAGCTGCCAAGTGAGAAAATTTTGTCGTCTAATGCTGATTCAGAAATGGTAAGTATTCGGTTCATAGAGTGATTTTATTTGAACACTTATTTAATTATTTTACATAATTAGTTATACAATACATACAATTCTTAATTTATAACTTTAGTGTTAAGAACTTTAACTTTAGTCCTAATACAAAAAAAAGAAAGATGTATGTCGATATGTTCAATAGCTGAAATTTAAGTCCCACGAATTGCACTTTCATCTTCTTTTTATGTATCTTGGGAAAGAATAACAAAAGCTAAAGTTAAAAAATTCATAAAATAGAAAAAATGGATTGACTAATCGAGTAGAGATGGACCTGTTTATTTTTAACATTGCTTTTAAGACAAATACTTTCACGAAAAACACACGCCTTTGGGTATGCGCTTCTTTCCCCTCCAATATGCAGAGAATTTTGGGATATTTCCTACATTTTTTTTGTATTCCCCATGAATTCCCTATTCTTATGTTTTTATGCTATGTTCCTCCTTCTTCCCGAAACAAAATAATGAAATGGATTAATAGAAAACAATTCAGAATACTCTTTCAACAAGAGTTACTCTTGAAAATATATATTCAAATATGAATTCAAAACGCAAATTAAAATGACACAACTTGAAAAAGCATCCATCCATATTAAGTTCTAAAATAGACAAGTCAATGCTTCAAAAACTCAAAGCCACCTCCACTTGCTTCTCACAACTAATTGACCTAATTCAAATCAGGCCATTGGCACTGAATGTTTCTTTACTGGTTCAAAAGTAAGGAATACAGGGGATAGAAAGGTTTGCTTCTCTTTATGACGGAGCTTTTCAGCAAGTGCTGTGTATTTAAAATGATACTAAGTAACATTTTCGAACCATACATCAGTTGAAAATAACAGGGAAAAGGTTGATAACAACATATTCTGTATCAAGCTCGTCAGACTGAAGGCAAAACTAAGAAACGCAAAGAATAACCGCAAAGTAACTGGAGAAAAGAAGATCACGTCCCGAAAAAGTAGCTTTCCGAAATATTGGCTCCTAATTTTGAGTGATGAAATTGAATCATCTTAGTTATGGCTAAAACAGGTAGGAGTAGGAGACAATCCCAACCACTTTGATGGGATAATCATGATGACTTAGAGTTAAAATCAGTGAGTAAACAGAATATGGATTTGGTTTGCTCTTGCCTCAGGTCAAGTCAAGCATAGAACAATCAGAAATTATAAAGAAAAAAATCAGTCAGGCTCCCCCCTCAAAACCCCTAATGACTAAGGGGGCCTTTAATGAAAACTGTGCTTTAATGAAAACTAAACAGATTATTTCGAAATTCTCAATCAACCTCTCGATTGTTTTATTTAGTGTCCATTTTTTATGCTTGGCAACTAAATGGGAAAAAAACATAAGTTTGAGCAATAAAATAGATTAACATAACACTTTACAGTACCAATTGTGAAGTAATTGATTTCGTATTGTTACAAATATCTTTTTAATATAATATTTGAACAAAGACTAGGGGCGTCGCTTCGGGGGGGGGGGGGGGTGCAGCCGGCCCCCCAATAATCTGAAGAAAAACAGCTATATAGCCCATTCTCCTTGACTATCCGGATATGGACCCTCTTCCCCCTCTCCCAAAAAAAATTCTCGAGCTGCTTCCCTGATAAGGATAATTATGTCTAGTGCCCTTTATGTAGCAAAAGTCCATTTAAGGACCGATATTCGTCCCAAGACTCGCTTTAGTAAAACCTAATTAAAAACGAGGCCATATTACGACGACAAAATTATAAACATCGTTCCATGAAACTTATAAAACTCAAGAATATATAAAGAATTTTAGGGGGAGTATTTTAAAGAGTTATAGAATTTCTATACAATTTTGCAGAGTATTCCATCAATTGGCTATCTCAGATTTCTTACTTGTTGGCCTTTTGGCCCTATTTGGCAAAAATTGTTACTTTGTGCCATAAGCAGGGGCGTCCCAAGGGGGCGGGGAGGGGGCATCTCCCCCCCCCTCAACCTTTTTGGCATTCAGTAAAATTTTCGGCGAATACGAAAATTTTGGCAGAAATTTTGCAAAATCAGCCGAAATTTAGCAAAATTCTTTACTCCTGCAGAACATTCAGCATAAATCAGGTAGCGATTCGGTAAAATTTACGAAGATCGCCCCCAAATAAAATGAGCATCAGGACGCCCCTGGCCATAAGATGGTACTTTATTGCGGGGAAATTCTTACGTGACTTAAAAAGAGGGTGCTAGAACTTTTAATTTCCGTTCAAATGAGTCCCTCCATGATTACGTACGATCCATGTGTTCGATACGTTCACCGCCAAAGCAAAAGAAGGGGACACAACAGTCGTCTTACACATGCTAAAATGCGATTTGCCTCAGTTTTGGAGATGAAGAGCTATAAATCTCCAGTTCGAAATTTTATACCATGATAAATCGCTTGGCTATTTCATAATTTGCACTCTCTGGTATGTTGAAGCTATTGGAGAAAAAATTACTATTTTGCAACACAAAATAGTAGAATACGACACTTTGCAGTGACAAAAATATTTAGTTACTTATAGCAGTAGATATTTGTATTTCCATTCAAATTAGTATTCTTCCTGGTTCACTCCTTATTATGTAGCAGTAGCTGCAACAGTGAGTTACAGCTAAGGCTGTACCATTCCTCAATAAAGTGGCGACAGCCCAACTCTTACACAATTTGCACTTTACTGAAGAAAGAAAAAAGGAATGTGGATTGACAGCTTAATATACATATACTGATATTTATTCCTTAAAGTTTTGATAATTTTTGATTTATCAAGTCAAAAAAGCGTTAAGGTCTTAATATTTTTTTATTTATCAAAGCCAAAAAAGAGAAAACATTTAAAATGTATTTTGTTTTCATTAAAATGCAAATTATGTTCTGGTCTTCAGAAAGCATGGGGGGGGGGCATCAGCCCTACTCATGTTAATTTCTGCTTGTTTTGAGTTCGACTCGGTTATTTGTTGTAATTTCTGTTCGTTTAGGGCTTCGTTTACTTATTGATGGTTATTTCCGGTAGTTTCACGGTTGGAAAATTATTTGACTTTATTTCTGTTTATTTTTGGTTTAATGTGGCTCTTTACTTTTCTTTGAAAAACTTTTTTAGTCGAAAAGGTTTTTTTTTTATTAGTATTAAACAATAACCTGCGTGAAAAAGGTAATTCGATCGCACTTTCTAGGGCTATAATTAAAGGACAGTTAAATAATTAGAATACGTTTTACGGATGATGAATGACCTGACAAAAGAAACCATACTTTTTGGAAATAGTTCTAGAGCCAAACCAAAAGCAGGATGTTGTTGAAAAGGGTGCAAGCAGGTTACAAGAAAGGAATTTAAAGAAACAGAAACATTATGGGAGGATGTAAAGACTGAAACGTTGAATAGATTGATAAATAAAAAGTTCAAACAGGGATAAAATTCCTTTCAATAGACAGTGATAACTTTCACAAACAGTGATAAATTTCACAAAAATACTAGATATTTCGGTCACACATGCAGTGACCGTCATCAGTTTTTCCAGAAGTTTCACTACTGATGACGGTCACTGCATGTGTGACCGAAATATCAAGTATTTTTGGGAAATTTATCACTGTCATCACTGTCTATTAAAAGGAATTTTATCCCTATTTGAACTTTTATTTAATTGTCATGGAAAAGCAGTGTGATCTCCAAAATTATCTATATTAAATATATTGAGATGGAGAAGGGGCGTGCGCAGCATTGAAGGACTCAAACCACTTGATTTTATGATCAATTTTAGAAAGCCATTAGGAAAGGGCAGACCTGTTCGTAGAACAGAAGATTTCTGGCCCTTGAACTATATTTTCAGATAACCCCAAAACAAACTTGATTCCCTCTCTAATAACTAAACTGCATCCACCTATGGATATAATATAAGAAACAAAAAAACCTACTGATGCAGACATTAAGAGCTCCCTAAGCTGCTCCACTTCTTCCCTCAGTTCCCGGATAATTCTAGCGTTTGGATCTTCATTTATAACAGCATGGTTCACAATGCGCTTGGCTCTATCTGCGTATCGTAGCGTTGATAAGGTTTCTTCATAGTTTTCCGATGCAGGCGAAATAGCAGCAACCATTACAGTTTTACTGTTTCCACCTAGATTGTCCTGAAAGTTTAATGCAGTTAGCAGTATATAAGGGAAGAACGATAAAGTTAAGGGAAACAACAAAAATTAGATTGTAGCAATATAAAGATCATACTATTGAAAAAAAAAGCTTCAAATATCAAAGTAACAAAAGATTAAAATAAATTTGTTGTTAGGCGTTAAGAACATAGATGTAACGCAAAAGAGAACTTAGATGTAAAACACCTGGAAATTTTCAACCCGTTCAAAGTTCTTCATTAAAATTTTTTATTGAAAACTATAGTGTTTGAACGGTACTTGTGCGTTATACCCACTCTTTTATATATGTCAAATGAGACTCGGCAGTTACCGGGACAGATGCGGGAGAGATATGCGGGAGAGATACCCGATCATAAAACAGTTGTTAGAGTCGAGTTGTGTGAAACGGGTGATCTAAAATGAGTGTTAATTATAATTTTGAATTTTCCAAAGACAGAAAAAGAGGCGGTTGAATTTTTTCAGGATAAGGGGTTATTGCCCAAGACAAAAGAGTGTAAAAATGGACACACCATGACTTTTTACTTGAATGAGAAGAAATGTAATCCGTTTTGGTATATGTTTTTTTTTCTTTACCCCCACCCTCCCTAATGTGCAAATATATAGCCCAAATTTGTTTCTAAACTATTCTATATTCATCCTATTTTATTTTATTTCATTAGCATTAACCAAACTAGCAGTATATAAAAGAGTGGGTACAATGCACAAGTACCGTTTGAACTATATTAGTGGATTGTCTGATATTTAAAAAGGATTTGCAGTTGAGGGGGGGGGGTGCACTTGCATTGCAAAAACAATAATCCACACAGATGTTCAAACATAAGCAATATTCACTTTTCATGGCAGTTTAGTCACTGAACAATTTTAGTTGCTTTGTTATGTAACTTATTGAGTTGAATTTTTACAAAAAAAAAAGAGAGCCACGAACACTTGGAGTAATTTTAGATTAATACCTATTAGACATTTCTATTGCCAAACATCTAAACAAAGCGTACAAATCAATATCATAAAATGTTGCCTTTACATACAGCTTTTAAGTATCGTCTGCACGATAAGAGTTCACGTTGCAGTCTGTTATGCCTTTCGTAGAAAATAACTGTACTGCGATTGATGTAGGATACAAAGTTTCTCTTAAAACTGTATATTCAAAACTGACTATAAAAGAAACAAATTGACCGATCCCACAAACCAAACGACAAAGAAAATCTGTCAGGAAAAGTATTATTTAATTTAAGCAGGTATTTGGAAAAGTTGTTCCTCTACCTTGAAATTACCTGTGAATATTTTGAATGAAGCTTCCTCTGCAGACATAAATAAACCCCTGGAGCAATTCAGCCAAATAAAAAATCCGTTCTTTTAAGATATTCCCACTTCTACTTGCAAGTGCATATGCCAGCTTATTCGCAGCTTAATAGGACAAGAAAAGCTAAGCCTATAGTCAAGGTTAGCAGATCTATGGGAAGCTGCGTTTTCATTCTATATGAACCCAGTAAAATATTGAAAAATATAAAGAACGTGAAGAGAAAAGTAAGAAAAAATATATTCATTTACCAAAAAAATCAAACTGCAATGATCCTTGTGGTTCGAATTTGATACTTCTGGTCTAGTTTTTTAATTTTCACGGCTCCGGCACCGTTTTTTGGCTACTTTGGTCCAAAATGGCAATACTTACGTCTTTTACTTTAAAAATGACCATGACACTTGTGGACCACATTCACCAAATTCAAATTCGCCACCCTGGTAATTGGTTATAACTCCATTTCGGATTTAGAGCGTATTTCTGACGATGGTAACTTACAAATGAGAATTGGTAATATTTCACCCAAACGCCGATAAAGACTAGCCCCCCAGGTAAGGCATGCACAAACTAAACCTCTCATGCATTTTGCAATGTCTATAATATTTATATTGGTATATATATGTATTACCTAATGTTATACTTTTTGTATATCTTATCTGTGGACAACAGTAGGTCCCAAAACAAAAATCATTATAAACAAAAATTCTTGATGCCAAATATTATTTATGCTTTCAATCATTTAAATCAGTTTGTACAAGGCTGCAAACATAAAAATTTAGAGACTGTTAAAAATAGTTCGATACAAATTGGCAGAGAAAAAAAGTAGCCTGCACAAGACAACTGGTGATAGGAAGTTGCCAACCCTAGGTTTCAAAATTAAGAGGCTTGCGCACTACTTCTCGGAAACACAAGGTATATTCCCCATACTATCATTGGCCCACTGAAACTTCTGGTCAAGTTTCTAATTTTATGGCTCCGGCACTTTCAACCAGAAATATATTACCTAATGTTATAATTCTTGTTTGTCCAAATGGAGACAATAGTAGGTCCCCCCCCCCAAAAAAAAAAAAATATAATAGAGGAAATCCCTTTATGGCTAACATTATTTATGTTTTCAATCATTTAAATCAGTCCAGGAGATGCTACAAATATAAAGGATTTGAAGACTGTTGAACAAGATTGGAGACTGTTAAGGAGAAGGAGAACTTGGAACTTGATCTGTTAGTATAGCCAACCTAGTACAATACAGCATTATCCCCTTGACCTCACAGTAGAAATACTTATCTCTTAAAATAAAAAGCTCATTAGAGACAAACGTTAGTTGTCACTCTTGGCCTATGCAATAAAATAACTTGTCACTTTACCTTATTACTAGCCATAAAAACAGCCATACCTCGCAATACGGCCGCTCTTTATACGCCATTTCGCTACAACGGTCCTCTTCAATTAAGGTACATTTTCAGTTTACGGCCTGAAATGTTTCGCTATGACGGTAAAAAAAAAACTTTTTTCGATGTCAATATACCTATGTATTGCTAATCATGCGAAAGCGCAAGATTGGCAACAATTAAAATTAATAACAAAGAACAATGTTTGTAAAAAAAAAAAAAAAATCTGGCCAGAATGTGCAAAAAGTACTAATGCAGTGGTTAATTTCCTTCCTGAAATTAGGCAAAATGTTTCAGATCTAGAAAATGATCTCAGCTTTTAAGGTTTGAACGAAGGTGATGTGCTTGATCTACTTGAAGCTGATATGGAACCCCTTTCATATAAGCAAGTCATTCAGTTGCAAGAAGAACCGGCCTTTGAGGAAGAGACATAGCCTGTTGTATCAAAACAGCTAACATCAAAAAATTTGTCAAAAGCTTTTTCCTATTTCGAACAAGGAATAAAACATTCTCCTTGAAAACTATTATGACGTTAAATGTAGTGTTAAGATTCTCGAGGAATTCGCTCAGCCAGTAGATGTTACAAATCACTGAAGAACCAAATAGACAAGAAGGCAAGAGAAACAACGTTGGCCAATTATTTTAATATAACTATATTATTTAATAAGGATCATATAATAAAGATGGGCCATGCCCATCCTTACCAGCAAAAAATGATGACGACAATGATCTGATGGTTACTCTTTCTATATCGTCTTCAGATTAAAGCCATTTAAAAAAAAATTGTGTACTCATATTTCATGTAACATGAAGTTGTTTAATTTTTGTTTATAGATTATTTTTGGTTTTTGGATTCTGTTGTTATTTTATGTATACATGTGTGTACTTGTTATGTACGTATTTTTGATTTCAATGAAATAAAAAGACAAAATACCTATATCAAATTTGGAACCGATCCCATTGAATTTTCATTAGAATGACGGATTCCTTATACGGCTTTTCGCTTTGCGGTCAAGTTTAGTGGAACATATCTAGGCCCTAGAGCGAGGTATGGGTGTAAATTTTACCGACGACCATCTTAGTCTCATTATGAATAGTATACAAACACTGAAATATCTCTAAATACGTTCGTATGATTTTTTTTTCTTTTCCCTCTTGCCATGCTTTTCCCGTCTCAAGATTAACTAGGAATGAATTGTGCGTGTTGCTACATAGAGAATCTGTATCCTTCTTTTACAAATTCATGACCTTTGACATCATAAATGAGAATTACAGAACTTCTACTAATCACAGCAACTCAATAAATTTCTATATTCTGACATTTTCTTTTAAAGAAGCTTCTCTGGAAATAGTCCTTAACTATCTTGCGCTCTAATGTGAAACGAAAGGAATCATAATTTCTAATCCCACTTGACGTCTTACCTTTAATAGCCAGGTCAGGACTGAATCTCTATACGGAACAAACTTATCTTTTCCCTTTAAGGTTGACTGATCAGCAAGCTTAGAAATAACGAG
The DNA here is from genome assembly GCA_027921565.1 of Artemia sinica. Classification (NCBI taxonomy): domain Eukaryota; kingdom Metazoa; phylum Arthropoda; class Branchiopoda; order Anostraca; family Artemiidae; genus Artemia; species Artemia sinica. The sequence continues at coordinate 755,129 of JAPEVW010000035.1, read as the reverse complement.
ACCCAATGTTGTCAGTGACCTTGAATAAGAAAAAATTATTAATCATAATAAATATTTAGTCTTATACGGAAAACAAAACTCAGTCATATCTTAAAAAAAAAACTTTCTGATATAGTGATCGTGAAGCACAGAAGAAAATTTCTTCGGAGGTTTTCAAAATTTCAAGTAATGTTCGACAATTTTTTTTTCTAGCTATAACGCAAAACTCGAAAACTGGAATTCTTAGGGATCATTTAACATCAAACTAGTGTTGATAAGATTATCTCTTTAAGCCCTACAATAGAAACTTCGGCATCTCTTCGAAATTTCTAAGGAAAAATTATGGCAAAGTTAATCTGAAAGTTTCAAATCTAGTTCTTTTGGGTCACGACATTTTCGATTCTTATTGATTTTTTTTTTAACTGAATAATTTATAGCATTTACATAGCATTTATAGGTATATCTCTTTATATCCGTATTGACTGTTATTTTTATTCCTTACTTTTATTATATATCCACAGTAATTGAACCACATATTTCTAAATTTCCTTGAAGACAATGAATTTTAAATAATATTACAGTGCAAGGAAACTTCCCAAAGCTGTGAAAATTCTCCGAGAATTTTCTTAAGCTTTACCAAAAGCTTAAGCTGGTGGCGGAGGAGCTCGTCCGGAAGGATGCAAACTTTGTTTGCTGACCACGTGCCACTGGATATGGGGCTTAACCCCCTAACTAATCGCTCCGAACAGGGCTGCCCCAACCTCATGGGCGCGCTTGGAGCCCACCCCAGGGTCTCTCAGTGCCCAGGATTTCCCTGGTGTCAATCAGAACCCAGGCCTAGGGACGGTTGGGCTTGCGACCCTCCTCCTGAAAACAATTGCAATGAAAAGAAATGTTACTCAAGCCTCGGATCCTATTCGTTTTAACTCCTTACGACCTCGGCACGTCCCCGGACATCTTTTGAACCTTACTGACCAAGGTGGGCTTAGAATAGCCACCTGGAATGTTTTAACCATGAATAACCCCGGATCCAAAGACCTTCTAGGGCTTGAGATGTTGAGATGTGGGATTGACATACTTGGAATGACAGAAACCCACTTGACGGATCAGGCGATGAAGAAATTGCCAGTTATGATCACAGGATGATTTGGTCAGGCCAAACTTCTAGTAGAAGCAGTGGCGTAGGCCTGCTTCTAAACAAGAAGGCAAAGAAATGCCTCATATCCCACAACCCAATATCAGATAGACTACTCACTGCCCGCTTCAACCACAAACACGGGAAGATGACGATTGTTGTGTGCTACGCACCAACGAATATCTCTCCAATGGATGAGAAAGACAAATTCTACTTGGCTCTGACAGCTGCTCTCTCTCGGATTTCCCCTCATGATGTTTTGGTCGTGGTAGGCGACTTCAATGCAACTGTATCTGACCCCAGCGGAGCTTTTAAATCTGTAATTGGTCCTGTTACCCCTGATTCTTTGAACGAAAATGGGACCCGACTCCTCCAGCTGTGCGCCATGCACGAACTTGTCATTACAAACACCCTGTTCCACAGGAAAGACGTTCATAAGTCAACATAGTATAGCAATGACGGGCGCATGCGAAAGATTATCGACTATATTATAGTCAACCAAAGATGGCGGTCATCAGTCACAAACTGCAGAACCTATCGCTGCGCCGAGATCGGGAATACTGACCATAGATTAGTTGCTGCGAACTTCCGTCTACGACTCAAAGCCCAGCCTACAGAACGACACCAACCAAAGTTGGACACTCAGAAACTAAAAACCGAGGAATTCCGCCAAAAGTATTTAGTTGAAGTCCAGAACAGATTTGAATGCTGAATACCTTGTTGACCCGGACACGTTTTGGCAGACGTACAATAACAATATATTAGAGGTCGCCACTGAGACCGTCGGTCGAAAGATGTACTCAAAAAAGCCTGGCTGTCGCAAGAAGCTTCGCAAATCATTGAGCAACGCAGAAAAGCGCGGCTGGCCGGAGATATGCCCTCCTACAGACGGTTAAACGGGGTCAGGAACAAACTTATCCACCGAGACAAGCAACAATTTGTTGACAAAAAAGCTGATGAGCTAGAAGATGCAGCACGAAAAGGTGACACCATGTCGCTTTTCAAGCATGTCAGAGACCTCAGCGAGGAGAAACCTCCAAAGATAGGAGCAGTTAAATCCACCTCCGGCGTAATGCTCGAAGATGAAACCGCGCAGCTTGATCGATGGAAGGAGCATTTCACAAAGCTGCTGAACGCCGACAGAGTGGACGTCGATCCCGACCTAGTCGCATCCGCTGAGCAAACAACAAGCGAAAATCTCCCAGAGCCTGAGCCTCCCTCTGTAGTAAGAGATACAGAATGCTCTGAGGAGGATGAAAAACAACAAAGCACCAGGAACCTGCGGGATCACCGTAGAGCTGCTAAAATTCGCAGGACCGACGATGCTACTATGGCTGCACATGCTGTTTTCCCTCGTTTGGACAACAGAACTGATTCCACAAGAATCGAAGGAAGGGATAATCCTCCCTCTATGGAAGCGTAAAGGTAATCGAAGTGATTGCTCCAACTACAGAGGAATCACCCTCCTGTCGGTTCCCGGCAAATTATTTGCCATGACTTTGATAGATAGAAGTACCCAGTTCATCCGTAAGTGCCGCCGGATTCAGCAAGCAGGTTTCATGCCGAACAGATCCACGACCGAGCAGATCTTCACCGTACGCCAGGTCATCGAGAAAGCTCGTGAGTTCCAGTGTACAGCATACCTCGCTTTTGTTGACTTTAAAGCAGCCTTCGACTCGGTCGACCGTGAGTCTCTCTGGCTGATACTGGTACGAACAGGTCTCCCGGACAAATACTGTCGCCTGTTCAAGGCGCTCTACACTGGTACAAAAAGCTCCGTCCAGGTTAATGGTCGTCGAAGCTCACTGTTCGAAATAAATACCTGTGTACGGCAAGGTTGTGCTGCTGCCCCTGAGCTGTTCAACGCGGTGATTGATTATGTCATGGATCGAACCACGAACCGAATCCCCTTCGGACTAAGGTATGGCAACAGAGTTTTAGCCGATTGCGAATTCGCTGATGATATTGCTCTGATATGCACTTCTGCAGCTTAACTCGAAGAAGCCCTCAACACAGTGTCGGAAGAAGCCCTGAAAGTGGGACTACATATTAGCTGGCAGAAAACAAAAATAATGATCGTTGACTCCGCAGGTAACACCGCCAACTCACCAGCATTCAACGTATCAGGGCACACCGTCGAGGTTGTCAAGTCTTTCACCTACCTTGCATCTGTCATCACGGAAAACGGCTCAGTAGAAACTGAAGTTCAGTCGCGCATCGGAAAAGCCGCATCAATTATGGCACGACTATGCCGTTCAGTGTGGTCAAAGCCCAACATCAGCCGAAAAACAAAAATGCGGATCTACAACACCACCGTAACCCAAGTCCTTCTCTACGGTGCTGAGACCTGGCCGGCTGCTGCTTCTGCTCGTGATGCCATAGACGTGGCCCAAACAAAGTTCTTGAGACGTATTGAAGGGATCAGATGGGACGACTTCGTCTCGAACACCCGATTGCTGGCACTAACAGATCAGACCCCCAACTCTCGTCAGGTCGCTGCACGAACCCTACGGTGGTTCGGCCATTTGGTCCGCATGCCAGCAGAAACACCCGCCAGCACTCTCTTCAATTTTTGATCCCCCTGCGCATGGCTGGAAGCGCCCCCGCGGAAGGCCCCGGTTCAGATGGAGGGACAGCCTCACCCAGTACCTCTCAATGATCGGCACTGATATACAAGAAGCAGTCACGCTTGCAAAAGACCGTTCCGAATCGAGGCGAAGAGTCACGTGTCTCTCTACGCTGGACCACCAGCAGGAGCATTAAGTCAAGTCAAGTAAGCCAAGTCAAGTTTACCAAAAGAAGAAAATCCTCTGAATTGGAAAACTACTCCAAGATAAAAAAAAAGAAGCTTTTTTTAAAGAACTTTCAAGTTATATTCGGACGGTTTCAAGCAGAGGGCATCCATCCCAAGTGAGTCTTTGACTTACAAAACTTTGTTGAAAGATATCAACAACAAGGAAAACAAATTATCTACCTATATAATTGGCTAATGTCCATGACTCAGCTCTAAAAACAATCTCGTAAGGTTATACAATGGGTAATTGAAGCCATCTTTCCAAACATGTATTTCTATTTATACAATTACTCTTTATAAAAGATTTCTAGTCTATACGGTATTTTTTCTCTTACTTATACCTGTCTTCCGACAGTTTCTCCTGCTAAAATTCCTGCCAGTATGAGTTTAGTCTCTGAGCTATAAATCAAATTAAAAAAAACATGTTTTTTTTTACCGAAAGTAAGGAGCGACATTAAAAATTAAAACGAACAGAAATTATTCCATATATGAATGGGGCTGCCCCCTCCTGAGCCCCTCACTCTTACGATAAAGTTTTTTATTGTTTTAAAAAACAAAGTTGTGAGACAGAGTCAAACTTTAGCGTAAAGAGTGAGGGGTTGAGGAGGGGGCAGCCCCTTTCATATATGGAATAATTTATGTTCGTTTTAAGTTTTAATGTCGCTCCTTACTTTCAGTTAAAAAAAAAACTTATTTTTTTATTCAATTTCTGAACAATTTTGAGTTAATGTAGTTTTTATTTTGGCTCACCACACATGAATAATTAAAACGAAATTTTTACATGAATTTTACTTTTTTTTGGCTAAATGTCTTTCTCGAAATTTTTTTTTGACGTGACTTACGAATTAACTTACGTAACGAACGTCTATATTCGTATATTTGTATTACGTATATTAGGGGGTTCATCCCCTAGTCAATACCTCGCTCTTTACGCTGAAGTTCAAATTTTCTTCCAATTCTTTAAGAATGACCCCTTAGTCACAAAGGCCGTTAATTAGAATCAATAGTTCTGATGAAAGTACAAAAAAAAACTTTAGCGTAAAGAGCGAAGTAATGACTAGGGGGCGAACCCAATCATATACGTATTAATTTCTGTTCGTTTTAAATTTTGATGTTGCTCCTTACTTTCAGTTGAAAAAATTGTTTTTTTACATACTGCTGGGAAATCCGGCGCCCCCTTCATAGCAATGTCCCTTCCCACATGAAAACTTCCTCCATGGAAAGATCCTCTCACGTAGAACTTTTAATTTAGAGCACTAGAACTTTTAATTTCCGTTCAAATGAGCCCTCCCACGATATTCTAGGACCAGTGGTTCGATACGATCACCCCTGGGGAAAAATAAACAACAAAAAACAAACAAACAAACAAACAAACAAAAATAAATAAACACGCATCCGTGATTTTTCTTCTGGAAAAAAAATACAAAATTCCACATTTTTGCAGATAGGAGCTTGAAACTTCTATAGTAGGGTTCTCTGATACTCTGAATCTGATGGTGTGATTTTCATTAAAGTTCTATGACTTTTAGGGGGTGTTTCGCCTTTTTTTTTTGAAAATAAGGCGAATTTTCTCAGGAGCGTAACTTCTGATGGGTAAAGACTAAACTTGATGAAACTTATATATTTGGAATCAGCATAAAAATCTGATTCTTCTGATGAATGTATTGGTATCAAAATTCCGTTTTATAGAGTTTCGGTTACTATTGAGCCAGGTCGCTCCTTGCTTACAGTTCGTTACAACGAACTGTTTGAAAAAACAAGTTCTTGAACTTAATCGAATTATCTCTTGCATTGTGTTAGATTGCACAATTAAATTTTTGTGAAAAAAACAGCTGAACTAATTGTGACGGATTGCTCGCTTTATACCACCACTTGTGTTAACACGCTGCGTCCTGAGCGTTGATTTGTCTAAATCAGAACCCACTTGATAACTCTAGTGCCGGAGCATATGGCTGGCACATTCTAAGGTAGGCCTTTGCAATTTCAGTAGGCAAGCTGAAATAGAATTATGAACGATCAATTATAGGCAACCCAATTAATATTGGCGAAGTTGGAAAGTGTGGAAGAAAAGTTGAAAATCTCTTAATCCCATCTCTCTCAAAGTTGATAATTTATTAAAAGATTTCCAAAGTCTGGCTACAAGTCTTTCTGGTCAAATTAGTGAGGTATGTTCTGCAGTAGACGTTAATGCAAAACGAATCGAGAGCACTAGCAGGGAACAAGCGTCTAGCATAGCAAGAATGGAAAGAATAAAAAAAGAGCAGAAAAGGTGCAATTTAATCCTATATAGTTTTTCTCCGACTGTAAAAGAAGATATCTAAAAGAAGATCTTATAACCTGTTTTACCCGTGTGGTGCCCAACTTAAGTTTAATCGAACACGATGTTATTGACGCATTTCGTTTACCATCACAAAAAAGCGTCCGACCTACTGTGATCAGATTCCCATCTATAGATCTCATTCGCGATCCTGAAATCATTTCAGAATTTTCAAAGATGTGACTTTACTGTAGCTCCCGATTATTCAGCTAGTGAACGGCTCGCCCGAGGGAAGGTTATACCAGTTATACTACCACTACTACTAACAATTCACCGCAGAACCAAGCCACCCGAGGCCAACACAGCTACGCACGCTCCTCCTCCATCCCAATCTATTCAAAGCCTCCCTTTTTATACCCTCCCACGAAGTTCCCATTTCCTTTAAATTTTTCTTTATGACGTCCTCCCACCCCAGACGAGGACGACCCGCTTTCCGTTTAGCCCTAGACGGTTAGCCGAAAAGAACAATCTTCGGCAATCTGTCATCCTTCATCCGTACAACGTGCCCTAGCCACTTCAACCATTCTTTCATTATAGCCCTAGAGAGCAGTTATGATACAAGCGAAAGAAGAAGGTCAGTCAAAAGTTAAGTTGAGGTGTGTGAAACTTTTTCTTGGAAATCGTTCATTTGTGTACAATAAGATAAACAACAAAGTGAAAGAAATAAGAAATAATTGAGGAAACTATAGTCCGTGAGTCAAGGAATTCGGATGAGAGTAGAAGTGATGTTAGCATAGTGGACAGAGAAAGAAATGAATTCGATATCATCCCAGGAATCAGATTCAACCATCACACCTAAAACCACGATGAAAAGAAGCTGTGAGATGGTAGTGAGGCCAAATGACCAGGATAGTCAACCTAGTGCAGCATATATTCGACAGAATAGTGGGGGAGATAAAAGGAGAGTTGGTATTCGTGGGGGTTATGATGACAGGGGACGGACAGGTGGCCGTCGTGCGTTACAGTTTAGTGACCGGGGCCCGGATCTTAGACGGTATTCTGTTGATCGAAGTTTCTCTGGTGGACATTTTGAGGGTGATTTCAGTGATAAAAATAGTCAATAGCGGGAGCTGGCCCATGGGCAAAGTAGTACGTGCATTAAGTTGTTGCAGTGGAATATCCAAGGTCATAATGACGATAAAATGAATGATTTATTTAGGCTAGACGATTATGATGTTATCAGCTTAGTTGAAACATGGCAAAATGTGCCAGTATTTAAAAAAGTTTTATAAGTTTCCATGTTTCAAGAAAGAGAAGTAAGAATAATCGAATTTAAGGTGGTGTTACACTGTTGATTAGGAAAAACATATTTAGTGCATGTGGTAGGTTAAAATTGCAATCAGAGAATGTGATTTTGTTGAAGATTATTATAGGAATTCTTAAGTTTATGATTTGTGCGGTGTATATCCCTCCAGTACCAAGAAGTTATAGTTGGCAGGAGGATATGTGGGACATGTTGTATTCAGAGACGTTTAAATATAAGAGGTTGTATAAAGATTACAAGGGTATATTTTTAGGTGACTTCAATGCATACACAAGCGAGATTTTGGAGAAGTGGATTGATCCTTTGCAGGCTGAGGAAGAGGATGATGGTATGAATGATAAGAATATGCAAGGAGATTTGAAGATGTATGGAAAAAGGACAAGTAAGGACCGGTCGCGGAGAAAAAATAATTGGGGAACTAAACTTTTAGATTTTTGTGGAATTGAGAAGTTAGTAATTTTAAACGGGAGGTTGGGAAAAGATAAAGAAAGGGGGGATTTTACATGTTTTGGGGTTGGTAGTCCCAGTGTCATTGATTATATTTTAGTTGATGTAAGGCTTTGGTCGGCATGTGGGGACTTTGCAGTTCTGGGAGCTTAGGACAATTATGCCAGACAATAGAGAGTTTAGAGACTTATAATTTAGCAAATAGAGGAATAACGAAAAATAAGAAGGAGAAGGGATTTTTTGATGATGATTGTGCAGAAAAAAATGGAAGTGGTGGAAGCACTAAAAAAGCTGAAAAAGAATAACGAAAAATCTGCTCTTCTGGTATATCGACAGAAGCGGAGGGAATACAAACAGACACTTCAAAGTAAGAAGAGGGAACAAGATAAAGTCAGGAACTTTGAAATTGAGAAAAATTTGTAACAAAGGAACAAAAAAATTCTGGCAACTAGTACGAGGATCTATTAACCCTTCTACTACAGAGCAAATACTGGGAGCTGATACCTGGCCCGAATACCATGAATCACTGGATAACAAAAAGGATGGTGGACTGGAGGATTTATTACAGAGTTTAAGCCAACAGTTTACCCAAGTTATTTTGTAAGGTTAATATACCAGTGTTAAAAAGGGAAGGTTTTACACGGCATTTATAGATATTAAAGGAGCTTTTGATAATGTTTGTAGGTTTCTATTAATGGAAAGTTTGTTAGAGATAGGTGTCCCGATCCCATTTGCTTTAGTTTTAGTTCAAATGTATAGGTTTACTACAGTAGTTGTGAGAGTTGGTAGGCAAGTTTCAAGGGTAGTTAGAGGATATAAAGGTGTTAAACAGGGTTGCACATTGTCTCCTAAATTATTTGCCCTGTTTATAAATTCTGTTGTGGCGTTTATGGAAAAGGAGGCGCAGATGGTGAGTTTGGATATTGTTTCCATTTACATGCTGTTGATCGCGGATGACATTGTTTTGGTTGCCGATTCACAAAAGAACCTTCAAAAATTACTTGATATTTTAGAGGATTATTTGGACAGGAAAAAGTTAGAACTTAATGTGGATAAAACCGTAGTGTTAGTATTCCGTAAATGTGGTAGACTTGAGGAGGATGTTAAATTTAGTTTTGACGGTAGAAGGGTTAGATTAGTGGAGGAATGGTCATATTTAGGTGTTAATTTTAAGGTGAAGGGAAATTTATTTAGTAGCCATATAGAAAGTAGGATCGAAAAAGGTAAGGCATGTTGTAATGTGGTATTAAGAAGTCAGGTTAGGGGTATTAAAAAGATCCAAGTAGTTAAAGAGGTTTTCAGGGCTAAAACCTTAGGTGTAATGCACTATGGTTCTGAGGTTTGGGGGTATGTGAAGGGAGATAGGCTAGAAACAGTGTAATTAGGGTATTATAAGAGGTGGCTAGGGATAAGTAAGAATACAAATAGTTTAAATAGTTAGAGGTGATTTAAGTTTGTTTTCTTTAAGAACTCGTAGGCTAATTAACATGGTTAGGCTTTGGGAAAAAAATTTAGTGATGCCTAGGGTGCTGGTGATGAAGCCGGCTTATTTAGAAATGTTGAAGGGCAGCTCAGGTAGGGGTGGTCGTATCAAATTAAGAGTGTATTAGATCAGTGTGGACTAAGCCATATGTGGGGGGATGGTTTAGGGCTCGAAGACATGGGGAACCAAGTAAGTAGATTAGTTGAAAGGATTTTACAGGACCAAGAAATACAGGCATGGCAGGCCCAGCGTTCGCTTTCGAATTCACTGGGTCTTTATTGTCGGTCGAAGGAGATTTGGGGTGAAGTTTATTTTTTAAGGTGGGTTTGAATAAAAATAATATAAAGTTATTAATTGAAATGAAGGCTGATAGTTTGCCACTGGGCCAAAGAAGAAAGTTTATCGGGAGGGAAAGGTTAAAGGCTAGTCCTTATTTTTGTCATATGTGTGGAGGTTTATATGAGAGCGTTTATCACTTGATGTGTGAATGTGAGGAGCTGAGTGATTGGAAAGTTTAAGTGTTCGGTAGGGGAGATTATGATTTTGAGTGGTTGGTGAGAGTATGTGCGGATGAGTGTTTTATGGGTACCAGAAGCTTGGCACGGTTCCTTTGTCTCGCGATGAATCATAGAAGTAGATTACTGTAGGATTAGGTTAGGATTTCTGCAATTTGTAATGGTTCTTTGTTTATATTTTTTGCCATGGCCTATGGGCGTTTAGCGCAAATAAATTCTATTATATCTTAAACAATTAAAATTGCAATTAATTTACCCACTTTATTTCTGTGAAAGAGGAGAACATCTGAAATATCTAGAAAGGGATACTTCAGCTCTACTTTCAATGACCATCGTCAGCAAAAGACAAAATCCTATCACAACCACATCAGGCGCAAATCTTAACTTTATCAAAGTCATTAAATTTATAGTCAAATTATTTAGTTTTGAGTAACTTACATTAGTGTGTGGAAAGGCAGAGGATTTCCGTAAGTATCTAAAAATAAATCTACTACATGTAATCAGTATTGAGGTATTTGCATTTAAATTAACAAATACACATTGTAATTTTTTTCCTTGAACAAATTTGCTTATTGCCTGCAGTTCCTAGAGCAAAAACTACCGGACACATCGTCGTAGTGCCTAAAAAGAGCCAGGAGTTTCACAAATCGTCGCAAACTGATCCTCCCAAATAATGTCATCTAGTTGTTCAATGATTTTTGGTGTTGCTAGATTTTCCAGGCGTCCTTCACGCACCTTGGACTTTAAGTGGGCTACTTTAACTTGACTACTCATTCTACCGGGATGAAGATGAGGAGTCATCATGCACATATACAATCATGATGAAATTAGGCTGGCACTAAGCCTTGTTGTACGAATAATTGCGACAATGGAACTTTTTAAGTAACTTCTATAGAAAGGATTTTAATTTAGTCCTCTGTCTATGGTAAATTTTTTGGAGCAGAAACGTAAAAATTTTTCACGTTGAGTATTACTAATTGTCGTACTCACGACAGTACGAAAGCGACCAAAAACGTGAAACAAAATTATAAAATTATGGCAATTAGTGACAACGACAAATGACAGTTGTGATATGAGTCGATTGTATACAACATAATTCCGATACCATACTTTTGTCTTCTCTAAACATACATTAGCCAAAGCATTATTTGCAAGTAAATGAATACTATGCCTATAAACGGGCATTGAATTTCTAAATATTAGATCTTCGAACGTTCGTCTTTGTAGATCTGGTCTCTAAACCAAAAACGTTAAATATTAGCTTCTTAGAAATCAGGCTTACTTGTTAATATTAGACCCTTCTTTCAGTCTATCACCAACGGCTCCTGTTTTGACTGCTCTTTCGCTGCCTGCCAAGTCGACCAGTGACATTTTACTAACTTTCTCTCCCTCAACACCAGTCACTGGATCAATCAACGACTGTGTTAGTATTACTGAAAAGACAGCATGAGATCGAGAAGATTCGGAATTCATATTTGTAGCAGCAACTGTTCGAGATTTATTTCCTTCAGCCATTAATAAATCAATGTCCTGAAATATTATCAACGTTTAGAATTTACATTGGGAACAAAAGAAATTCTGTCTGTTAAAGGTCGGAGTCTTTCAGGTGCCAAATTGATCAAGCAAATTTTCGTTCTTTTTTTTATGTTTAATGTCTAATCACTTTACGAACTTTCCACAGTGTATCTTCACAAGGGTATTTCGAAATATGTATCAGTAGCAAATAAATGACAAAACAATATTCTAATCATAAAAAAACGAGAGGTTTTTCTTTTTCCTGACTTGGTATTATGATTAAGCCCATCCTATAATGTTCTTAAGCACATTCTTCCAACTCAACCACATATGCAAACACCAAAAAATGTTAGACAATTTTCTACCCCATTGTCTACTGAGATTTATATTGTGTTTGACATGCGTACCGATATGTATGTCGTGTTTTCTCGAGTTAATCGGCTATATTCCTTAATATCACCTAATGCATTTACAATTATGGAAAATGCAGTGTAATAATCAAAAAAGTTGAACCTGGAGCCAATTTTGAGAAAACTGTTTCATACATGTGGCACCATAATGAAACTTTTAGTGAAACAAAATCTCAATTTCAAATGTGTATATAAGCACAGCCTAAGATGAATTTCTCTTTCGGCGTGAATCACAGTGAAAAGTCATGACGAATAAGATGACTCGGAACTGCAACACATTTCTTATCTACTGCTATTCTATGTAGTGTTTCTATGTAGGATAATGTCTTTCTAGTTCAAAATTTTTAAGTTGCTCTTTACTTTCAACTTGAAAAAAAATTATGCTTTAATTTAAATTGCTGTCCATTTTTCAGAAAACATCCAGGGTTATCCGAAATAGAGAGGGTGGCGCTCCCTTAATCCCCTACTTTTTACACTAATGTCACCTTTTTTATAATAGTATTTTGGAAATGAGATCCCTCCAGAGAGGCGCCTCCTTTCCCTCCTAAAAATTGTCAGACTATTTTATGCCTGAGGGTTACCCCTAGGAGGAAAGAATTTGTGGAACTTTCGACTTTTCTAGGTGAAAAGTCTTCCTCAAAATTTGAACCGATTCCATGGAGGGTTGTGGAGTTAGCTGGGGCAAAAGAGGCAAGAGAAGGGCTCGTTGTCCTTTGATCGATTTTGACTGCTAAAACGGGTACTAGAATTTTCATTTCCGATCGAATACAGAAAAAATAACCCAAGAGAGATACATCGTTGCTAACTTGTCTGTGCTAACACGTAGACTAAAATAGTCAAGGATAAACAGTATTTTATATTTTTACTCCGACAGCAGTGAGGTCAGTGGACCTTTTCATGAGGGGGGGGGGTGCATAAAGCCTTAAAAATTTCATTTCCAGGCCAAATTTTCCTACTTTTCGTGAGAGGTTCTTCAGATCATTGTGAAGGTTAGGGGATTTTCCCCAAGACTATCTTTATTTGGAGGAATAGATGTGGATAAAACCTGAAATATTGGTACTAAAATGGTGACAGCTCCATCTTATTAGAGAAATATGTTGAGTGTGAAATAAAATATTGCATGAATATGCTTACTGGCACAGAGGGAATGAGAAAGGAGCAGCCCCCAGGTAAAAAAAAATTGAACGATGATCTCCGCCCCTCCCCCAACTTAGAAAAATCACGTCCTGCAAGGGCGGGATAAAACACTAGCGTACTCATAAAGAACAAAAAAAACTGATCTAGAAGCTATCATTTAACAGTCTGCAGCTTGTAGTCACTCTCAAATCCTGATTATCCAACAGTTAGTGAGAACGAACTGTAAATCATTGACAGCTATAGCAACCGAGGCACTAAAAAGGGGAATTTTGATAGCAATTAATAAATCAAAAGAATAGGCTTTTTATGCTGACTGCAAATATCTAATGTTCATTAAGGTTAATGTAATCCATCAAAGCTAGGAGCCTGAGAATATTTGCTCGATTTTCGAAATGGCCCCCAAAAATAAACGATCTTAATGAAAATCACCCCATTAGATTCATCCTATCAGAAAAAAATACGATAGAGTCTTCAAGCTCCTGTCTACAATAACATGGAATATTTTTTTTTTTTTTTTTTTTTTTTTTTTTTTTTTTTTTTTTTTTTTTTTTTTTTTTTTTTTTTTTTTTTTACTATAATAAAGACCAAGGAAGTGTGTTTATCTGTATCAGGTGCCTAAAAGAGTTCATTTCAATATCCAAATTGTATAACATACCGCGTATCCTTTTGGGCTAAATGATCGAGTTGCGAAATACAGAGACATGTCCAATGTAGTTGCTAACTGTATTAATGGGTTAACTGAGCACCCTTCTTTTAATTGTCCCACTAAAGGTAAAAACCGATCAAGAGGACATAGGAAAATAATAAAAAGAATTATTTAGATTTAAATGCATTTTTAATCGATTTAGGTCACATATTTGAGACTAATGGAATGGCTAGTTTAATAAAATCTTTAAACAAGTTATCAAGGAATAATTTAATAAAAGTATTCTGGATTGCAAAAAATAATACAACATGTAACTCGAAAACTAAATTAATTTATGATGCAGTTTGCATTTTAGCTGGATCAAAATTTATTTCAAAATATAATAAATCTGATAAGATTTTTAATAAGGATAATAGATTATATTTGTCTGTTAATTTTAGTTAAAACAAATAGAAGATATTAATTTACCCAGAATCTTAAACCAGCGGAGAGTGAAGAATGCCCTTCCATGTAATTTGGTGTATAAAGATGGTCCAATTTTCACATATATTTTCAAAAACGATTGGTCAAATGATTTTTAACTATAATTCAGTACTTAAAAAACTTGACAGGGAGAGTAATTGGAAACCGGTTTGTAGTTGCGAGCAATTTTTACCGTATGTGGATCAAACTTACGAGCATGTTGTAACAGGGGATTTGTCCATTATAAAGCATTTTGATCTTCAAAATATAATGAAAATGGGGGCTAAATTCCGTCTTTCTTACCGCATAAAGCAAGCAGATATTCTTAGGGGATTAAAGAATGATTTAAATTTATTTATTGATAAATGGTGCAAGAAGGAGAAAATTACTAAAGACAGATTTCAGAATTGGATAAATTTGATTTTGACTAGTGTACGAAATAGTATGTATAGAATTAATCCAACAAATTCTGAGAAAAATTCAATATTTTATAATGCCAATATGAAACAAGCAATTGCTAATATACAGAATGAATTTGTAATTGTACCAGTTGATAAAGCTAGCAATAATTATGCCACAATTTTTCAGAAACTCTATTGTGATATTTTATCAAAAGAGTTACAAACAACAAATACATACGAAAAGGCTCATATAGAGGAGAATAGTTTAATTGAAAATATAGAAGAAATAATTTTGAAAAAAATTCAATATTAAAATAAATGATAATGATAAAAAGTTTCCTTTCTTATATTGGACGATAAAATTTCATAAAAATCCACCAAAACCACGTTTTATTGCTGGGGCAGCAAGGTGTCCAACCAGAATTGCGGCTACTGGCCTATCTTTAATTTTAGGAGAAATTAGAAATAAATTTAAAGCATATTGCTCCGGAATTAAAAAATTTTCTAACTTTAACCCATATTGGAGTGTTAATAACTCGTTACAAGTGATAGATTCTTTGGCTAATGTTTCAGCTAAAAGAGTCGATTCATTTGATTTTACTACTCTGTATACAAATTTGTCACTTAATTTAGTATTCGAAAAATTGAAAATGGTCATAAAGAAATCTTTTCTTTTGTCTAATATCGGATTTTTGAAAATTGATACTTTTAATAAAAAAGCCCGATGGACGAATTTCTTTAGAAGTACTATTAATTCAAGATGTTATAGCTTGGATATGGTATGTGATTTATTGGAATTGTTCTATTTAATACTTTTATAAGATTTAATGGTAATTTATTTAAACAAACTGTTGGCATTCCTATGGGTGGGAATGCGAGTCCATTCATAGCGGACTTGTTTTTAAGTCAATTAGAATACGAATATATGATAAATAAAAATAGCCCAAGCAATGAAAAATATAACCTTTCAAATAATAAAAGATATCTGGACGATCTCTTAGTAATAAATTGTGCAGAGTTTATTGAGATTTCAAAAAATATTTATCCACAAGAGTTAATTCTGGAGCCTAGCTATGGGATAGGACACTCTGACCATTTCTTAGATTTAAATATTAATATTTCAGATAATAATAAATTAGTTTTTAAAATATATAATAAAACAGATGATTTTAATTTTGAAGTAATTAATTTTCCATTCCTTGAAAGTAATATACATTCAAATATTACTTATTCAGCTTATTATTCCCAATTATCTAGGTATGCAATAATATGCAGTAATTACACAGATTTTAAAAATACATGTAAAAAGCTGAGCGAAAAACTGATCTTAAGAGGTTTTTCTGCCAAAAAAATTAGTTGGCAATTCAAAAAATTTAGTTTTATATATCATGAACTTTTAGGTAAATATACAAAAAATAATAAAGAAATACTGAATGATATTTTAATATAATTTCTCTTTCGCTTTTCTTTTTTGGAATTTTGAATTTGTAGACTGTTGTCAAACAAGCTTGAAGAACTTTAAATCTGTAATTGGTTCCGGATACCAATAAAAGACTTTTTTTATAACTCACATCTGGACCAGTCTTCATTTGTTCCAGAATGGTCTTTGCTCAGTGACCTCTGGGATTTTATTAAGGAAACAATGAAACTCATTTTGTATGTAATTTTTAATAGCTTTACTCGTATGCATGTATTTCACAAGTTTTACCTGACATAGGGATACCATATAGATCTTATGGTAGAGGCTCCACTGTGCAGGGTAAAGAAAGTAAAGCCTCGAAACCCGTTAAGGCAGGTGGTATTTCTTCTGATGAGCCCTAATGGAAGGTTCTACTTGGAAATATTTCGCTAGATTTAAGGTGCTTTTGCTTGTAAATTTAAAACGACTTACATTTATTGATGGCGACTTTGCATGGATTTGGACATTTCTATTTGGTTGATGGTTCGGTTATACTGTTTTTTCCTAGGTAGTTGGATAGATGAGTAAGGTCAAAACCTCGTTCAAGTGCACATTTGTCTCAATTGCAGGATTAGGATGACAGTTTTTTTTTTTTTTTTTTTTTTTTTTTTTTTTTTTTTTTTTTTTTTTTTTTTTTTTTTTTTTTTTTGCCAAGTAATTACCTCTAAAACATAATAGAAAGAGGTTATGGTGGAAGGGTTGGAGTTAATATCTCATCTCCCTTCATTTAGACTAAGCCTGGACTAAGCATGGGTATTGTTGGGTTATGCCTCCCTTCTTACTGCAAAAAAAAAATTCTCACATTTATTTTGAAGCTACACATAACTAAACTGATTTGCTTCATATTTCATAAAATTATACACAGCGATTCAAGAGCACATTTCCTTGCCCAAATTGTATAACTTTCCATCGTCCTTCAGATAAATATAGAAAGAGGTAAGTTGGGGGGGGGGGGGGTTAATCTCACATCTCCTTTCATTTATACTAAGCCTGAATAAGGGTGCTGTTGGGTTATGCCTCCCTTCTTATTGCAAAAAAATGTTTCTGACATTTATTTTGAAGCTGCACATAACTAAACTGATTTGCTTCATATTTCATGAAATTATACACAGCGATTCAAGAGCACATTTCAATGCCCAAATTGTGTAACTTTCCATTGTCCTTCAGATAAATATAGAAAGAGGTAAGTTGGGGGGTAGGGGTTAATCTCACGTCTTCTGTAATTTAGACTAAGCCTGAATAAGGGCGCGGTTGGTTTATGCCTCCCTTCTTATTGCAAAAAAAATGTTTCTGATATTAATTTTGAAGCTGCACAGTGCGCAAAACTACACTAATTTGCTTCATATTTCATGAAATTATACACAGCGATTCAAGAGCGCATTTCAATGCCCAAATTGTATAACTTTCCATCGTCCTTCAGATAAATACAGAAAGGGGTAAGTGGGGGGGGGGGTACGGGCTAATCTCACATCTCCTTTCATTTAGACTAAGCCTGAATAAGGGCGCTGTTGGTTTATGCCTCCCTTCTTATTGCAAAAAATGTTTGATATTTATTTTGAAGCTTCGATTTATTTGCTTCATATTTCATGAAATTATACACAGCGATTCAAGAGCTCATTTCAATACCCAAATTGTATAACTTCCCATCGTCCTTTAAATAAATATAGAAAGAGGTATGGTGGGAGGATAGGAGTTAATCTCTCATCTCCCTTCGTTTAGACTAAGCCTGAACAAGGGTGTTGTTGTGTTATGCCTCCCTTCTTACTGTAAAAAAATGTTTCTGACATTTATTTTGAAGCAGCACATAACTAAACTGATTTGCTTCAGCTATTCAAGAGCGTATTTCAATGCCCAAATTGTATAACTTTCCATCGTCCTTTAGATAAATACTCCCCCCCCACAGGTATAGACCTTTGCACCGAACCTGACAGTGTAAACCTTTATTTTCAGAACATAAATGGAGCAAGAGATTAGCTAATACTTTTAGCCGAAAAATTCAAGTCATTCGAAATAGTGTGTATAGTAGAACATCAGTTAAGTGGCGTTAATAGTAATCAGTTGGAAGTTTCTTGTGAACACGAGTTCTTCATCCGTCCTGCGAAAATCACAGGAGGTCGTCCCTCTGGCGGCAATATGATTGGAGTAAATAAGAGCCTTAAGTGTGTTTTACTTGAAACGAATGATACTTTTGTTGCGGTTGATCTAGGTCATACCGTAATTCTTGCAGTCTATATGCCTACTAATTACAGAAACGAACAATCTAACGAACGATTTGCTAAAGCATGTGCAGGTGCCTCAAAAATTTCTCATAAAATACGAGCGTCTGGTAAAGTCATTTTGCTTTGTGATGATTTTAACACTGACCTTACTATTTCTAGTTTACCGTGGTTCCAGATCTTATTATAATCACTTCCGAAAGATCTAACTGTGGCAAGGAATAGCAGAAATTACACTTATGTTCATAATTCAGGTAGTGTGGCAAATTTGGACTTTATAATCTCAGATCTTGAATCGTTAAAAAAGTCTCTTGTTAAAGTATCGGATGAAATGTTGATTAGTGATCATTCTTACCTTGAAGTGTCTGTTGTTTTAAATGTTTTTTGTCATATGCGTTGTAGTCCGAAATGGTTTCAAAAACAGCTATGGGATAGGATAGACGTAAACTTATATCAGTGCGTATTAGGGTTGGGCGAAGCAAAAGAGAAACATTGGCTATGGTATCATATTTGGGATCAGTGTGACCGACCGAGAAATGGCCCCCTTTTCCAGATAGTTAAATCAACAAAAAAGAAATATATAAAGTTAGTGGCAACATGGAAGAAACAACAAGTAAAAGATATATCAACCAAAATTAGGAATAATCCAAAGTTACTTTATAATCAGGTTAATAGAATAACGCAATCATCAGCTGATTTATCAGACCGAATCCCGCTGGAACCATGGTATGGACATTTTACTTCAGTATTTTCGTCCAACCCACCATCAACTGAATTGAGTTATCGTGAATTGTTATATAAGCATTTTTCTCAGTTGAACCCATATAAAAACCTAGTTTGTTTTTCTCCATCTTCGGTTTTGATTCAAATTAGATCACTAAAATGTGAGTAGAGAGGGAGGTGCTACTCGTGACGGGGCACCAAATATGGGCATAGCCTCCCTAGGGAGAACAAGTGGTTAATGAGATCAATGACCTAAATTTCCAAAGGTGTTGATGTTGTTGTTGTTTTGGCCAAGTGTCCGCTATGGGAGAATGTTATGATGTCAGGAAAGAGTATTTGTTGTTTTTGGCCAAGTGCCTGGGAAGAATGTTATGATCCAGAAATAGTATTTGTTGTTTTTGTTGTTTTGGGCTTCCCCTTTCTTGACAGATCAATCAACCAATGACATCATCTGTCAGACTTTAAAAATTTTCGCCTAGAAACGATTCTCCAGGAATAGATCCAAGTCATTAATGTCTTTGCCTCGGAAACAGTTCTACTGGTCGAACTCCAAAAGATATTAATAACCAAACGCCATGGAAACAATTCTCCAAGAAACATCTTAGCGATGAATTGTTTTAGCGCGGGAATCAGGTTTCTTAGTAATTTCAAATGTGACAGAGCAGATGCCAAAACAAAAGGAACACGCTGAAATTACGATTAGGGATTATTTGGGCGAAACCGTTTTAGGGAATTATTTCGGCGAAACAGTTAGAGACATTTTAAAAGATAATTTAAAAGATGATTTTAGAAAAGGTTATAGAAGAGGAAACTCTGTGGTCGTTATACTACACAAGTTCCATTTGAACAGTGGTGTGAGGTCCTCTACCCCAACCCCGAAGGGTTCCGATCCCCCTACCCCAACCCCGAAGGAAGCCCCCGGTCCTCAAAGGTCCCCCGGGCTCCCAAAGGACCACCCGGCCCTCAAGGGTCCCCCAGACCCCTAAAGGACCCCCCGGGCCCAAAAGGACCCCTGCCCCCTTGGCCCCCAAAGGGCCCCTCCTCTCCCTCCCTCTCCTCCTCCCTCCTCACCGTCCCCTCCCCTCAGCCTACATACGCGCGCGTACGTAGGCTAACCTAACCTAACTTAACCTAACCTAACCTAACTTGATCTAGCCTAACTACCTAACCTAACAAAAATCAAGAAAATGTAACTGTGTCAAGGTAAAGCACAACAAAACATATTTCAACGAAAGAAATCCATAATGAACAAAACACTACTGAAATATTCCAACTCTTGCATTTCAACGAAAGAAATCCAAAATGAACTTTGAAAAATTAAGAGAATGTAACTTTGACAAAGTAAACCACGGCAAAACACTACTGAAATAATCCAACTCTTGCATTTCAATGAAAGAAATTCAAAATGATCTTTGAAAAATCAAGAGAATGTAAGTGTGGTAAGGCAAACCACGAGAAAACACTAGTGAAATATTCCAACTCTTGCATTTCAATGAAAGAAATCCAAAAGGAACTTTGAAAAATCAAGAGAATGTAACTGTAACAAGGTAAACCACAATCAAACACTACTGAAATATTCCAACTCTTGCATTTCAACGAAAGAAATTCAAAATGAACTTTGAAAAATCAAGAGAATGTAACTTTGACACGGTAAACCACGACAAAACACTACTGAAATAATCCAACTCTTGCATTTCAATGAAAGAAATTCAAAATGAACTTTGAAAAATCAAGAGAATGTAACTGTGACAAGGTAATCCACGACAAAACATTATTGAAATATTCCAACTCTTGCATTTCAATGAAAGAAATTCAAAATGAACTTTGAAAAATCAATAAAATGTAACTGTGACAAGGTAAACCACAGCCAAACACAACTGAAATATTCCAACTCTATCATTTCAACAAAAAAAATTCAAAATGAACTTTGAAAAATCAATAGAATGTAACTTTGACAAGGTAAACCACGACAAAACACTACTGAAATATTCCAACTCTTGCTTTTCAACGAAAGAAATTCAAAAAGAACTTTGAAAAATCAAGAGAATGTAACTGTGACAAGGTAAACCATGACAAAACACTACTGAAATATTCCAACTCTTGCTTTTCAACGAAAGAAATTCAAAATGAACTTTGAAAAATTAAGAGAATGTAACTGTGACAAGGTAAACCACGACAAAACACTACTGAAATATTCCAACTCTTGCATTTCAACAAATGAAATCCAAAATGAACTTTGAAAAATCAAGAGAATGTAACTGTGATAAGGTAAACCACAACAAAACACTACTGAAATATTCCAACTCTTGCATTTCAATGAAAGAAATCCAAAATGAACTTTGAAAAATCATGAGAATGTAAGTATGACAAGGTAAACCATGACAAAACACTACTGAAATATTCCAACTCTTGCATTTCAATGAAGGATATCCAAAATGAACTTTGAAAAATCGTGAGAATGTAAGTGTGACAAAGTAAACCACAACAAAACACTACTGAAATATTCCAACTCTTGCATTTCAAAGAAAGAAATCCAAAATGAACTTTGAAAAATCAAGGGAATGTAACTGTGACATGGTAGACCACGACAAAACACTACTGAAATAATCCCACTCTTTCATTTCAATGAAAGAAATTCAAAATGAACTTTGAAAAATCAAGAGAATGTAAGTGTGACAAAGTAAACCACAACAAAACACTACTGAAATATTCCAACTCTTGCATTTCAACTAAAGAAATCCAAAATGAACTTTGAAAAATCAAGGGAATGTAACTTTGACAAGGTAAACCACGACAAAACACTACTGAAATAATCCCACTCTTGCATTTCAATGAAAGAAAACCGAAATGAACTTTGAAAAATCAAGAAAATGTAACTGTGACAAGGTAAACCACAACAAAACAATACTGAAATATTCCAACTCTTGCATTTCAATGAAAGAAATTGAAAATGAACTTTGAAAAATCAAGGGAATGTAACTGTGACAAGGTAAACCACGACAAAACTTTACTGAAATATTCCAACTCTTGCATTTCAATGAATGAAATTCAAAATGAACTTTGAAAAATCAAGAGAATGTAACTGTGACAAGGTAAACCACAACAAACACTACTAAAATATTCCAACTCTTGCATTTCAATGAAAGAAATTGAAAATGAACTTTGAAAAATTAAGAGAATGTAACTGTCACAAGGTAAACCACGACAAAACACTACTGAAATATTCCAACTCTTGCATTTCAATGAATGAAATTCAAAATGAACTTTGAAAAATCAAGAGAATGTAACTGTGACATGGTAAACCACGACAAAACACTACTGAAATAATTCCACTCATGCATTACAACAATAGAAATTCAAAATGAACTTTGAAAAATCAAGAGAATGTAACTGTGACAAGTTAAACCATGACAAAACGCTACTGAAATATTCCAACTCTTGCTTTTCAACGAAAGAAATCCAAAATGAACTTTGAAAAATCAAGAAAATGTAACTGTGACAAGGTAAACCACAACCAAACACTACTGAAATATTCCAACTCTTGCATTTCAATGAAAGAAACTCAAAATTAACTTTGAAAAATCAAGAGAATGTAACTTTGACAAGGTAAACCACGAAAAAACACTACTGAAATATTCCAACTCTTGCTTTTCAACGAAAGAAATTCAAAATGAACTTTGAAAAATCAAGAGAATGTAACTGTGACAAGGTAAACCACGACAAAACACTACTGAAATATTCCAACTCTTGCATTTCAATGAAAGAAACTCAAAATGAACTTTGAAAAATCACGAGAATGTAAGTGTGACAAGGTAAACCACGGAAAAACACTACTGAAATAATTCAACTCTTGCTTTTCAACGAGATAAATCCAAAATGAACTTTGAAAAATCAAGAGAATGTAACTGTGACAAGGTAAACCACGACAAAACACTACTGAAATATTCCAACTCTTGCATTTCAATGAAAGAAACTCAAAATGAACTTTGAAAAATCATGAGAATGTAAGTGTGACAAGGTAAACCACGAGAAAACACTACTGAAATAATTCAACTCTTGCATTTCCACGAGATAAATCCAAAATGAACTTTGAAAAATCAAGAGAATGTAACTGTGGCAAGGTAAACCACGACAAAATACTACTGAAATAATTCAACTCTTGCATTTCAACGAGATAAATCCAAAATGAACTTTGAAAAATTGAGAGAATGCAACTGTGACAAGGCAAACCACGACAAAACGCTACTGAAATATTCCAACTCTTGCATTTCAACGAGATAAATCCAAAATGAACTTTGAAAAATCATGAGAATGTAAGTGTGACAAGGTAAACCACAAGAAAACACTACTGAAATATTCCAACTCTTGCATTTCAATGAAAGAAATTCAAATGAACTTTGAAAAATCAAGAGAATGTAAGTGTGACAAGGTAAACCATAACAAAACACTACTGAAATATTCCAACTCTTGCATTTCAACGAAAGAAATCCAAAATGAACTTTGAAAAATCAAGAGAATGTAACTGTGACAAGGTAAACCACGACAAAACACTACTGAAATATTCCAACTCTTGCATTTCAATAAAAGAAATTCAAAATGAACTTTGAAAAATCGAGAGAATGTAACTGTGACAAGGCAAACCACGACAAAACGCTACTGAAATATTCCAACTCTTGCATTTCAATAAAAGAAATTCAAAATGAACTTTGAAAAATCAAGAGAATGTAACTGTGACAAGGCAAACCACGAGAAAACGCTACCGAAATATTCCAACTGTTGCATTTCAACGATAGAAATTCAAAATGAACTTTGAAAAATCATGAAAATGTAACTCTGACAAGGTAAACCACAAGAAAACACTACTGAAATATTCCAACTCTTGCATTTCAACGAAAGAAAACCGAAATGAACTTTTAAAAATCAAAAAATGTAACTGTGACAAGGTAAACCACAACAAAACACTACTGAAATATTCCAACTCTTGCATTTCAACGAAAGAAATTCAAAATGAACTTTGAAAAATCATGAAAATGTAACTCTGACAAGGTAAACCACAAGAAAACACTACTGAAATATTCCAACTCTTGCATTTCAACGAAAGAAATTCAAAATGAACTCTGAAAAATCAAGAGAATGTAACTCTGACATGGTAAACCACGACAAAACACTACTGAAATATTTCAGCTCTTGCATTTCAACGATAGAAATTCAAAATGAATTTTGAAAAATCAAGAAAATGTAACTGTGATAAGGTAAACCATAACAAAACACTAGTGAAATATTCCAGCTCTTGCATTTCAACGTGATAAATCCAAAATGAACTTTGAAAAATCAAGAGAATGTAACTGTGACAAGGTAAACCACGACAAAACACTACTGAAATATTCCAACTCTTGCATTTCAATGAAAGAAATTCAAAATGAACTTTGAAAAATCAAGTATATAATTACCCAGTATATCTAGTGTACTATCATTTCTTTTCATCATTTGTTATTATTATTATTATTTCTTTTATTTTTTTAGGGTACCTGTTTTCGAATGTAACTCACTGTGTAGGCACCCTCTGTAAATATTGTGTTTTCCATTGATTCATATTGTAAAAGTGTTATTTTGTCTTGTAGTGATTTATTGAGAAATTAAATGAACTTGAACTTGAACTTGAACAAGAAAATGTAACTGTGACAAGGTAAACCACGACAACACACTACTGAAATATTCCAACTCTTGCATTTCAATGAAAGAAATTCAAAATGAACTTTGAAAAATTAAGAGAATGTAACTGTGACAAGGTAAACCACGACAAAACATTACTGAAATATTCCAACTCTTGCATTTCAATGAATGAAATTCAAAATGAACTTTGAAAAATGAAGAGAATGTAACTGTGACATGGTAAACCACGACAAAACACTACTGAAATAATTCCACTCATGCATTACAACAATAGAAATTCAAAATGAACTTTGAAAAATCAAGAGAATGTAACTGTGACAAGTTAAACCATGACAAAACGCTACTGAAATATTCCAACTCTTGCTTTTCAACGAACGAAATCTAAAATGAACTTTGAAAAATCAAGAAAATGTAACTGTGACAAGGTAAACCACAACCAAACACTACTGAAATATTCCAACTCTTGCTTTTCAATGAAAGAAACTCAAAATGAACTTTGAAAAATCAAGAGAATGTAACTTTGACAAGGTAAACCACGAAAAAACACTACTGAAATATTCCAACTCTTGCTTTTCAACGAAAGAAATTCAAAATGAACTTTGAAAAATCAAGAGAATGTAACTGTGACAAGGTAAACCACGACAAAACACTACTGAAATATTCCAACTCTTGCATTTCAATGAAAGAAATTCAAAATGAACTTTGAAAAATCATGAGAATGTAAGTGTGACAAGGTAAACCACGAAAAAGCACTACTGAAATATTCCAACTCTTGCTTTTCACCGAGATAAATCCAAAATGAACTTTGAAAAATCAAGAGAATGTAACTGTGACAAGGTAAACCACAACCAAACACTACTGAAATATTCCAACTCTTGCTTTTCAACGAAAGAAATTCAAAATGAACTTTGAAAAATCAGGCCTTTGGGGCGCCGGGGGCCCTTTGGGGGGCCTGGGGGAGGAGCCCTTCTGTGTCTCAATGCACAAAAAAATATTAAAAAATGGGGGAGGGGAGGGGGAGGAGGGGAGGGGAGGAGGGGAGGGGAGGAGGGAGGGGGAGGGGAAGGGGGAGGAGGGGAGGGGGAGGAGGGGAGGGAAGGTGAGGAGGGGGAGGAGAGGGAGGAGAGGGAGGGGCCCTTTGGGGGCCAAGGGGGGAGGGGCCCTTTGGGGCCCGGGGGGTCCTTTGGGGGTCTGGGGGACCCTTGAGGGCCGGGTGGTCCTTTGGGAGCCCGGGGGACCTTTGAGGACCGGGGGCTTCCTTCGGGGTTGGTGTAGGGGGATCGGAACCCTTCGGGGTTGGGGTAGAGGACCTCACACCACTGTTCAAATGGAACTTGTGTAGTATAACGACCACAGAGTTTCCTCTTCTATAACCTTTTCTAAAATCATCTTTTAAATCATCTTTTAAAATGTCTCTAACTGTTTCGCCGAAATAATTCCCTAAAACGGTTTCGCCCAAATAATCCCTAATCGTAATTTCAGCGTGTTCCTTTTGTTTTGGCATCTCTGCTCTGTCACATTTGAAATTACTAAGAAACCTGATTCCCGCGCTAAAACAATTCATCGCTAAGATGTTTCTTGGAGAATTGTTTCCATGGCGTTTGGTTATTAATATCTTTTGGAGTTCGACCAGTAGAACTGTTTCCGAGGCAAAGACATTAATGACTTGGATCTATTCCTGGAGAATCGTTTCTAGGCGAAAATTTTTAAAGTCTGACAGATGATGTCATTGGTTGATTGATCTGTCAAGAAAGGGGAAGCCCAAAACAACAACAACAACAAATACTATTTCTGGATCATAACATTCTTCCCAGGCACTTGGCCAAAAACAACAAATACTCTTTCCTGACATCATAACATTCTCCCATAGCGGACACTTGGCCAAAACAACAACAACATCAACACCTTTGGAAATTTAGGTCATTGATCTCATTAACCACGTGTTCTCCCTAGGGAGGCTATGTCCATATTTGGTGCCCCGTCACGAGTAGCACCTCCCTCTCTACTAATGTGGGAAGTCCCAAGGTTCAGATGGTTTGTTATCAGAGCACCTTTTGTATGGTACTACAAAACTACTAGAACATCTTATGTTATTATATCAAGTAATAGTAATCCAGCAGTATGTCCCTTCTTTGATGGAAGAAGGTAGAGTAGTTTGTATACGAAAGAAGGGCAAGGATTCTTCATATTGTTCATCGTACAGACCTATAACACTTCGTTCTGTTATTAGTAAATTATTTGAAAATATTCTACTCCCATGTTTATCAACAAAATGTGATATGGGGGGGGCCATCAGTTAGTTTTCGAAGTGGTGTTGGGGTTCAAAATGCACACGCAATATTTCTAGAAATATTGGAACACCATCATAAATATAAAAAAACAACTATTTGTGTGCGGAGTTGATATTTCAAAAGCGTTTGATAGTATGTTGCATAACCACGCTTTTTTTTTATCATTCTTGCGTAGTGGAGTGAATCCATTTATAAGCCAGTGTTTGACGGGTTGGTATGGTAATTCATCTGTGGGATTTTTTCGGGAGGGCAACTTTCAGACCGAATTTATTTACGTCGTGGAGTAAAACAAGAGTCACTTCTTAGCCCAGTCATATTTAATAACGCAATTAGAACAGCAACACTGTACCTACCCCCATATGTGATTGACGGTATCGACATTAGCCACTTGTCGTATGCTGATGATATTTTGTTATTTTCGGACAATTTAATATCAATACAGAATGCAATTAATATATTGCATTCACATCTACGGGAGATAGGATTAGAGATTTAACCTACTAAAACAGAATTCCTAATGACAGGCAATAACAGTGATTTCCAGCATCACTCAATTAGGGTGGGATCATTTAATATCTTTAATAATGATTCTATTAATTACCTTGGCTTGCCTTTTGGCCCAACAATTAAAGCTACGCGGGAGTTGGTGTTATCGTCTGTACTGGGAAACCTTAGGAAAACTTATGGCCTGCTAGTCAGGGTGAAAGGTCGTTTTGATAAACAAACACTTGCTATAATTTATAATTCAATGTTTGCACCTCATGTATTTTTCATTGTTCCATTTTTGAAGTTTTTAAGTAAAAGTGATAAAAAGCGTATCCGCGTGTACTTTTTCCGGTTTTGTAAATATTTTCTTGGAATTCTACTGTGGTTCAAAAATAGGTATATTATTCGAAAATTCGGAATATTTGATATTAATGTTAAAATGGATCAACGATACGACCGATTTCTTAGACGATCTAGAGAAAATAGAATAAATGTTCCCCATAATTGTCTCGTTTAATGGAAAAATAGTTTTGTCGCTATTGCTTTAATAAAACACCTATTTATACGTTATGTATTATGTGTGTTTATGCGTTATGTTTTATGAGTGTTTTTAGTGTTGTGCACTAATGAGCTATTTATTATATATTCATAAGCTATTGAGTATTATGAGCTACTTGTTGTCCTTTTCGTTAGAAGTGTAATTATGTATTTTTCAGTTTTCTTTTCATTTATTTCCTATACTCCTCTGTGTACATCATGTATGTACAGAGGGCATAAATAAATTATTATTATTATTACTATTATAGAAAGAAGTATGGTGGGAGGGTAGGGGTTAACTCATTTAGACTAAGCCAGAATAAGGGTGCTGTTGTGTTATGCCTCCCTTCTTACTGCAAACAAATGTTTCTAACATTTATTTTGAAGCTGCACATAACTAAACTGATTTGCTTCATATTTCAAGAAATTATACACAGCAATTCAAGAGCGCATTTCAATACCCAAATTGCTTAACTTTCCATCGTCCTTCAGATAAATATAGAAAGAGGTATGGTGGGAGGGTAGGGGTTAACTCATTTAGACTAAGCCTGAATAAGGGTTCTGCTGTGTTATGCCCCTCCCTTCTTATTGCAAACAAATGTTTCTAACATTTATTTTGAAGCTGCATATAACTAAACTGATTTGCTTCAAATTTCATGAAATTATACACAGCGATTCAAGAGCTCATTTCAATGCCCAAATTGTATAACTTTCCATCGTCCTTCAAATCAATACAGAAAGAGGTATGGTGGGAGGATAGGAGTTGATCTCTTATTTCCCTTCATTTAGACTAAGCCTGAATAAGGGTACTGTTGTGTTAAGCCTCCCTTCTTATTGCAAAAAAAAACGTTTCTGACATTTATTTTGAAGCAGCAAATAACACTAACCTGATTTGCTTCATATTTCATGAAATTATACACAGCGATTCAAGAGCTCATTTCAATGCCCAAATTGTATAACTTTCCATCGTCCTTCAAATCAATACAGAAAGAGGTATGGTGGGAGGGTAGGAGTTAAACTTTCAACTCCCTTAATTTAGACTAAGCCTGAATAAGCGTGTTGCGGGGTTATGCCTCCCTTCTTATTGCAAAAAAAGTTTCTAACAATTATTTTAAAGCTGCACTTAACGAAACTGATTTGCTTCATATTTCATGAAATTATATAACAGTGAAGTGCAAGCGCGCATAAACTACTATGAAGGAGGAGCGTTGGGTCATT
Organism: Artemia sinica; assembly: GCA_027921565.1. Classification (NCBI taxonomy): domain Eukaryota; kingdom Metazoa; phylum Arthropoda; class Branchiopoda; order Anostraca; family Artemiidae; genus Artemia; species Artemia sinica. The sequence goes on along the minus strand of JAPEVW010000035.1, from coordinate 726,021 downwards.
TAGTAGGCACAGGGGGGGGGGGTAGATGTTTCAAAGAGTGCATTTTAATGCCTAAATATTCTAGTTCTCATTGAGCCTTGAGATAAATATAGAATGAGTTTCGCCGAAGGGGGGAAGTGTCGGTAGAAACTGATATCTAATCCCTCTTGATTTCCAGAAATACTTTTGTTCTACACTTTCCTTATTGGTGGTATGGAAGAGGATAATAGTCCCCCTCCCATTGCGTTAGTCTTCTGATATGAAGAATGAAGTATTAAATTTATCTGCCTACTGGCATAGAGGTGGAAAGGGCTAGAAAGGGCATCATCTTCATTTCCTTTCAAGGAAATTCTATGGGGTGGTAAGGGGGAGCTCTTGATAAGTGACAGCAGGATTTTAGTTTCCAGCGATTTTAAATTGCAATATTTCTGTGATTTGAAAAACGATCAGAAACTAAATTTAAAAAACAGGTTTCTTGGACAATAATAAAAATATTATTGAGGACTTATTCAACAAAATTCATTGACATGACTTATTCATTGACATTTTTTTTTTAATTTTTCTAATATTCAGATTTTACCTAAAATTTTAATTACAATACAACATTTTAATCCTTAAGCAGAAAAACTGAAAAAGTGGAACATTACTAATCAATTTATAATTACTAATATATACAATTTATTAGCAAGAATTTCGGGGATTTATGAACCCGGTGCTCCCCCCCCCTCCCATGACACCTTGATTAGGCCTGGATAACATTTGAAAAACGATCAGAAATTAAATTTAAAAATGAGTTTCTTGGACTAGAACTAAGGAGTAACATTAAAACTTAAGGCGAACAAAAATTATTCCGTATATTAAGTGGGAGGGGCTGCCCCCTCCTCGACTACTCATTCTTTACACTTTATTTTCTGTCCCAATTCTTCAGCAACAACTGCTGAAAGACAACGGCCGTTAAATTAGAGGAAGAAGCTTTTATAAAGCCCTAACAAATTTTAGCACAACGAGCGTGGGATTGAGGAGGGGCAGCACCCCTCACATACGGAAGGACTTCTGTTCGTTTTAAGTTTCAATGTTGCTCCTTACTTTCAGTTCAAAAAACAATTAATAAATAGATAAATCTATGAAAGAGCATCACTGCTTCATGTTGCAGAAACTTTACAGAAAAGGCGACGTTGGAAGACTCTTGGAATTAGATTTAGCTATAACTCTTTAAAAGGAAGAGAACATGTAGGTCCGATAAGCTTACCCTTAGAAACTAATAAAATGGAAGATTTCTAATTTGAACATTTCCATGGAAAATATTAGCACTTCCTCCGCGTCCAAATAATTGTGTGATTCCAAAACGGGGGGACAGCAAAACGTTTAGGTAACTTGGTAACTAATCTGGTAACTGCAGAAAGGGCCTTTAAAGACAAATTTTCCATAAGCGACTGACATAGAAAAAATAAATCACCCACCTATCCTTCTATTAAACGGATACTATTCTCTAGATGAGCTTGCACAAGAGGTTAAAAAGAGCGAAATTCTGAATTATTTGATTTGTTCATGCTAAAGGGAAAATCAACTGAAATTCCAAAAAAATCTAATTTTCATTATATCAGTCAGCAGAAAGTAGTTTTGTTGACGAAAGTACAGGCTGAGCTTCAGTTTTCTTAATAACTCTCAATTCTTCATAGGACACCGTTAGAAATCCTTCATGAAGCTTTGATTTTTATTATATTCACTGAATGATAAAATAGCAAAGATTATAGGGTAAAAACAACTATTTAATCGTGACTGATATATTCAGTTTCATGATATTGATACCGAAGCAACGGAACTCTTTAGGCAACTCCCTTAAAAAAAAATACAAACGAACTTTCAAAATTAACAACATGAGCAAAAAAGCAATATTATATTGGGCGTGATTAAGCTCTTGCGGCAATAGCACTTAAGATACACGGGATATAAAAAAAAGAATCCAGGAGAAAATAAATCCATAAATAAAGTTAATATACAAAGTTATAGACAGTTCCCTTTAAGAGTGAGCGTCAAATGTTGAGGCCTTGCCAGAGTTGCCAGATTACGACTTACTCAAGAAAATGTATTACTCATAAATTTTGTTAAGATACATTCCTCCAAATTATGTCTAGATCATTTTCCTTCTCATGTCACTGTACTTCCTACGACCTCCCATAAAATAAAGCCAATCCTTTTCATCTTCCAAACTTGGATGCAAGAATGGACCATTACTGTACCTTTAACATTCACAGAAACAGTTATCTATGGCAATAAAGTTCAAAGTTTCAATTAATAGTAGCTATTTAGTAAGAAAAAAAGAGGGGGGAGAGGGAGAGTGCTTTCACCAACGATAAATCCATAAATCCCGAAAATAGGTCCCCTTGAACAATAGATTTCAAAGAAAGGAGAGCTGAAATGTTTCAGAAGATTTTGTAATAGTTTTGCATGTTAAATTCGAAAAATGAAATTAGAGCCTTTCTCGCATACAAAGGTACTGAGTAGCGTTTTTGTTTCGTCTAAGACAACAATGAAACTTTAAATAATTTTTCAAAACTAAGAGCTACGAAGAAATATGATTACAAAAAGACGAAATATGAAAGAATAAGACGTTTTATAAATCATTACGCAAACCTGGGAATGAAGAACAAATTCGGACGGCATTTTTATATTCGGCGGAATTTTTATATTGAACGCTGTACAGATGTGGATTTTTCCAAGCTAAAAAAAAAAAAAAAAACAATGTATACTGGCACATTTTACACCGGTTTCCTACATAGGAATCATTTCTAGATTTACGCTGGATCTTTTATGCTGGATTTGTGAAAACATCTGTTATAGAGGTTCACGCTTATGTAACTTCGCTTAGCAGACTTACTGATGGCTTGATCTAACAAATTTCTACACTGAATAAACGTTTTTACAAACTTGATAAACTTCCAAGAAAATTATGCATCCTTTTATAATATTAATCAAAAAAACTTTTTGCACAAAAATAGAATCAAATAATCTACCAAGCATACAACTACCACAAATCAGCATCAATAAGTAAATGAAACCCAAAAACAAACAGAAATAGAAATAAGTCAAACTCAAAATTAATCTGAGTAGGCTTATAAACTCTATGCTTTCTAAAATCAGAATATAATTTGTACTTTACTGAAAAAAAAGTGCATTGTCAGTTTAATATACATATGAGAGGTTAGTTGCCCTCCAATCATATTCGACTAATAAAAAGGCACTAATATTCTCAATTTCCAATCAAATGAGCCCTTTTTGAAGCTTCTACGACAAAAGTTTCTATAAAAACCTTATATGCCCCAAGGGCATAACTTACGACCCTTGTACTGAAGGCTCTGGGGGGAGGCTTGTCATCCTCAAAGACATAATTTCCATGCGTTTCAACTACGTTGAACAAAATGACCTTATTAAAATGTTGATCAGAAATGTTTGGGGAAATAATGGGCGTGGGGGTGTGATTCTCCCTCCAATTGCTTTCGACTATTAAAAAAGGCAATAGCCCTCTCAATTTCCAATCAAAAGAGTCCTTTTTGAAGTTTTTACAACAACGCTATCTATAAAAACCTCATATGCCCCCAAGGCATAACTTACAACCTTAACCCTGAGGGTTATGAGGGGGGTTGTCATACTCAAAAACATAATTTCCGGACCCTTCAATAACGTTCAACAAAATGGCTAAACAAAATGTTGAGCGGAAGTGTCTGGGGAATCATGGACGTGGGGGAGAGGGCATTTGCCCTCCGATCGCCTTTGGCTATTAATAAGGGCACTAGCCCTCTCAATTCCTAACAGAATTAGTCCTTTTAGAAGTTTCTACGACAACGCTGGCAAAGACGTAATTTCCATTACTTTCAACTAAATTGAACAAAATGTCTATCTCAAAATTTTGATTGAATATGTTTGGGGGAATGGTGGGCGCGAGAGGGCGTTAGTTGCCCTCAAACCACTTTGGACTATTAAAAAGGTTCGAACACTTGAATGTTATATTTTAGTTGTGCTGACTATAGCGTGTTTTATTTAAATTATAATAAAAAATAATTAAGCCCCTTACAGTTACTTCATATGGGCTCTGGAAAACTTAGCGGAAGATACTCAATACTTTTCATTTCTATTCGTTTTTTAAATAATGAACGGATTTAAAAAAAAATAAACGGTTCCATTTTGAACAAATCTTAACTTTTGTAGCTCAAGAGCTAAAATATTTGGTTCTAAAAATATGGACAGAGGTAGCGTTTTACTCATGTGTCTTAGGAGCCTACACATGAGAACGGATTGCTGTTTTTATCATAGGCAGTGCAATAGCGCTGCCTAAGTAAAGAACGATGTTGGTACAATGTATTATTATTTTTTTTTTCAGACCAGGGCACTTCGTATCGAAGGAGTTGTCGTAGAAACTTCGAAAAGGGCTCATTCGATTGGACATTGGAATGGCTAGTGCCCTTTTTAATAGTCGCAAGTGATTGGACGGCAACTAACACCCCTTCCACGCCCACCATTTCCCCAAACACATCCAATCAAAATTTTGAGATAGCCATTTTGTTCAGCGTAGTTGATTTCCAGATAGAAATTATGTTTTTGAGGAGGACACCCCCCCCCCACATCCCTCAGGGCAAGGGCTGTAAGTTATGCCCTGGGTGCATATAAGGTTTTTATAAAAAGGGTTGTCGTAGAAACTTCAAAAAAAGCATCATTCGATTGGAAATTAAAAGGGCTAGTGCCCTTTTTAATAATAGAAAGAGATTGTGGGCAACTAACCCCCTTCTCACGCCCACCTTTTCCCCGAACACATCCAATCAAAATTTTGAGATAGCCGTTTTGTTCCATGTAGTTGCAATTTCTGGAAACTAGGTCTTTGCGGATGACAACCCCCGCTCAGCCCTCAGCGCAATGGATGTAAGTTATGCCCTGGGGGTATATAAAGTTTTTATAGAAACCGTTGTCGTATAAACTTAAAAAAAGGGCTCATTCGATTGGAAATTGAATGGCTAGTGCCCTTTTTAATAGTCGAAAATGATTGGATGGCAACTAACACCCCTTCCACGCCCACCATTTCCACAAATACATCCAGTCAAAATTTTCAGATAGCCATTTTGTTCAACGCAGTTGAAAGGTCCGGAAATTATACCTTTGAGCAGGACACTCCCCCCACAGTCTTCAGAGCAAGGGTTGTAAGTTATGCCCTGGGGGCATATAAGGTTTTCATAGAAAGTGTTGTCGTAAAAACTTAAAAATTTAAAACTTAAAAATCGTAAAAACTTGAAAACTTGAAAAACTTGGAAGTTCAAAGGGCTAGTGCCCTTTTTAATAGTTGAAAGTAATTGGAGGGCAACTAAACCTTCTTTCAGGTCCACCATTCCCCCAAACACATGCAATCAAAATTTTGAAATATCCATTTGTTCAACGTAGTTGAAAACTTTGGAAATTAGGTCTTTGAGGATGATAGACCCCTCAAAGCCCTCAGGGCAAGGGTTGTAAGTTATGCCCTTGGGGCATATAAGATTTTTATAGAAAGCGTTGTCATAGAAACTTCAACAAAAGCTCTTTTGATTGGAAATTGAAAGGACTAGTGTCCTTTTTAATAGTCGAAAGTGATTGGAGAGCAACTAACCCCCCTTTCACGCCCACCGTTTCCCCAAACACATCCAATCAACGTTTTGAGCTAAGTATTTTGTTCAACGTAGTTGGAAGTTCTGGAAATTAGGTCTTTGAGGATGACAAACCCCCCAAACCCCTCAGGGCAAGGGTAGTAAGTTAAGCCCTGGGGGCATATAAGGTTTTTATAGAAAGTTTTGTCGTAGAAACTTCAAAAAGGGCTCATTCAATTGGAAATTCAAAGGGCTAGTGGCCTTTTTAATAGTTGAAAGTGATTGGAGAGCAACTAACCCTCCTCTCACACCATTTCCCCAAACACATCCAATCAAAATTTTGAGATAAATATTTTGTTCAACGTAGTTGAAAGGTCCGGAAATTACGTCACTCCCCCTATGATGAAACTCCCCCTACAGCCCTCAGGGCAAGGGTTGTAAGTCAGGCCGTGGGGGCATATAAGGTTTTTATAGAAAGCGTCGTCGTAAAAACAAAAAGGGCTCACTCAATTGGAAATTGAAAAGGCTTGTGCCCTTTTTAATAGTTGAAAGTTATTGGAGGGCAACTAACCCCCTTCTTACGCCCACCATTTTTCCAAACATATGCAATCAAAATTTTGAGATATCTATTTTCTTCAACGTAGTTAAAAGTTCTGGAAATTAGGTCTTTGATGATGATAACCCCCTCAGAGCCCTCAGGGCGAAGGTTGTAAGTTATGCCCTGGGAACATATATGGTTTTTATAGAAAGCGTTGTCTCAGAAACTTCAAAAAATGTTCATTTGATTGGAAATTGAAAGGGCTAGTACCCTTTTGAATAGTCAAAAGTAATTGGAGAGCAACTAATCCCCCTCTCACGCCCACCATTTCCCCAAACACATCCAATTAAAATTTGAGATAGATATTTTCTGCAACGTAGTTGAAGGCTCTGGAAATTATGTCTTTGAGGATGACAAACCCCCCAAACCCCTCAGGGCAAGGGTTTTAAGTTTTGCCCTGGGGGGATATAAGGTTTTTTTTATAGAAAGCCTTTTAGTAGAATCTTCAAAAAGGGCTCATTTGCTTGGAAATTGAAAGGGCTAGTGCCCTCTTTAATAGTCGAAAGTGATTGGAGGGTGACTAATCCCCCTCTCAAGCCCACCATTTCCCCAAACACATCCAATCAAATTTTTGAGACAACCATTTTGTTCAACGTAGTTGAAAGTTCTGGAAATTGGCTCGTTGAGGATGACAACCCCCTCCCCCTCCCACAGCCTTCACGACAATGGTTGCAAGTTATGCCCTGGGAGCATATACGTTTTTGTTTTTTTTTATATTAAATGTTGTCATAGAAACTTCAAAAAGAGCTCATTCAATTCAAAATTGAAAGGGCTAGTGCCCTTTTTAATAGGCTAGTCGAAACTGATTGGAGGGCAACTAATCCCCCTCTCACGCCCACCATTTCCCCGAACACATCCAATCAGAATTTTGAGATAGCCATTTTTTTCAACGTAGTTGAAAGTTCTGGATATTATGTCTTTGAGAATGATAAACCCCCCACATCCCTCAGGGGAAGGGTTGTAAGTTTTGCCCTTGGGGCATATGTTTTTTTATAGTAAATGTTGTCATAGAAACTTCAAAAAGAGCTCATTCAGTTCGAAATTGAAAGGGCTAGTGCCCTTTTTAATAGGCTAGTCGAAACTGATTGGAGGGCAACTAATCCCCCTCTCACGCCCACCATTTCCCCGAACACATCCAATCAGAATTTTGAGATAGCCGTTTTTTTCAACGTAGTTGAAAGTTCTGGATATTATGTCTTTGAGAATGATAAACCCCCCACATCCCTCAGGGGAAGGGTTGTAAGTTTTGCCCTTGGGGCATATGTTTTTTTTTATAGAGAGCGTTGTCATAGAAACTTCGAAAGGGACTCATTGAATTGGAAATTGAAAGGACTAGTGCCCTTTTTAATAGTCAAAATGATTGGGGGAAAACTAACGCCCCTCCCACGCCCACCATTCCCCACATCCAATAAAAATTTTGAGATAGCCATTTTGTTCAACATTGTTGAAAAGTCTGGAAATTATGTCTTTGAGGATGACAATCCCCCCCACTGCCCCACTGTATATATATATATGTATATATATATATATATATATATATATATATATATATATATATATATATATATATATATATATATATATATATATATATATATATATATATATATATATATATATATATATATATATATATATATATATATATTTATTAAGGGGCTGCAATTATTTCATTTACTGATTTCATTGCAATGACCAGGGCCATCAAAAACCCCCGTGTTGGCTTGTCCTTCCATGCTAATTACATAAAATAAAATTGCACAGAAGAAGAGTTAATATATTTAAACATATCCAAGCTCTCGGGCCATAAAATGTTTCCACAGATCCTGGTTCAGAATCCCCAGTGACTGAGGAAATTATCAATGTTTTTATTTCTCTCTCTTTCTATTTTGACAGCAACCTTGTATTGATACTGACTAGATATTTTGCATGAAATGGATAAGTAAGTGCGTCCAGAGGGGAGAGGAGAGCAAGAGAAAAAATCCCCCTTGGATGATTAAAATACATATAAACCTAAAAGCATTGCAATGCTTGAAAATAAATTATGATATGTTTTCGGGGGGGGGGGGTCAACCCACTCTCCTCACATAAAGAAGTATGTGGGCATATTCTGGAAATTAAAAAACGATCAATACATATCTAAGTGACGCCAACGCTCATTATTATTTTTCGTAGCCATTTTGCCAAAAAAAATATTTGTTTTATGACCTGTAATGAATTGGGTACCATAGAAACCACGTCGTTTCATTTGTCATTAACGTCTTTAAAAAAAAAAAAAGAGAAAAAAAAGAATGACTTTTTTTCAATTACTAAAGGACGGTGACTGAAGATAAATTCCATTTCCCAACATCTAGGTATCACAGGCTTAATCGTGGGGTGGTAGGAGACTGGGGCAGATCCAGGATTTTTTGGGGGGCGCAAAATAGGTTGATCCGAAAAAAAAATTAGGGGGGGGGGGACAAAATAGGTTGATCCGATAAACTTGCGTTATGAGCAAGTTTAATTAACACAAACTTCAGTTAATGAAGTAAATTACACTACTTTAGACTATGCTAGGGGGCGCGCACCCCCCTCGCCCCCCTGGATCCGGCACTGGTAGGAGAATGCTTTTTAAGGGGCATGGGCAAGACGAAACTTTTTATAGTCTACCTAAATGTTCGAATTTTTGTGCATTTCAACACTGTCTTCACCTTTCTTTTTTCTTCGTATTTTATGAAGTCCTTGAACAGAACTTACAAAAGGAATCTTCCGTACCGCCATGTTTTCAATGAGACTCGGTATATAAAATATATTCACGAATTGTATCAGTCTTATTGATTAGATTAATGTCAGAAACTATCTTGTTCAAAAACAGGGAAAAAAACAGCCAAAACGAATAATTTTGCAAAGCTGCCAGGCCAAGAAAAAAAAACCTGAAAATGCAACCATCGACTTGGTCGAACGAGCAATGCATATCATAGTCATAGCAGAACTGTTGGCATAGTAAAGAGTAATGTGCCTCATGGGCCCCGGAGGTGGAGGGGGTATACCCCCTGGAAATTAGGGACTATAAAGTAATTATGAGGAAATCAAAAGAAAAAGAGCAGAGTAGGAAAAACACATAGAAAAAAGTATGTTGGCCCATGGTTGACTGCCTGTAATAGGTTTTGACCCGCAATAGGGGCAATGTGAGTCCTAATTTGTGACTGAGTGACCCCTTTCCAGTTTTCCACAAATGCTGATTCTGTATGACTTGGTTGGAGTAAAAAAATCACATTCTTCGTAGTAATGAATGGTAAGTACATAGGGATCCTTATCAATAACAAAAGCATAAGAACCTAACTATTGATAAAATTAAATCAAAGAATCAGCTACTTATGGTAATTTCAAATATGTATTTATTTCGAGTTTCAAGCTAAACATCCAAGTAATTAGTACATAAATAAGTTCGCATAATTATAGAAAAAGAGAATGAAAACAACTCAAAAAGGGGCAATCTTTATAAAAATACGCCGTCAAATTTAGCATGCATGAATACCCATGAGCCGACATCTAAAGTCACTACAATAAGAAATGTTTAATTTTGTATTTTCCGCCCAGAACAGATACGTTTTTTGTGTCTTATTACTAGTTTTTCTCCTTCGTTTTACAAGGAGTGATAGTATTGATTTAGTTGTTCACTTTGAAAAACCTTTAATTTTTTATAGTTATGAAGCATGAAGCATAAAATCGTCAAACATATTAGTTTTTGGCACCCAAAATTAAATTAAAAATATGGATATTACCCAGTAACATTCAAAACTTACAGCCAACGAAACAATAAACACGCATCCGTGATTTCCTTCTGACAAAAATATAAAATTCCACATTTTTACAGATTGGGAGCTTGAAACCTCTACAGTAGGGTTCTCTGATAAACTGGATCTGTTGGTGCTATTTTCATTAAGATTTCTTAACTTTTTGGAGGTGTTTTCAACCTTTTTAGAACATCAGGCAAACTTTCTCAGGCTCGTAGCTTTTGATGGGTAACAGTAAACTTAATGACTTAAAAACTAAATATATATATATATATATATATATTATATATATATATATATATATATATATTATATATATATATATATATATATATATATATATATATATATATATATATATATATATATAGTATATATATATATATATATATATATATATATATATATATATATATATATATATATGTATATATATCTATATATATATATATATATATAAGTAATGGGGCCATAATTACTTCTACCGGCCAATACGGAAATTAACAAGTGGAGCTCTGAACCCTTCGTACCTGTCCCCAGCTGGCAAGATTCCCAGCCCTGGAAAGATTCAAGGCATAATTACTTGGAATGTGGACGGGATAATACACAAGTTTTAACAATATGAGGAGACCCTCACACCTTTTCCTGGCTGGCAAGATTCCCATTTTTGGAAAGAGTTCAATGTCCTTGGCAAGAGTTCAGTGGTTCGGTTAGGTCATGTGTTTTTCTGTGACACACCCCTTTGTTTTTCTACAACATCCCCTCTGACGTCACGCGACACACCCTAGCACCTCTACAATGCGGTCAGCTGTTACTAGCCCCTTGAACCTGTTTCTAGGCAAGATTTCAAGCACATGTTTCGTCATGTGACAAGCTCCTTTGTTTTTCTGTGAGAGTCCTCTGACGTCACAGTACACACCCCCGTTTCAAGCGCATGTTACACCAAGCAACACACCCATGCCTTTAAAGGGTCAGATAAATGGAGCTACCAACCTCTCAAGCCGTCACACCTACGCTATACGGTTACCGGTTCTATTAAAGGGAACACAGTAGCCAAGACTACGTGACACAGCCATCTGAACTCCAATGATGTCATAAGATTACCTAGTTTCGAACAGACAGATATGTACTTTGCGTCAGGAACTCATGAGGGAATTCCCGCTTGTAACGTAAGGACAGCTCACACCTTACGTAATTATTGTGAAAATATCCATTTCTTTCAGTACCTATTAGATTTTCACCTCTTCCATGGGAAAAATTCCTTAATGTGTCTACCCTAACTTTTAAGCTGTAGTTCACCCCAAAATGACATTACATGACCCCCCCCCCACCCCTGACAAGACATCATCACCACCAAGACATTTGTCAGGCATTTCATATTAAAAATTATGTCTTTAAATCCCGTGATTCAAGTTTTTTGCAACCCAAGCCAACCATAATGCCCCACAAAATACTCCACACAGCCATGGCATTTCACCCATGTGACACCGCCCCCAACCACCCCCTGTGTGACCTGATATTAGTTATATATTTAAACAATATTAAGAGGTATTATTGAGACTTTTAACGAAATGCACCGTTTCATTGAGTATTGTTAGGTTTAACTCCCCCTCTAGCAAAAAATTCAATTAACACCTCCCACCTTATCTTTAAGCTCTAGAGTGTACTAGTCAATGACAATGCATACCACCTTGGTAAATTAGGGATGACATTAAACAACCCCATGACATCGCGACATCTCCCCCAAAACATCTTTCAGGCATTTCCTAATAAAAAACTATGCCTATTAAATCCCGTGATCCAAGTTTTCGCACCCAAGCTTATCATGATGCCCCCACAAAACACGCCAAACCACCATGGCATCACCCCCATCCATCACCATACGGCACCAGACCCCACCACCACCCTCGCCCCTCCCCCGGGCGAGCTATAAACACTATAACGCACTATAACTACTCTGTAACATCCCTCAGTCATCGCCACATCTCCCCCAAAACACTTTTCAGACCTTTCTTGTTAAAATTTTTATTTCAACTCATACATTGGGGTTTTTTCAAGCGATTAATGCCATAGTACCACACTATAACTACTCTCTAGCCCCCCTCTGTCATCGCCCTATCTCCCCCAAAACACTTTTAAGACATTTTTCGTTAAAAATTTTATTTCAAGTCATTGATTCGGGTCTTCGCAAGCAATTCACGCCACAGTACCAAACTATAACTACCAAGGCCGTATCCAGGGGGGTTACCCGGTTTGAACCCCCCCCCCCCCAAAAAAAAAAAAAAATTTTGACCGAGTCGAAAATAAGTCTAAAATTAGTAAAACCTAGGTAAAAATCAGTAAAATTAGTCGAAAACTGAGTCAAAAATTAGTAAAACACCCCGAAAAAGTCAAAATTAGTAACCCCCCCCCCCGAAAAAAATCCTGGATCCGCTCCTGATAACTACTCTAAGAAACCCCTCTCTCATCGTGCCAACTCCCCAAAAACACTTTTTAGACATTTCTTGTTAAAATTTATTTCAACTCACTCATTCGGTCTTGGCAAGCAATTCAGCCCAAAGTACAGCACTATAACTACTCTCTAACACCCCTCTGCCATCGATCAATCTCCCCCAAAACACTTTTCAGACATTTTTCGTTAAAAATTTTACTTCAACTCATTCATTCGGGTTTTTGCAAGCAATTCACGCCACAGAACAGCACTATAACTAATCTCTAACCCCCCTCTCATCGTCCCATCTCCCCCAAAACGCTTTTCAGACATTTTTTGTTAAAAATGTTATTTCAACTCATTCCTTCGGGTCTTCCCAAGCAATTCAGACCACAGTGCAGCACTATAACTACTCTCTAGCACCCCTCTCTCATCGCCCCATCTCCTCCAAAATACTTTTCAGACATTTCTTGTTAAAAATTCTATTTCAAGTCATTCATTCGGGTCTTAGTTTTTTTACATTTAAGTTAGGTTCATCTAAGTTAACATGAGCGCTCATGTTAACTCAAATTAGATGAACCTAACTTAAACGTAGAAAAATGTGTGAGAAGTGTTTTGGGGGCGATGGGGCTATGACAGAAGGTTGTCTTAGAGTAGTTATAGTGCTGTACTGTGGGCAGAATTTCTTGCGAAAACCCGAATGAATGAGTTGAAATAAAATTTTTGGCAAAAAATGTCTGAAAAGTGTTTTGGTGGAGATGGGGTGCTGAGAGAGGGGTGTCTTAGAGTAGTTATAGTGTGGTACTGTGGCATGAATTGCCTGTGAAAACCCGAATGAATGACTTGAAATAAATTTTTTAACAAGAAATGTCTGACAAGTGTTTTGGGGGAGATGGGGCGATGACAGAGAAGTGCTAGAGAGTAGTTATAGTGCTGTACTGTGGTGTGAATTGCTTGCGAAAATCTGAATGAATGACTTGAAAGAAAATTTTTAATAAGAAATGTCTGAAGTGTTTTTGGGAAGATGGGGGATGAGAGAGGGGTGCCAGAGAGTAGTTATAGTGCTGTACTGTGGCGTGAATTGCTTGCGAAAACCTGAATGAATGACTTGAAGTAAAATTTCTAACAAGGAATGTCTGAAAAGTGTTTTTGGGGAGTTGGGACGATGAGAGAGGGGTATCTTAGAGAGTAGTTATAGTGCTGTACTGTGGGCTGAATTGCTTGCAAAAACCCGAATGAATGAGTTGAAATACAATTTTTAAAAAAACATGTCTGAAAAGTGTTTTGGGGGAGATCGGGCGATGACAGAGGGGTACTAGAGAGCAGTTACAGTGTGGTCCTGTGGCGTGAATTGCTTGCGAAAACCCGAATGAACGAGTTGAAATAAAATTTTTAACAAGAGATGTCTGAAAAGTGTTTTGGGGGAGACGTGGCGATGAGAGAGGGGTGTCTTAGAGTAGTAGTACAGTACTATGGCGTGAATTGCTTGCAAATCCCGAATGAAGGAGTTGAAATACAATTTTTACAGGTAATGTCTGAAAAGTATTTTTGGGGAGATGGGGCAATGAGAGAGGGGTGTCTTAGAATAGTTATAGTGCTGTACTGTGGTGTGAACTGCTTGCGAAAACACGAATGAATGACTTGAAATAATATTTTTCAGAGGCAACACTTTAGTATTGCCTATAGTATTGCCTAATTCCGGTGTTGACACAACCCACCAGGGCCCGGGGGCAGGCGTTGTAAGTTATGCCCTGGGGGAATATATGGGTCTTATGGAAGGGATGCTCGTATTAACTTCAAAGAGGGATCATTTGATTGGAAATTGAAAGTTCTACTTCACTTTTTAAGAGTCAAAAGAGATTGGAGGGCACCTAGCCCCCCCCCCTCCACACCCTTTTTTCCTCAAACCCATCCAATAAGAGCTTTGAGATAGATTTTTTTTTAAATAGTTCAAAGATCTCACCCTCTCCCCTCTCCTACTGTCTACGCTAAAGTTTTCTTCTTTATGCCAACTACGCTGCCCCCCCCCCCAAAGACTTTAATAAGGTAAAGTTTTGTATGGGAAGAAAGTTAAAAGTTTCAAGAAATTTCGAAGGGACGTTAAGACACATCAAAATACACTAATAAGAACTAGATTAAGACTTTTCTATCCAATTACTCCCTGAAATTTTCTCGAACTGAAAATGCTAAAATACTTGAAATTACAACCATACTTAAAATTAGGTTAAAATACATACTTTGCGATAAATGCTAAATTATTGTGGCAAAAGAAATCCGGAAAATGGTCTAATCAAAACGATCCTGTTCTTTCTGCATCAGCAAAATAAATAGCCTAACTACAGTCTTTTGAAGCTATTTTTCGATCCATTCATTGTTGCGTGAAAAAATCACGTTTGATTTATCTTAGGCATGTGATTAAATTGTCTATAGCAAAGGCCATAACGCTTCAAAGTTTTATTATTATTAATTTAAAAAAACCTTGCATAAAAATAAGTTTTCTAAGAAAATTAAAGAGCCATTTTGAACTCAGGACCAACAGAAATAAATTCCTATTATAGTTAAAACTCAAAAAGACCAGAAATTAGTGTTAAAGAATAAACGAAACCCCGAACAAACAAAAATCAAAATTAACTATCTTACAAACATAAAGATAACCGGTGCAAACATTAATGAATGAATAAATCTTATATAGCTTCAAAGTGGTTTTATTATTTTCCCACCAGAGGTGCTTCATATGCAAGGGTTAAAAATACCATTTTGTTAAAAATAGTTGAAAGATTAAATAACAAAACTCTGGTGTCGACAAAACACCCCAGGGCCCGGGGGCAAGAAGGGATTCTGTATAAACTTCAGAGAGGGTTCATTTTATTGGAAATTGGAAGTTCTAGTCCAGCTTTTAAGAGTCAAAATTGATCAAAGGGCAACTAACCCCCCCCCCCCAAGCCCTTTTTCGACAAAATACATCAGATAAAAATTTTGAGGTAGCCATTTTGTTAAAAAAAAAGTTCAAAGGTCAGATAACAAAAACTCCGGGTCGACACATGTGTACAAATATAATAGTTGTAATATAATTCGTTTTACAACTAATTAATAATTAGTGACCTCCTATGACCTCCTTCTCTCACTGTAAAAGTCTAAAGCCTGCTGCGTCATTGGCGCTTTACTGAAAACTATATGGGTCTTTAACAGTCTTGGAAAGTATACACAACATCAAACTGAATATTTGATGTATGATGATATTAATTGTTGAAAGATTCATCAGTTCAAAAATTTATCTCACTGTAATTGTATTTTTGTTTTCAACGATGTAAGAACTGGAAAAGAAAATATTTGTAATATAATTCGTTTTCAGTTAAGCACCAATGACGCAGTACGCTTTTGGTTTTTATTTACAGTTAGGAAAGGAGGCAGTATCCAAACACTTGTTTGTAGTGAAACTATAATCGTCTTTAACAACTTTAAAAAGAACTAATAAATTAAAATGAATATTTGATGCAAAATGATATTAATTGCTGAAAGCTCATCAGTTCAAAATGTTACTATAATTTTAATGTTTATTTTTAATATTAAGTACAAAAAAAATATTTGTCATAAAATTGGTTTTCAGCAAAGCGCCAATGGAGCAGTAGGTTTTAAACTTTTACAATGAGAGAAGGAGGTCATACCCAAACTCTTGTTTGTAGTGATTTTCGTTCGTTTCAAGCTTGATTTGCATATTCAATTTAAGTTTCACTTGTTTTCAGATTTATTTATTAATTTACATTAATATCTATTGTATGTTTGTTTGCATTGATTGTTTATTTAATTTCTGTTCGTTTTAAGTTTCATTTATACTTCCATAGGAAATTATTTTTTCGGTTTAAGCTTGATTTTCATATTCAATCTAAGCATTACTCGCTTTAAGATCTATTTATTAATTTATATTATTACTTGTTATATGTTTTTGCTATGATTGTTTATTTAATTTCGGTTCGTTTTGGGTTTCATTTATTGTAATTTCTGGTCGTTTTGAGTTTGAATTTTAAAAGGTATTTGTATCTGTTGAGCTTAAGTTTAAAATGGCCTTTACTTTTCTTTGAAAAACTTATTTTTCGGAAAGTTTTTTTTAATTAATAACATGAGATGTCTCAAAAGTGTTTTGGGGGAGATGGGGCGATGACTGAGGGGGACAGAGAGCAGTTACAGTGTTGTAATGTGGTGTGAATTGCTTGCAAAGACTCGAATGAATGAGTTGAAATAAAATTTTTAACCAGAAATGTCTGAAAAGTGTTTTGGAGGAGATGGGGCGATGAGAGGGGAGGGCTAGAGAGTAATTATAGTGCTGTATTGTGGCGTGAATTGCTTTCAAAAACCCAAATGAATGAGTTGAAGTAAAATTTTTAACGAAAAATGTCTGAAGTATTTGGGGGGGGGGTGTGGCGATGACAGAGGGGTGCTAGAGAGTAGCTATAGTGCTGTACTGTGGGCTGAATTGCTTGCGAAGACCCGAATGAATGAGTTGAAATAAATTTTTAAAAAAGAAATGTCTAAAAAGTGTTTTGGGGGAGATGGGGCGATAAGAGAGGGGTGTCTTAGAGTAGTTATAGTGTGGTAGTGTGGCGTGAATTGCTTGCAAAGACCCGAATGAATGATTTGAAATAAAAATTTTAACAAGAAATGTCTGAAGTGTTTTGGGGGAGATGGGGCGATGACAGGGGGGTGCTAGAGAGTAATTATAGTGCTGTACTCTGGCGTGAATTGCTTGCGAAGACCCGAATAAGTGACTTGAAGTAAAATTTTTAACGAAAAATGTCTGAAAAGTGTTTTGGGGGAGATGGGGTGACGACAGAGGGGTGAAAGAGTAGTTATAGTGCGGTACTGTGGCGTGAATTGCTTTCAAAAACCCAAATAAATCAGTTGAAATAAAAATGTTAACACGAAACGTCTGAAAAGTGTTTTTGGGGAGATGGGGCGATGACTGAGGGGTGTTAAAGAGTAGTTATAGTGCGGTACTGAGGTATGAATTGCTTGCAAAAACCCGAATGAATGACTTGAAATAAAACTTTTAATAAGAAATGTCTGAAAAGTGTTTTGGGGGAGATGGGGCGATGAGAGAGGGATGCTAGAGAGTAGTTATAGTGTGGTACTGTGGCGTGATTTGCTTCCGAATACCCGAATGAATGACTTAAAATAAAATTTTTAACAAGAAATGTCTGAAAAGTGTTTTGGGGGAGATGGGGTTATGACAGAGGTGTGTCACAAGGGACAGTAATAGTATGGTACTGAGAAGTGAATTGTTTAAAATATCAAACACTAATAAAGAAGGGGGGTTGCTCTGTTTTCAAAAATATAGTGTTTAATGGGATATTTTAGCTTAGTTTCGGAGTGAGAAGAATAAAAATGTCCTAGGAGGTGAGTGTTGGTGTCATGTGGAGGGCTGGTGCTAGTGTGAAAACAGTGTCGTAGCGCCATTCCGCACTGGGCTACTTTTTAACGGTTTGGGTATCTACCCTTCTCGCAAGATTATCTTCCAAGCTTTCCCATTAGGTATCTTTTCTGAAGATGTACATCGCCGTTAATACGCAGCACGCGTGTGTGTGTGCCGTGCTGGAGTCCCATGGGGTCCTTTTAGTCTAGCTTGCGAGATAAACTGGCATCATTCATATTAGACTTGGTCACGGAAATCCTGGGAATCTTTCAGAAAAACAATGCACCAAAATCGCTAGGAATCATGCCAATAAAGAAGAAATATTAGAACGCCTGGAACCTTGGGTGGGTTGTCAGGGGTGTGAATCTTGCTAGCTTAACTCCTAAAAACTGCATCTATTATCAAAGCGCCCTCCAAAAATGATTGCTAGGTGAAGGCTGGAATCTATTGTTAGGGTATTTTTCAATATCCATAAGTTTAACTCAAAGAAATGGAAATTTTTGTTAAAAGTCTTCCAATAATACCTCTTAATATGGTTTAAATATACCACTAATATCAGCTGACCCGGGGGGAGGGTGGTGGTAAGGTCTGGTGTCGTATGGTGATGGACGGGGTGATGCCATGGTGGTGTGGCGTGTTTTGTGGGGGCATCATGATAGGCTTGGGTTGCAAAAACTTGAATCACAGGATTTAAAGGCATATTTTTTATTAGGAAATGCCTGAAAGATGTTTTCGGAGAGATGTAGCGATGGCATATGGGTATTTAATATCATCCATAATTTACCAAGGTGGTATGCATTGTCATTGACTAGTATACTCTAAAGCTTAAAGATAAGTTTGGAGGTGTTAAATGAATTTTTTACTACAGATGGATTGAAATCTAACAATACTCAATGAAACGGTGCATTTCGTTAAAAGTCTTTCAATAATAGCTCTTAATATGGTTTAAATATATCACTAACATCAGGTCATCAAGGGGGTGGGGGGCGGTGTCACATGGGTGAAATGCCATGGCGGTGTGGAGTATTTTTGGGGGCATTATGATTTGCTTGGGTTGCAAAAAACATGAATCACGGTATTTAAAGACATAATTTTTAATATGAAATGCCTGAAAAATGTCTTGGTGGAGATGATGTCTTGTCAGGGGTGGGAGGGGGGCATGTAATGTCATTGTGGGGTGAACTACAGCTTAAAAGTTAGGGTGGAGACATTAAAGAATCTTTCCCATGGAAGAGGTGAAAATCTAAAAGGTACAAAAAAAAGGACATTTTCCTTAAAGCTCTTAATATGTCTTAAATTTGCATCTAATAACAACCTTATTCCTCCGGTATTGCATGCTAGAGGGGGGTCGTATTGTCGCGATAGCGTGAAATCTAATATCCCGTGTAAAGAAACGATACATTTTCGTTTTATCATCATTAATATCTTGAGAACAGATGTCTCCTGCAGTGTATCAAACCGGGAGAGTAACGCATCATTCTAAAGAGTGCCAAAAAATGGAGAATCTTTGCTGTCATGCAATAGATTTTTTTAGAGTAAGGTTCCTGATACAAAATACTGGGAATGGTTTCATGGACGACTAGCTTGGGGCGCTGTACCATTGGAAGGGAATGACCTTTCGAGTCCTGGTGGGGTCAAGAACTCTAGAAAAAGAAAAAATATGAAAAGTGTTTCGAGCTAAAAAATGAAACGCCTAAAAATAAAATGTCTTGAGGCTTTTGGGCGAAAATGTCAAAATGGTATTATCAGGCAGTGATGGATGCGATTTCCATGAGTTAGAGGCGCTGACCTTACATAAAGTGTGTGCCACCATTAAGTTAATGAAGAAAAACGCTTTGGGGTTTCGGGCGAAAAAAAGTATTACGTAACAGTGTTGCACAATAATTACGTAAGGTGTGAGCTGTCATTACGTTACGAGCGGGGATTCCCTCATGGGTTCCTGACGCAAAGTACATATCTGTCTGTTTTAAACGGGGTAAGTCGTATGACGTCATTGGAGTTCACATGGGTGTGTCACGGAGTCTTGGCAACTGTGTTCCCTTTAATAGAACCGGTAACCACATTGCGTAGATGTGACAGCTTGAGGGGTTGGTAGCTCCACTTATCTGACCCTTTAAAGGCGAAGGTGTATCGCGTGGTGTAACATGCGCTTGAAACGGGGGTGTGTACCGTGGCGTCAGAGGACTGTCACAGAATAACAAAGGGGCTTGTCACATGACGAAACATGCGCTTGAAATCTTGCCTAGAAACAGGTGTGAGGGGCTAGTAACAGCTGACCGCATTGTACAGATGCGAGGGTGTCGCGTGACGTCAGAGGACATGTTGTAGAAAAACAAAGGGGTGTGTCATAGAAAACACCTGACCTAACCGAACCATTGAACTCTTGCCAAGGACACTGAACTCTTGCCGAAAATGGGAATCTTGCCAGCCAAGAACAGGTGTGAGGGTCTCCCCATATTGTTAAAACTTGTGTATTATCCCACCACATTCTGAGTATATATATATATATATATATCTATATATATATATATATATATAATATATATATATATATATATATACATATATAGTATATATGATATATATATATATATATATATATATATATATATATATATATATATTATATATATATATCATATATATATATATATATATATATACTATATATATAGTATATTATATATATAATATATCATATATATATATATCTATATATATATATATATATATCTATATATATATATATATATATATATATCTATATATATATATATATACTATATATATATATATATATATTATATATCTATATATATATATATTATATATAATATATATATAGAATCACACACAAAACGCCATTCTTTTGAAATATATACTGATATCAGAATTCCGTTTTTTTTAGTTTCGGTTACTATTGAGCCGAGTCGCTCCCCTAGTACCCAAGTAACTGATACTTAACTTTTTAATTGTTTTTCGGTACATTACGGGACAAATTGGTACTTTGTTCTGCACGATCTCTTTGCTTACTTAAAAAACGCACTATAACACTTAAATTTATTCGGAATGACATCGCCGTCTTCCGACCGAATATCGGTGTCCGGCCAAAACATAGGAAGTATATTTCCACATACAAATCTATCAATTAAAACAAAAATAATATTAATTATTGATGTTAAACCGAACTTCCCTGCAACAGCCGGGATCGCGGCTGTTGTGGGTAACGAGGTTGAAAAAATACTCGGGATTTTTCCGTTAACTCACTACTACTACTTTCTTTACTTGTAATTTCGTTAGGTCGCCACCACAAACGTACTAGTTCTGGAAATAGTTTATTTAATTGATAAAATTTAATTTAAGAACAAGTCAATTAAATAAAAAATTAACATCACTTAGAAATTCATTTTAAAACGTAATTTTTAATTTAGAAATGATTAACAAAATTGATTAAAAAATGTAATTAAAATGTAGATAATTAAAAAAAAAATTAATTACATAAAATTTAACTAAAAAAGAGGGGGCAATTTTTGTCCGTACTGAATAAATGGAAGATTTAAGCAAAGTGGTAATGAATCGACAAAAAAGTCCCAAAAATTCTTAAAGTGGTGACTTTCCCCAGGGCAGTCATGGGCTGTAAAGGTTGAGCAAAATCCTGGCTGTATCCACAGTGGATAGTACGAATTTGACAAGCTTGAAACTTGACGATTACATAACACAGCGCATAAGGATTCAGTGATATATTCTGCTTTTTAGTAACATCTTTCTTTTAATATAGAGATAACAAAAGGTAGCAACTTCATTTTGTAATTTTCCAATACTTTTAGAAATTTACATTCATTTTAGTATAGTGCTTACAACATTTCCGGGATGTTCCACTCATTCCTTGAATTATAGGTCTCCATTTTTTTTTTCTTTTTTTTTCAAGCCAGGCAATTCGTTTCTTCGTATTTCCAGTCTTAAGTAATCTGCCTCGCGATCGTAAACGCAAAGTACTTCACGCTTCCAGACTTTTATTCAACAGAATTTTACGGTCCCAAAGGATAGATTTTGACCTATAGCCTTAGTAAAAGGCAGGTTTTCAGTTAGATCAACACGGAAAAATTCGATAATACATTGGATCTCCTAAGAAAACACTTGGAGGCCTAAAAGGAAACATCGTCATTGATCCACGCTATAGTTGATTTACAGGGAAAAAACAATAAATCACGTCCCTAATGTAGGGATCGCACTAATAGGCCTGTTCTACCATTTCTATGGCGTTAACCAGTTAATGAACAGATATATGATTTTCAGGGAATCGTAAAAATGTCCCCAAAGTCCCAAGAGATCCAAAAAGTTCCTTTTCTAATAACAGAAATCGTTATTTCCTCTCTAATTTCCTTTTTTCATTAGACCTACAAAATTTCATTGCTTACGGTTATAGGTATCTCGATTCCTCGTTTAAAACTTGTAAGTTTTTGTAGTCGTCAGGGCATCTACTCTTAATAGGTTTGATCTTCAAACACTTCGTGGTATCAAACAGTTCGTGGTAACGAACTGTAAGTAAGGAGCGACCCGGCTCAATGGTAACCAAAACTCTAGAAAACGGGTTTTTGATACCAATAGATACATCAAAAGAATCAGATTTTAATGCTGATTTCAAATACATAACTTTCATCAAGTTTAGTCCGACCCATCAAAGTTACGCGCCTGAAAAAATTTGGCTGATTTTCGAAAAAAGGGGGGAAAGACCCCCTAAAAGTTATAAACCTTAATGAAAATCACACCATCATATTCAGCGTATCAGAGAACCCTATTGTAGAGGTTTCAAGCTCCTATCTACAAAAATGTGGAATTTTGCATTTTTTTGCCAGAAGAAAGATCACGGATGCGTGTTTATTTGTTTTTTTGTTTTTTTTTTTTTTTCTCCAGGGGTGATCGTATCGACCCAGTGGCCCTAGAATATCGTGGGAGGACTCATTGGAACGGAAATTAAAAGTTCTAATGCCCTTTTTAAGTGACCAAAAAATGGAGGGCAACTAGGCCCCCTCCCACGCTCATTTTTTTCCAAAGTCACCTGATCAAAATTTTGAGATAGCCATTTTGTTCAGCATGGTTGAAAATATGATAACTATGTCCTTTAGGATGACTTAACCCCCCAAAGTCCCCGGGGGGAGGGCTGAAAGTTATGAACTTTACCCAATGTTAACATATAGTATTGGTTATTAGGAAGTATACAGACGTTTTCAGGGGGTTTTTTTTCTGGTAGTAGGGGGGTTGGTGTTTCGGGGCTTATTTGGGAAGATCTCTCCATGAAGGAAGTTTTCATGGGGGAAGGGACATTTCTATGAAGGGGGCGCCGGATTTCCCAGCATTATTTAAAAAAAAGATCAGAATTTAAATATTAAAAAAAACAAGTTTTCGAACTGAAAATAAGGAGTAACATCAAAACTTAAAACGAACAGAAAATATTACGTGTATCATTGGGTTCACCCCCTAGTCAATACCTCGCTCTTTAAGCCAAAGATTTTTTAGTACTTTCCTAAGAGCTATTTATTCTAAATAACGGCCTTTGTGATTAAGAGGTCATTTTTGAAGAATTGGAACAAAATTCAAACTTTAGTTTAAAGAGCAAGGTATTGACTAGGGGGCGAGCCCCCTAACATACGTATTAAAAATATATGAATATAGAAGTTCGTTACGTAAGTTAATTCGTAAGTTACGTATATTTATTACAAATAAAAACGTTCGTAAATAAGATTAAACAAGTTTCGAGAAAGCCATTTAACCAAATAAAAGTAAAATTAATATACAAATTTTGTTTTAATTATTCATGTACGGTGAGCCAAAATCAAAACCTGCATTAATTCAAAAACGATCAAAAATTAAATTAAAAAAAAACAAGTTTTTTTTAACTGAAAGTAAGGAACGACGTTAAAACTTAAAACGAACAGAAATTATTCCGTCTATGAAAGGGGCTGTCCCCTCCTCAACGCCTCGCTCTTTACGGTAAAGTTTGACTTTCTTACAACTCTTATTTTTTTTAAACAATAAAAAACTTTAGCGTAAAGAGCGGGGCGTTGAGGAGTGGACAGCCGCTTTCATATACGGAATAATTTCTGTTCGTTTTAAGTTTTAACGTCGTTCCTTACTTTCAGTTAAAAAAAAAAACTTGTTTTTTTTTATTTAATAACTATAAGGAGCAACACGGCCGAATAGTAACCAGAACTCTAAAAAACGGTGATATCAATAGATACATCAGAATCGGCTTATTACGCTCATTCCAAATATACAAGATTCATTAAGTTTATTATCACCCATCAAAAGCTAGGGGTGGTCCTCGATACTCCCGAGGGGGCTCCTTAGATTGGAAGTTGAAAGTTCTATTACCCTTTTTAAGAGTTTAAAGTGATTGGAGGGTAAAATACTCCCTCCCTAGTCCTTATTTGCTACCTGCCTTCCCCCAACCTCAAAAACATTCAATCAAAAGTTCGAGATAACCATTTGGTCCAATAGAACACCTTCGTAAATGAAATGAAACGATCCCCACAGTTCCTAGGGCTAGGACTAAAATAATACAAATTGACAACTGTTCGAACACATTTTATAATGGAAAAGGGTGGCTTCTTTAATATTCAGAAACGGAAAATGAATGAACTTCTAGAGGTTTTGCGAGTTCAGGGAGCAAGAACAGGTTTGAAAATTAATATCAAGAAGATTAAGTCGCTAAGACTGGGAATAAGTGAAGGTGAAGAGGTGATGTTAGGCAACAAGAAGATCAATTCAGTCGACAGCTTCACTTAGCTAGCTAGTATTTTTTTTTAGCAAAGACGGTGGGCGCAGTAAAGATGTTAAAAGCAGAATAACCAAGGCCCAGGGTGTTTTTTTCACACTTGAAAAAAGTTTGGAAGAATAGGAAGAAAAGTCCGCGAACCAAGATTAGGATATTGGAAGTTATAGTGATGACAGCGGTCAAAGAATGGTTTTGAAGCGTGTACGTTCCGAAAAACTGAGGAGGATTTGTTACATGTTTTCCAGAGAAATTGCCAACGGATTGTTTCGGGTACCCAACTGACTGACCGTATCTCAAACAGTAAGCTATACGAAAAATGCGGTTCAATCCGGCTTTCTAGAGCTATAATGACAGAATGGATGAGAAGATTAGGACACGTTCTGCGAATGAAGGATGATAGATTGCCAAAGATTGTCCTTGTCGGCCAACCATCTAGGGCCAAACAAAAAGCAGGTCGCGCCCGAATAGAGTGGGAGGATGTCGCAAGGAAAGATTTAAGGGAAATGGGAACTTCTTGGGAGGGTGTAAAGAGCGAGGATTTGAACCGACTAGGATGGGAGAAGCAGCATGCGTAGCTGTGTTGGTCTCGGGCGGCTTAGTGCTGCAACAGCACGAAACTATATTTGTCTTAAACCATATTGAAAAGATAAACAAAATCAAATCGAAAATTTGATATATAATGATATTAATTGTTGAAAGATCCATCAGTTCAAGATTTTATTTCACTTTAATTTTATTTCCATTTTCAATGCTGTATGAACTGGAAAAGAAAATATTTGTAATATTGTTTATTTAATTTCTGTTTGTTTTGGGTTTCGTTTATACTTCAGTAGCAAAATATTTATTTTTTTTTAAGCTTGATTTGCATATTCAACCTAAGCATTACTCGCTGTAAGATTTATTTATTCATTTATATTATTGCTTGGTGTATGTTTTTTTTTGCTATGATTGTTTATTTAATTCCTGTACGTTTTGGGTTTCATTTACTCTTTAATAGTAAGTTCTGGTCGTTTTGAGTTTGAATTTTAACAGGTATTTGTATCTGCTGATCTTAAGTTTAAAATAGCCTTTACTTTTCTTTGAAAAACTTCTTTTTTGAAAAGTTTTTTTGAATTAATTCTTGTTCGTTTTTGATTGCAAAAAGTTTCAAGTTTGTAAAAATTCCTTATTTCAAAATCAAACTTTTTTCAACATCAAATGTTCATCAAAGTATCAATATCAAAGTTAAAAATAGCAAAGTAAAGAAAGTATAAAAGTGAACAAGGTATCAAATTAACAATAAGCAACTTGCATAACTTATAGCCCTTGCACCGTAAATCGAAGTTGTCACGTAAATCACTAAACCCAAGTATTGAATTAAACAAACTGTCAAAGTAACAATAAGTAAGTTCCGTAACTCAGAACCATTTCCCCGGGGTTGGGGGCGGGGGGCTCCACTCCAGAAGCATAGTTGTTTGGCCTTTGAACTTTTTTTTAACAAAAAAAAGAACTTTTCAAATTTTTTTTGACAAAAATTATGCTCTTTGAAAAAGTGGGTCGTGGGCTAATTGCCCATTGATCACGTTTGACTCATAAAATTAGAAGTTTCAATTTCCAATCAAATGAGTCCCCTCCAAAGTTAATACAACCACCCCTTCCACAAAAATCTTATATTCTAATAATAGGCAACTTACATAAGTTACTATCCTTGTCCTGGGGGCTATGGAGGATTTCTTAACCCCTA
Organism: Artemia sinica; assembly: GCA_027921565.1. NCBI lineage: Eukaryota > Metazoa > Arthropoda > Branchiopoda > Anostraca > Artemiidae > Artemia > Artemia sinica. The sequence goes on along the minus strand of JAPEVW010000035.1, from coordinate 699,726 downwards.
AGTTATAGTAATTTGAATTTTGGACTAGTTTGAACAAGATGGCTATTACAAAATTTTGATAAAATTTTTGATGATGCATTTTGGGAAAAAACTAAAGGAGGGGGGGGGGGTAATACTAAGGGGTGGGCGGGACTGACTGTGCAACAAATTTACCGGGATGGCCCTGTTTTCATTAATCTTAGTGCACAACTAAAAAAAAAAACAATAAAACACCAAAACCTTATTGCCTTTATGACCTTTAATTTCTATTGTCTAAAACTTAGTAACAGAAAAAACTAATTACATTATCAACTTTACATAAGGGATAACCACTCAAAAGCAGTAGGCTATACAGAGCGTTCCTCCCATTTGGGCTGATAATGTGAGGATATTAGGGGTTCTGATTTAATGCTAGGGGTGTGTGTCATTTGAGTCCCCTCCAAAGTTTATATGACCACCTCTTCCATAAGAACCTTATATGGCCCCGCAGCATAAGTTACAGCCCTTCCTCCGGGCTCTGGGGCGGGGGGGGGGGGTACGTTGACCCCGAAGTTTTTGTTATCTGATCGTTGGACTACTTCAAACAAACTAACAATCTTAGAATTTTTAATCGGATGCATTGGGGGAAAAAGGATGTGTGTGGGCATTGGGGGGGGGTAGATGCCCTCCGATACCTTTTGACTCATAAAAAGGTAAATAAAACTTTCAATTTCAAATCAAATGAGCCACTTCTGAAGTCTATACGATTTCTCCTTGCACAAACAAAATTATATACCCCGGGGCATAACTTAAAACACTTGCCCCGAGGGTCTGGGAGTCTGTGTCAACCTCGGAGTTTTTATTATCTGAGGTTTGAACTTTTTTTAACAAAATGGTTATGTCAAAATTTTGATCGGATGGGTTTGGGGAAAAAGGGCGTGGGGGCCTAATTGCCCTTCGATCTCTTTTGACTCTTTAAAAGTGAACTAGAACTTTCAATTTTCAATCAAACGAGCCCTCGCTTAAGTTTATACGAGTATCCCTTCTATAAGAACCATATATAACCCCAGGGCATAACTTACAACGCCTGCCCCCGGGCCCTGGGCGGTCGTGTCGACATAGGAGTTTTGTTATCTGACCTTTGAAGAAATTTTTACAAAATGTCTATTTCAAAATTTTTATCTGATGCATTTGGGGAAGGGAGGGAGGGTTAGTTGCCCTCTAATCTCTTTTGACTCTGAAAAAGTGAACTAGAACTTTTAATTTCCAATCAAATGAGCCCTTTCTGAAGTTTATATGAGCATCCCTTCTATAAGAACCATATTTGCCCCCAGTGCATAACTTACAAAGCCTGCCCCTTGGTCCTGGGGGGTTGCATCAACCCCGGAGTTTTGTTATGTGATATTTGAGTTATTTTTAACAAAATAGCTTTAACAAAATAGCTACCTGTTTTTAGCTATTTTTTAACAAAATAGCTACCTCAAAATTTTTATAGAATGAAATTGGGAAAAAGGGCATGAGGGGGAAGGAGGGCTACCTGCCCTCCTATCACATTTGACCTTAAAAAGTGAACTAGAACTTTCAATTTCCAATCAAATAAGCCCTCGCTGAAGTTTATAGGAGCATCCCTTCTATAAGAACCTTATATGCCCCCAGGGAATAAATTACAAGCCTGCCCCCGGGCCCTGGGCGGTTGTGTCGACATCGGAGTTTTTTTATCTGACCTTTGAAGTAATTTTAACAAAATGTCTATCTCAAAATTTTATTTGATGCATTTGGAGAAAAAGGGCTTAGGGGGAGGTTTAGTTGCCTTCTAAACTCTTTTGACTCTGAAAAAGTGAACTAAAACTTTTAATTTTCAATCAAATGAGCCCTTTCTGAAGTTTATATGAGCATCCCTTCTATAAGAACCATATTTGCCTCCAGGGCATAACTTACAACGTTTGCCCCCTGGCCCTGGGGGGGGGGGGGTTGTGTCAACCCCGGAGTTTTTGTTATATGATCTTTGAACTATTTTTAACAAAATGGCTAGCTCAAACTTTTTATCGGATGTATTTGGGGAAAAAGGGCATGGGGGGAGCAGCCACCCTTCGATCACTTTTGAGTCTTAAAAAGTGAACTAGAACCTTCAATTTCCAATCAAATGAGCCCTCTCTTCCATGAGAACCTTATATAACCCCAGGGTATAATTTACAACGCCTGTCTCCAGGCCCTGGGTGGTTGTGTTGGCATCGGAGTTTTGTCATCTGACCTTTGAACTATTTTTAACAAAATGCCTATCTTAAAATTTTTATCTGATGCATTTGGGGGAAAAGGGCGTGGGGGACTAGTTGCCCTCCGATCTCTTTTGACTCTGAATAGGTGAACTAGAACTTCTAATTTCCAATCAACCCTCTCTGAAGTTTATACAAACATCCCTTCTATAAGAACAGCCCCCAGGGCATAAGTTCCAACACCTGCCCCTGGGCCCAGGGGGTTGTGTCAACCCCGGAGTTTGTTTTGTATGATCTATGAACTATTTTGAACAAAATGCCTCCTCAAAATTCTTATCGGATGTATTTGGGGAAAAAAGGGCGTGGGGGGCTAGTTGCCCTCCGACCACTTTTGACTCTTAAAAAGGCACTAGAACTCTCAATGTGCGACCAAACGAGCCCTCTTTGAAGTTTATGCGACGACCCCTTCCATATGAAGCGCATCTGGGAAAAAAAAATAAATAAATAAATGATAAAATATAGAAGCCGTAAGGCCTTTACTATAGGCAATGCTATAGCGTAGCCTCTGATTATCTAGATATTGCTGTTGAATCAAAAGCTTATTTCAAGAACCACCCTAAACTTTGGTTCTTAGTTGAACAAAATTTATGCAATAATTAGGTCGAATACAATCAAAGCCAATGGAAAAAATATCCATGATATCAACCGAGAAAATAAAACTTCGGCAATCGAAAATGAACAGGAATTGCTTTATTTTTTTAATCTGAAAGAAGATTTTTTCAAAGAAAAGCAATTGAGATGAGCAGAAATAAAGTAATATAATAATAACCATTACAATTCAAACGACCCGAAATCACTATCAATGAATAAATGAAACCCAAAACGAATCGAAATGAAAATAAATAATCACACCAAAGATAAATATAACAGATATAAATATAGCTAAGCAAATAAATTTTAAAACCAGTAGAAATTAAAACAAAAAACTTAAAACAACAGATTAATACAAGTAGGAGTAGCATTACTGCCCCCCCCCCCTATCCCGTCCTCTAAACCTTCTAAAAGCTATGCGTCATTTTCGCTTTACTTAAAGCCAAATACATTTTAAACAGTTTTCTTTTATAACTATAACATTAAGAAATCAAAAATTCCTGTTAGATAAAATGTTGAATTGCTGAGATTTCAACGAATTAAAATCAAAATATATTAAAAACTCACTTCGTTTTCATTAGCTCTTTCCAATCATTTTGATTAGTATGGTGATCTGATTTAATTTTTAATTTTCATCTATGTTTAGAAAAATTAAATCGCACTGTTCAAAGCACACATATATTACAATAATATAAAAGTACCTGACAAAATAACCGTTAGAAGCGGAGTGAAGAGAAGGGCAGCAACCTTACTTCTCTTTGAAGTGATTTCTGTTCGTTTTAAGTTTCGCTGCTAATTTATTTTTAGTTTCTACACGTTTTAGGAATTATTTATTTTTCCTACATCAGCATCTATTATATTTATGGTTCGTGTAATTATTTATTTTATTCTATTTTCGTTCTGGGCTTGATCCATTCATTAATAGTATTTCTTAGTTGTTTAAAATATTAATTATTATTAGACTATTTCTGCTAGTCTTAGGTTTAAATTCAAATCATTTTTGGCCTCAGACCATTGATATGCACAAAGATCACATATTTTCTAGCAAAACACAATAGCCTACAATATACACTACTGGTGCCATTTATTAGTTCTTTTGCTGCTCTATCAAGTTGTCCTTCTTTTCCCTACAAATAAAAAAATACGACATTAAAGCTTCGTGAAGCAAAGGTCGTTGTTATAGAACCCCACGGAAAAATCTAATGATATACAAAATCGTGAGAAAATGGAAGCGAAAGAAAGCATAATCAATTATTCACGCGTGCCTGATTTATCGAAATAGCAATAGATCACGTCCTACATTCGGCAATTGTGTTAAGTAGATCTAAGCTTCCTCATTTACCAAGCCTATGATATTAATGGAACATCTCGGCAGTGAGTATACAATAGTAAACAAAAATGAAAAAAAGTAATAATAAAAACAGTCCGTTTTCAAATGAAAATAAATAGTGACCTTAAAATTTTAAACAAACAAAATCACTTTATACATTAGGGGGGGGGGGGATGCCATCCTCTAGACCTCTCCCCACTCTTTGCCCAAAAGTATAACTCGTGTTTTAATACTGAGATTGAATAGCTTCTACAATATCTTGAAGCTCCTGTGGAGGTTTTGAAATTAAGAAAGGTAGCCCCCTTATTCACAATACAATGTTCTTTTCGTTTTTAATGTCGCTCCTCCCATTTACTTTTTTTTTTTTTTTTTTTTTTTTTGTCTATGACCATTTTTATTATCCTATTCAGGTTATCCTAAAAAAGGAGGACTATTCTTCTCTCAATCCCCCCACCTATTTTTGTGCAAAAATTTAGCTGTTCGATTACAGCGGTTCAAGAAGGAGAATTGTCCCCCCCCCCGGAAAAAAAGAGCTGAAAAAAGTGCCCCCTTTACTTATGTCCCAGGGGGAGGATAAAATTTATTCCAAGACCATAACTTCCAAGTGTTATAGCAAATTCGGTTATCAAAACTAATGGCCGGGCCCCTCGAAGGGCAGGATGTCCCTGCCCCTTCTATTTCTACGCATGCAAGCAAGAATATAATCTTTCATTCTGCATCCAAGCATTTCTACATTAAGAGAGGAGTCCTCACCACCTCAAATCCATAAGGTGATTAAATCAAATATATTTATCTAATTTAGAGTAGGTTAGGGAGTAAATTCCTCTACTCTATCGCAATCTCAAGAACCTTTCATAAAAACGCAAAAAAAATGAGCTTAAAAATGCACTCTTATAGGCTTCAGACTCCGCCCCTGTGTAGACAGACGTCGTTCACGCGAGTGTTTTCCTTCTTTTTGTAAAATTATATCCAGTTTCTTATGTTAATAACATTTGACGGGTAACTTTAAAGTTAATTATTTTCTTTATATTTGGAATCACCAGGCAAAGCAGATGAGTGTTTGAAAAAGTAAATTAAACTGGAAGAGAAACCCTAGTTGAAGATTAATCAATTTTGTTGTCAGGGGAGGGAAAGGAGTTTAAAGCATTAGGATACAAACAAAGAAAGAATTTTTGCTGATTAAACCGATGAAGAAGGCTTAGATCTTTTTCCCACGACAAACAAGATAAATAAGAAATCTAGGAAAAAATCAAGAGATTTTATCTTTTTTGTTTTTAAGATGGTGGAAGAGGCCAACAGAAACCAAGTGTGGAATTGATATTCGGAGTATAGAAAAACCCCTCCGCCCCCCGCCCACTTAAAAGAAGTAGCTTGAAACAAACTAGACAATCATGAGTCGTCTGACACTCACAGAGCCCAAAGTGACAGTATATCACTTATTTTCTATGTTTCTTTGCCTTGTAACACGGGCAAATCTTCAGGTCTTTTCTGGTTTGAATCAGTGATGCCAAATTTATTTCTACGGCTGGCAAATTTATATCTAAGCTATACAAAAGTTTAACGTTTATTCACTGGTAATAATATACTCTTGATACTCTTTTTTAAGATGCATACGTGAAACAGCTAAAGTAATAGATAGGTATTTTATTTCAATTACTATAACATAAAATACTTACCTTTTTTAAATAGGTAGGTTTTCCATGGAGACGAATTTTACATTCAACTAGAAGATTTACCAACTTTAGGGATTTAACTTTTAAGCAGTATTAGTTTCCATTGCGGGCAGAGGTCTGCGGCGTCCGTGAAAATTGAGCCTGCAGCCAAGGCTAAGATACATCTTTCATTTTTGCATCAATATACAAGATGATTCTCTTGTCACAATATCAACATCTTCTTACTTAAAAAATTACTAAAAGAAGTGCCCTGGGTAATTCTGAAGGAATAAATTGATCAGATAAATGTATATTCCGCGTTTCTTTAATTCATACGCTTTTTATACCAAACTCAGATAGAGAGCGCTGTAATGTTTCCAATCTATCTTCAAATTTTACTGTTCACACCATAAAAAATAGGCCTAGCTTATAAATTTGAAGGGTTGGACTAATCATTAGTGAATAATTCATTTTTTATCTGCAGCGAAAAATTATAGCCAATCCAGAATAGAACGATGTTGCATTACGTGTAATAGAACTATTCGAGTTTCTACGACTACAGTGGTTTCACATTGTCTTTCCGTAACCAGCTACTCAACAAAAGGATGTAAAACGGTCTGTGATTGGTCAAGCAAAAATAACCCGCCTATCAGAAACCAAGTCTGCATTCTTATGGATATTAACCAGACCAGTATGATAGGCGTTCTTAGCCAATATGAAACCACAGTTACCCTATAACCTTTTGACTAGTGTTGGCAATACTGAATATCGATTTCGAAATATCGCACCAAATATTGATATCGAATATCGAAACATAAATATCGAAGACGATATTATTTCGGCTTTTTTTGGGTGTCTACCGGTGAACATCGAGAAGAAAAGATACAACAGAGAAAACTGTTTCGTAAATGGTCAAGGAGAAGAATAATGTATTCAATCTATTGAATCATCTATGCTGATACACAGCATGCACAGCTGTATCCAGAAGTTGGTATAGCCTGTTCGCAAACTATGTTTAGTGACGACTCCAAATGTTGCCGAGAACCTCCGAAAGGCTTGGCTAGATATAATACCTTCTAGACTTATAGGCCTTGTTCAGATCACACTCGTCACGATAGTAGTAACCTAGGTGCTGATTTCACGCCTACATTCACGCCTACAAGAATATGCAGTACAGTTTCACGTGCACATTGCAAAAAGCGAGCAATCCTTTACCTATAAAGCGGTCAAACACGTTTTGAGAGCATACTCGAGATTGTATAAGACAATCAGACTGGTTTTTGGACGCAATCAGACTGGTTTTTGCTATTGATTGAAAGTACACATGGAATTCTTTTGTTTGCCTAAAAATTGGATGCTACAATCAGAATTGTTTGATTGACATTTGCAAAAAGGGATAAGGGATTTCGCGAATTGGACTGTACGAACGATCTTACTTGAATAATAGGGGAAAAAACAGAGCTAGATAGCATTTGCGAATTGGATCGTATGAAGGTGGAGAAAAAAGGGTATAGCATTTGCGAGTTGGACTATACGAACGATATTAATTGAATAATAGGGAAAAAACAGAGCTAGATAGCATTTGCGAATTGGATCGTATGAAGGTGGAGAAAAAAAGGGTTAAACTGATTATTGGACAATTGCCTTTAGTCAAGACTAGTTTGTTAGGAATGTGTCGCTGCTAAAGCTAATCTAATTGCAAAAAAAAACGGTATAGCATTTGCGAATTGGTGATTATCAGTTAAGGTAACCCCTCGGGGTTGTTAACTCATAGCTTATTTATTATAAATTTGGAACAACATCAATCTATGGAAATGGTTAACGATGATAAAATGGTCTTATGACTTGACCTAGCTTTACTTCTTCGATGTGTTCTGTATAATACACAAGTGGTTTTGAACAGTGTTGTCAATTTAAAATAGAGTTTAACGTTATAGTATACTAAAAAGTTGATACTAAGAGAGAAGTAGATGGCAAGAAAAGAATTTTAATAATGAAATTCAGAACAAACCTTAGAAATCCTTGCAAATCAAGTAAAAAGGTGTGTGTGAGTACGAACCATCAAGGATCATAAGCATAAACGACCCTAACCACTAGAGACCTCAACGCCCCAAAGGTCCCCTATCCCTAAAGTCAAAGGGCGCCCCCTCCCCTCCAACTTTTTGGCCCCCTCCCCCCATTTTTTTTTTAACTTTTTTAATTTTAATGTTTTTTTTAACTTTTTTTTACATGTCTTCGAATGAGATGAAACAGGCACTTTCATCATAACATGTTTTTTTTTTTTTTTTTGGCAATTGACATTTTTTTCTGATAACAAGTACCATTCATTGCGATCGTAGCTTTCAAATGTGAAACTTAAGGCCATTTTTGCATCGAAAAATAAACTATTTCCGTAAAATCTGAGCTAATAAGGGTTTTTGACCGTAAACTATAGTTTTTTGTAAGAAAATTATGGAAAATACAATTCGTTGGCTCATAGGTGAAACTTAAGTCCAGTTTTGGATCGAAAAATAAATACTATTTCTGTTAAATCTGAGCTAATAAGGGTTTTTGACCTTAAACTCTAGTTTTTTGTAAGAAAATTATGGAAAATACAATTCTCTGGTTCAAATGTGAAATTTAAGTCCATTTTCGATCGAAAAATAAAACTATTTCCGTAAAATCTGAGCTAATAAGGGTTTTTGACCGTAAACTCTAGTTTTTTTGTAAGAAAATTATGGAAAATACAATTCTCTGGTTCAAATGTGAAACTTAAGTCCATTTTTGGATCGAAAAATAAAACTATTTCCGTAAAATCTGAGCTAATAAGGGTTTTTGACCGTAAACTCTAGTTTTTTGTAAGAAAATTATGGAAAATACAATTCGTTAGCTCATAGGTGAAACTTAAGTCCATTTTTGGATCGAAAAAAAACTATTTCTGTAAAATCTGAGCTAATAAGGATTTTGACCGTAAACTCTAGTTTTTTGTAAGAAAATTATGGAAAATACAATTCTCTGGTTCAAATGTGAAACTTAAGTCCATTTTTGGATCGAAAAATAAACTATTTCCGTAAAATCTGAGCTAATAAGGGTTTTTGACCGTAAACTCTAGTTTTTTGTAAGAAATTATGGAAAATACAATTCTCTGGTTCAAATGTGAAACTTAAGTCCATTTTGGATCGAAAAATAAAACTATTTCGTAAAATCTGAGCTAATAAGGGTTTTTGACCGTAAACTCTAGTTTTTTTGTAAGAAATTATGGAAAATACAATTCGTTGGCTCATAGGTGAAACTTAAGTCCATTTTTTGATCGAAAAAATAAACTATTTCTGTAAAATCTGAGCTAATAAGGGTTTTTGACAGTAAACTCTAGTTTTTTGTAAGAAAATTAAGGAAAATACAATTCTCTGGTTCAAATGTGAAACTTAAGTCCATTTTTGGATCGAAAAATAAAACTATTTCCGTAAAATCTGAGCTAATAAGAGTTTTTGACCGTAAACTCTAGTTTTTTGTAAGAAAATTATGGAAAATACAATTCGTTGGCTCATAGGTGAAACTTAAGTCCAGTTTTGGATCGAAAAATAAACTATTTCTGTAAAATCTGAGCTAATAAGGGTTTTTGACCGTAAACTCTAGTTTTTTGTAAGAAAATTATGGAAAATACAATTCTCTGGTTCAAATGTGAAACTTAAGTCCATTTTTGGATCGAAAAATAAAACTATTTCCGTAAAATCTGAGCTAATAAGGGTTTTTGACCGTAAACTCTAGTTTTTATTGTAAGAAAATTATGGAAAATACAATTCGTTGGCTCATTGGTGAAACTTAAGTCCAGTTTTGGATCGAAAAATAAACTATTTCTGTAAAATCTGAGCTAATAAGGGTTTTTGACCGTAAACTCTAGTTTTTTGTAAGAAAATTATGGAAAATACAATTCTCTGGTTCAAATGTGAAACTTAAGTCCATTTTTGGATCGAAAATAAAACTATTTCTGTAAAATCTGAGCTTATAAGGGTTTTTGACCGTAAACTATAGTTTTTTTGTAAGAAAATTATGGAAAATACAATTCGTTGGCTCATAGGTGAAACTTAAGTCCAGTTTTGGATCGAAAAATAAACTATTTCTGTAAAATCTGAGCTAATAAGGGTTTTTGACCGTAAACTATAGTTTTTTGTAAGAAAATTATGGAAAATACAATTCGTTGGCTCATAGGTGAAACTTAAGTCCAGTTTTGGATTGAAAAATAAACTATTTCTGTAAAATCTGAGCTAATAAGGGTTTTTGACCGTAAACTCTAGTTTTTTGTAAGAAAATTATGGAAAATACAATTCTCTGGTTCAAATGTGAAACTTAAGTCCATTTTTGGATCGAAAAATAAAACTATTTCCGTAAAATCTGAGCTAATAAGGGTTTTTGACCGTAAACTCTAGTTTTTTGTAAGAAAATTATGGAAATACAATTCTATGGTTCAAATGTGAAACTTAAGTCCATTTTTGGATCGAAAAATAAAACTATTTCCGTAAAATCTGAGCTAATAAGGGTTTTTGACCGTAAACTCTAGGTTTTTGTAAGAAAATTATGGAAAATACAATTCGTTGGCTCATAGGTGAAACTTAAGTCCAGTTTTGGATCGAAAAATAAACTATTTCTGTAAAATCTGAGCTAATAAGGGTTTTTAGACCGTAAACTCTAGTTTTGTTGTAAGAAAATTATGGAAAATACAATTCTCTGGTTCAAATGTGAAACTTAAGTCCATTTTTGGATCGAAAATTAAAACTATTTCCGTAAAATCTGAGCTAAACAGGGTTTTTGACCGTAAACTCTAGTTTTTTGTAAGAAACTTATGGAAAATACAATTCTCTAGTTCAAATGTGAAACTTAAGTCCAGTTTTGGATACTCATAATGATGAGGACTGATGGTTCTAATTCAATATTTTTTTCATTTTTAGAGAAGCTAGCATTTCAAACATTTAGAATGTCTATTAAAACATCGGAGATGTAAGAAAAGGAATATACATACATCTATTGTCAGACACATGGGATAACATTGACCAGATCTAGGTTTCAGAATGAATAAATTCTTTATCAACATCCGTTGTTGGATATGTCATTATGTCATTATAAAAAATTGTAAGTAAGTAGTAAGTAACAAACTCTTTCTTGAATTCACCTCTTGGATACACAATACAGAAATTTAATTCAGGAAATTATGAAAAAAAAATTGAACAAATTCTTTATTAATATTCATTATCGATTGAAGTCGCTTCCTAGACAGACAATACAGCAATTTCACAAAATCTAAGTATAAGAGTGATTAAATTCTATATCAACATCCATTTCTCGGATACATAGGAAAAAGTTGACAAAATCTAAATGTTAGAGTGAATAATTTTTTTTTATCAACATCTTTTGTCAGATACATCGGATAAAATTGACAGAATCTAAGTGTCAGAGTGAATAATTTTTTTTATCAACATCTTTGTCAGATACATCAAATAAAATTGACAAAATCTAAATTTCAGAATGAATAAATGCTTTAACAACATCCTTTGTCGGATATGTTGGACAAAATTGACAGAATCTAAGTATCAGAATTAGTAAATTCTATATCAACATCCCTTTCTCGGATACATAGAAAAAGTTGACAAAATCTAAGTGTTAGAGTGAATATTTTTTTTTCTCAACATCTTTTGTCAGATACATCGGATAAAATTGGCAAAATCTAAGTGTCAGAGTGTATAAATTTTTTTATCAACATCCTTTGTCAGATACATCGAATAAAATTGACAAAATCTAAATTTCAGAATGAATAAATGCTTTAACAACATCCTTTGTCGGACATGTTGGATAAAATTGACAAAATTTAAGTATCAGAATTATTAAATTCTATATCAACATCCCTTTCTCGGGTACATGGGATAAAATTGACAAAATCTAAGTATCAGATTGATTAAATTCTATATCAACATCCCTTTCTCGGTACATGGGATAAAATTGACAAAATCTAAGTATCAGAGTGAATAATTTATTTTTTATCAACATCTTTTATCAGTTACAACAATTATAATTAACAAAATCTAAATATCAGAGTGAATAAATGCTTTTTCAGCATCATGTGTGGGATATGTTGAATAAAATTGACAAAATCTAAATATCAGAGTGAATAAATGCTTTAACAACATCCTTTGTCGGATATGTTAGATAAAATTGACAGAATCTAAATATCAGAATTATTAAATTCTATATCAACATCCCTTTCTCGGATATATGGGATAAAATTGACAAAATCTAAGTATCAGAGTGAATAAATTCATTATCAACATCCTTTGTTGGATATGTCGGATAAAACTGACAGAATCTAAGTAACAGAGTGAATAAATGCTTTATCAAGATCCTTGAAATGCATTATCAACATCATTTGTCGGCTATATTGGATAAAATTGACAAAACCTAACTATAAGATTGATTAAATTCTATATCAACATCCCTTTCTCGAATACTTAGGATAAACTTGACAAAATCTAAGTATCAGAGTTATTAAATTCTATATCAAAATCCCTTTCCCAGATACATGGGATAAAATTGACACAATCTAAGTATCAGAGTGAATAAATGCTTTATCAATATCCCTTAAATGGATTATCAACATCAAATGTCAGAAACATCGGATAAAATTGACAAAATCTAAGTACCAGAAAGAATAAATTCGTTTTCTAAGTTTTTATCGGATACATCAGATAACAGTCATAAAATCCAAGTTCTATTCATTTTGACTTCATGCGTCCTTACGTTGAATTTAGGTTAACCGGTTATAGATGGCACTACACCCGCTCAGACACACAGTCATAGTGAGAGAGATATTCAAAAAGTGAGTTAATTTAAGTTCACTTATAGAGTGGCCAGACATGCATTGGAATAAGCAAACACCCGCCCAGACACACAGGCAAAAGAGTGAGAGAGATAAAAACACATACAAATACGTAGATTTAGACACAAAAACTGAGAAAGACATGGAGTGTACACCGCAACGGCGCATACATAGTGAGAGAGACATGCAAAGTCGACATAGCTTTATTTCATTTTTTAAGGTTAATTTGGACCAGGTTACGTGCGCGCACGTAGCCTGGTCTAAATTAACCTTAAAAAATGAAATTTTTTAATTGAAAATGAAATTGTCGATTTTATCCCATGTATCCGAGAAAGGGATGTTGATATAGAATTTAATAATTCTGATACTTAGATTCGGTCAATTTTATCTAACATATCCGACAAAGGATGTTGTTAAAGCATTTATTCATTCTGATATTTAGATTTTGTCAATTTTATTCAACATATCCGACACATGATGCTGAAAAAGCATTTATTCACTCTGATATTTAGATTTTGTTAATTATAATTGTTGTAACTGATAAAAGATGTTGATAAAAAATAAATTATTCACTCTGATACTTAGATTTTGTCAATTTTATCCCATGTACACGAGAAAGGGATGTTGATATAGAATTTAATAATTCTGATACTTAGATTCTGTCAATTTTATCCAACATATCCGACAAAGGATGTTGTTAAAGCATTTATTCATTCTGAAATTTAGATTTTGTCAATTTTATTTGATGTATCTGACAAAGGATGTTGATAAAAAAAATTTATTCACTCTGACACTTAGATTCTGTCAATTTTATCCGATGTATCTGACAAAAGATGTTGATAAATAAAATTTATTCACTCTAACACTTAGATTTTGTCAACTTTTTCCTATGTATCCGAGAAATGGATGTTGATATAGAATTTAATCACTCTTATACTTAGATTTTGTGAAATTGCTGTATTGTCTGTCTAGGAAGCGACTTCAATCGATAATGAATGTTAATAAAGAATTTCTTCAATTTTTTTTTCATAATTTCCTGAATTAAATTTCTGTATTGCGTATCCAAGAGGTGAATTCAAGAAAGAGTTTGTTACTTACTTACTTACTTACTTACAATTTTTTCATAATGACATAATGACATATCCAACAACGGACGTTGATAAAGAATTTATTCATTCTGATACCTAGATTTTGTCAATGTTATCCCATGTGTCTGACAATAGATGTATGTAAATTCCTTTTCTTACATCTCCGATGTTTTAATAGACATTCTAAACGTTTGATATGCTAGCTTACTAAAAAAAAGTAATGAAAAAATATTGAATTAGAACCATCAGTCCTAATCATTATGAGTATTTAAAACTGGACTTAAGTTTCAAATTTGAACTAGAGAATTGTATTTTCCATAATTTTCTTACAAAAAAACTAGAGTTTACGGTCAAAAACTCTTATTAGCTCAGATTTTACGGAAATAGTTTTATTTTTCGATCCAAAAATGGACTTAAGTTTCACATTTGAACCAGAGAATTGTATTTTCCATAATTTTCTTACAAAAAAATAGAGTTTATGGTCAAAAAACCCTTATTAGCTCAGATTTTACAGAAATAGTTTATTTTTCGATCCAAAACTGGACTTAAGTTTCACCTATGAGCCAACGAATTGTATTTTCCATAATTTTCTTGCAAAAAACTAGAGTTTACGGTCAAAAACTCTTATTAGCTCAGATTTTACGGAAATAGTTTTATTTTTCGATCCAAAAATGGACTTAAGTTTCACATTTGAACCAGAGAATTGTATTTTCCATAATTTTCTTACAATAAAAAACTTGAGTTTACGGTCAAAAACCCTTATTAGCTCAGATTTTACGGAAATAGTTTTATTTTTCGATCCAAAAATGGACTTAAGTTTCACATTTGAACCAGAGAATTGTATTTTCCATAATTTTCTTACAAAAAACTAGAGTTTACGGTCAAAAACCCTTATTAGCTCAGATTTTACGGAAATAGTTTTATTTTTCGATCCTAAAATGGACTTAAGTTTCACATTTAAACCAGAGAATTGTATTTTCCATAATTTTCTTACAATAAAAAACTTGAGTTTACGGTCAAAAACCCTTATTAGCTCAGATTTTACGGAAATAGTTTTATTTTTCGATCCAAAAATGGATTTAAGTTTCACATTTGAACCAGCGAATTGTATTTGCCATAATTTTCTTACAATAAACTAGAGTTTACGGTCAAAAACCCTTATTAGCTCAGATTTTACAGAAATAGTTTATTTTTCGATCCAAAAATGGACTTAAGTTTCACCTATGAGCCAACGAATTGTATTTTCCATAATTTTCTTGCAAAAAAACTAGAGTTTACGGTCAAAAACTCTTATTAGCTCAGTTTTTACGGAAATAGTTTTATTTTTCGATCCAAAAATGGACTTAAGTTTCACATTTGAACCATAGAATTGTATTTTCCATAATTTTCTTACAAAAAATAGAGTTTACGGTCAAAAATCCTTATTAGCTCAAATTTTACAGAAATAGTTTATTTTTCGATCCAAAACTGGACTTAAGTTTCATCTATGAGCCAACGAATTGTATTTTCCATAATTTTCTTACAAAAAACTAGAGTTTACGGTCAAAAACCCTTATTAGCTCAGATTTTACGGAAATAGTTTTATTTTTCGATCCAAAAATGGACTTAAGTTTCACATTTGAACCAGAGAATTGTATTTTCCGTAATTTTCTTACAAAAAACTAGAGTTTACGGTCAAAAACCCTTATTAGCTCAGATTTTACAGAAATAGTATTTATTTTTCGATCCAAAACTGGACTTAAGTTTCAACTATGAGCCAACGAATTGTATTTTCCATAATTTTCTACAAAAAACTATAGTTTTACGGTCAAAAACCCTTATTAGCTCAGATTCTACGGAAATAGTTTCGATCCAAAACTGGACTTAAGTTTCACATTTGAAAGCTACGATCGCAATGAATGGTACTTGTTATCAGAAAAAAAATGTCAATTGCCAAAAAAAAGAAAAAAAACATGTTATGATGAAAGTGCCTGTTTCATCTCATTCGAAGACATGTAAAAAAAAAGTTGAAAAAAATATATCATGTTAAAAAAAATAATAAAAAAAAATTAAAAAAAAAACAAAAAAAAATTCAAAAAAAATGGGGGGAGGGGGCCAAAAGTTGGAGGGGAGGGGGCGCCCTTCGAGTTTGGGGATAGGGACCTTTGGGGAGTTGAGGTCTCTAGTGGTTAGGGTCGTTTGGTGCTTATGATCCTTGATGGTTCGTACTCACACACACCTTACTACTTGATTTGCAAGGATTTCTAAGGTTTGTTCTGAATTTCATTATTAAAATTCTTTTCTTGCCATCTACATCTCTCTTAGTATCAACTTTTTAGTATACTATAACGTTAAACTCTATTTTAAATTGACAACACTGTTCAAACACCACTTGTGTATTATACAGAACACATCGAAGAAGTAAAGCTAGGTTAAGTCATAAGACCATTTCATCATCGTTAACCATTTTCCATAGATTGATGTTGTTCCATATTTATAATAAATAAGCTTTGAGTTAACAACCCCGAGGGGTTACCTTAACTGATAATCACCAATTCGCAAATGCTATACCCTTTTTTTGCAATTAGAGTTAGCTTTAGCAGCGACACATTCCTAACAAACTCGTCTTGACTAAAGGCAATTGTCCAATAATCAGTTTAACCCTTTTTTTCTCCACCTTCATACGATCCAATTCGCAAATGCTATCTAGCTCTGTTTTTTCCCTATTATTCAATTAATATCGTTCGTATAGTCCAACTCGCAAATGCTATACCCTTTTTTCTCCACCTTCATACGATCCAATTCGCAAATGCTATCTAGCTCTGTTTTTTCCCCTATTATTCAAATAAGATCGTTCGTACAGCCCAATTCGCGAATCCCTTATCCCTTTTTGCAAATGTCAATCAAACAATTCTGATTGTAGCATCCAATTTTTAGGCAAGCAAAAGAATTCCATGTGTACTTTCAATCAATAGCAAAACCAGTCTGATTGCGTCCAAAAACCAGTCTGATTGTCTTATACAATTTCGAGTATACTCTCAAAACGTGTTTGACCACTTTGTAGGTAAGGATTGCTCGCTTTTTGCAATGTGCACGTGAAACTGTACTGCATATTCTTGTAGGCGTGAATGTAGGCGTGAAATCAGCACCTATGTTACTACTCACGATTGCCACATACTTCAATTCGCGTTTCAAGAATTTTATTACCCCTGACGATCTTCTCCAAGTTGAGAGTAAAAGAGCAAGAGACATGGATTTGGCCTTACTGGAATCTGTATCAACAGGTGTAAGTATCATGACAGGCCCTGCGATTCAGCCAATACATGATCAAGCCAGTTTGTGGGGATTACATGACGAAGTTTCAATAGTCAATGAAAGGCAAGCTTCGCCAGCAGCTGCATCTGTCACGGCTTTCCAGATTTTCAGTAGGGAGTCTTTAGTTCCAAGAAAAACTGATCCACTCAAGTCATGTAAGTCTTGTAATATGGGTCACAAAAATACCTATATAAATTTGTCATAAAATTAATGTCCATGTCCGGCACCACTGCCCTTTCTGAGAGTAGATTCCAAGTCTGATCAGTTAATCATATGGTTCGGGGCAATAAACTGTAAGTAAAGAACAGCTCGGCCAAATAACAACCCAAACTCTAAAGCACGGAATTTTGATACCATTAGGTACATCAAGTGAATTAGCTTTTACGCCGACTTCAGATGTACAATATTCATCAAGTCTCATGTACCCATCACAAGCCATGGAAGTCTGAGAAAATTTGTATAACTTTTGAGAAAGCGCGAAAACGCCCCTAAAAAGTCAAAGAATCTTAATAAAAATCGCACCATCAGACTCGGTATATCAGAGAACCTTACTGTAAGGGTTTCTAGCTTCCATCTGAAAAGATGTGAAATTTTGAAATTTTTGCCAGAAGAAAGATCACGTAGCCTATGCGTTTTTTTTTTTTTTTTTATTTTATTAATTTTTTTTTTTTTTTTTGTCAGGGTGATCATATCGAACTACTCGTCATATAATATAGGGAGAGGGCTTGCTCGAACGCAAATTACAATTCTAGTTCCCCATTTTGTGACCAAAACGATTGGGGGGGGGCTAGATCCCCCTCCCCCATCCCTTTTTCCCTAAGTCATCCGATCAAAATTTTTAGACAGCCATATTGATCAGCATAGTTGAAAATTCAAGTAATCATACATTGGGGGAAGACATGGCCCAGCAAGTTCCGGAGGAAAAGCTTGTAAGTTATGAAATATGTCTAGTGTCTACATTTAGTAGGTTTTTGGGAAGGAAACAGACATTTTTTGGGAGGGCGAATTTTCTGCAGGGGGCATTTTTCTGCAGTGGGGATTTTCCAAGAGGAGATTTTTCCATAGGGAGGGAAGTTTCCGGGATGAACTTTCGAAGGGAAACCATACACAGGGGAATTTACCAGAATTCTTATACTAAATTCTTTGTATTTGACTTACTTTCTCTTTGCCAATTTAATTTTTCATGTGGAGATATACCAGGGAAAATTTTCAAATGAGTTAAAATTGTCTGGGTGATTTTTCCATGGAAGGATTTTTCAAGGGAGAGATTCTCTATGAGGGAATTTTATGCGGGAGAAACTTTTCGTTGAGATATTGTGAGGGGAGAACTTTCAGAAAACCTTTTCCACAGAGGAAGGATTTCCGGCATTATTTGAAAAACAATTAGAGATTAAAAGAAAAGTCTTTTTTTCAAACGAAAGTTGGCTCAAAAGAATTTTTTAGGCGGAAGAAGTTTTCTGGGGAGAATTTTCAGCAGGGATGGAATTATCTGGGGGAAGGGGGATCTTACTCGGGAGGAACTTTCCAAGGAGGAATTTTCTTGGGAGGGATTTTTCATGGAGAAAAAAAGCGGATTTTCCGGCATCATTTGAAAAATAATTAAATAAAAAACGATTTTTTTCGATTAAAAGTAAGGAGCGACATCCAAAGTTAAACCGAACCGAAATTGTCTCATGTATGAGGAGCGGGCCCCTCTCCTCAACATGTCGTTTTTTACGCTAATTGTAACTTTTTTTCTCAATTATTTAAGAACAGCTCTTGAAACAAAAGAGCGGTTTAATTAGAGCAATGAAATTTTTAAAATACAAAAATAAATTTATTGTGTGAAGAGCGAGTTATTGAGGAGGGGCTATACCCCTCATACAAGGAACAATTTCTGTTCTTTTTAGTTTTAATGTTGCCCCGTACTTTCATTGGAAAAAAAATACATTTTATCGCTGAAAGGCAGAACCAACTCTCAGGGGAAAATATTGACATGTGGCTTTTTTGAATAGCCAAAAATAGCCAGTATCTTAATTTTCTTCCTCCTGAGCCCGAGTAATTCCAAATCAGGGTTTTTGTAATATTCATTCATATAATGGAAGTTTTTTGCATTTTATTCAAAACTTGGAAAACATTGCGCAAAATAGCCTACTCTTTAATTACAATTTTTATTATTAAATTTTGGAAAACCTTAATCTGAGCAAACAAACTGATCAGAAATATCGAAATCTATATACCGATTATCGAATACCGAAAGTAAAAAATATCGATATATCTACATATCGTTTAATCCAATTATCGCCCACCACTTTTAACCAACTAGGCACTGGTGGAACGAAAAAGTACTACAAGATCCCTCAAAATTGTCAGTTTCCACAGCGAAAATTCATACAGTTATATACTATTATAATGCTGAGGGCTATATACGCCAGAAAACAGTGAATTTAAATGCCACTATTCTCCAACTTTTTCCTTATTTAGAGGGGTCCCCCAAGATCAGCCCTAAGATGGTTACCAGCCTCCACCCCCCGGTGCGCAGATATTAATAAAATTATATATTTACCTGGAAAGACTTAACAGCTAGCTGAGATAGGCCATCAACATAAGGTCCAAGAACAATATGTTCACGAACTTTCAAAGACTGCTTATTAGCCTTTGGATCCAAGAGGTCATGAACCTAGAAAAAATAATACAATAGTACAGGAGCCTTTTATACATAAGAACTTGTCACCACTAGGATTCGAGTCCAAGCACATACCAAGATATCAAATTAACAAAATATTGAAAGATATCAGATTATATAAAATTGGCAATAAGTAGTCTTGTTTATTAAAAGTCCCCTTTCTTTGATTCATCAGTAGTTATTAAAAGAAATAAAAAAAAATGAAAAAAAAAAAAATGGCAGGATCCTTTCTGCAAAGATAATTCATCGAATCTCACGTTGAGGCTCTTTACCGCAAAGACAAGCCCATTATATGTACGTGTGGAAAATTAAGGAGAAAATGAGAAAAAAACATGGATCTGTGTTTTGATAATTTGGACCCATGCTCCGGAGACTATAATCAAGTGAGTAATTAACGTTACATTTTTAGCCAAATATTTGTAACTTCTCCCGAAGCTTATATGTACATTTTAATGGAAATAAAACATCATATGTAAAATCACTTATCGTATCATGGTTTCAGCGATAGGTGCAATCCAGCAAAGAACGAATAAGAGTCTTATTGCCCCCCGATGAAGGGGGGGGGGCAAGACAGACGCCAGCCCCCCTGGCTGAATGACGGTGTCA
Source organism: Artemia sinica (assembly GCA_027921565.1). Taxonomy (NCBI): domain Eukaryota; kingdom Metazoa; phylum Arthropoda; class Branchiopoda; order Anostraca; family Artemiidae; genus Artemia; species Artemia sinica. The sequence goes on along the minus strand of JAPEVW010000035.1, from coordinate 679,425 downwards.
TATATTTGTATTAATTAAAAAAAACCTTTTCCGCAGAATAAGTTTTCAAAGAAAAGTAAAGAGCTCTATTAACCCAAAAATTGGCAGAAATAAAGTCTTATAATCTTCTAAGCGTAAAACTACCCCAAATCGCTATCAACAACTGAATGAAATCGTTAAAAAATTAAATGTTAAAAAAGATCCATTAAATAACAGTCGGTTGATCACTCAAGACAACTTCTTAAATAATTTCTAGACAAAATCGTAATTGCAGCGGTAGCTGCAACCTAGTAAAGAGCGAACCACAGCCCATAGCAACCAAAAGTTAAAATCGCGTTTAGAAAAAAGCTACAAAAAATTGCCATCTGACACTGATTCAGGAATGGTGACTATTGTTTCGGTTCGTCGTAAAAGTAAAAGTTTATTGCGAAAAGAAATTTATTGTGATTTCGAAAAAAAGCCTGAAGCCCATCGAAAATGGCGTCAGATCAAAATCAAAAGTGCACCATTAGAATCAGCATGTTCGAAAATCTTTTACAGGGAAATTACAGTCCCCCTCCTTCAGCAACAAAGAAAATCGCTTTTTTGCATCGGTAGCACTGATCTGTCTCCCTTCTTTTCTTTCTTTATTTTCTAGCAGGGCTAGGGGGTGGCCAGAGCATCATAGATAGATGTGTAATAGCTCATTCGAAAGGAAATTAAATTTTTAAGTGCCCTTTTTAAGTGACCAAAAAGATTGGAGGGCAACTAGCCCCCCTACCTACAGGCTCCTCCCACCAAAGTCATCTAGTCAAAATTTCGAGATAGTCATTTTGTTCAACATAGTTCAAAGGTCCAGTATCTATGGTTTTAGTGATGATATGACCCTCCATGGTCCCTGGGGAAAGAGCTGTACGCTGTATTTGGTATCTGACATATCAATATTACGCGTATCGGTATGGGCGCATTGTTATTGAGCGTTTTGGTATCGTCTGTATCTTAGACAAATTTTTAGTAGCTCATATAAAAGATATTGCTCATGGCCTCATATATATGTCCTTCCTTCCTATAAATTTCACCATCAGCAAGTTCCAAATGGCACTAAAAAACGGTATTTTGGGTGCCTTGTCTCAAGTGGAAAAGCTGGGGCTACTGGGCTACCAGAACATTTTAGAGTGACGTTTAATGGCTCATTTGAAAGGTATTGCCTATATCTACGTGATTTTTATCAATTCTACCATCCAGTGTGATAAGCACTAAAAACAGGGGCGTAATTTCGTCAAAAACCTGGGGGGGGCAAAGGTGGACCAAACTTTCCCAGATCAAGTGAAAATATCAGTGAGAAATAGAAAATAGGCCTTATAGTACCAAAAATGCAAAAAATTACTAAAGAAAACTGGCCCTTTTCTCTGAATTATGCAGGCTTACCTTAGTCTTGACAAGATTTTTGAAGAAACTAAATTTATCCTGGGGGGTCAAACTGGGGACTGGGGTCCAGAGGGGGCAGTTGCCCCCTGTCCCATAACAAATTACGCCCCGACAAAAAACAACATTTTCGGTGTCACTTCTTAAGTAGATAATGCAAATATTGCAAACATATAAATAAAATCTACAAAAGAATTCATCGAAATAATTTTACATCGATCTCTTATGTAATTATCTTAACTTTTAGTTACTATGTGCCGTGTTTTGTTCTTTACTAGGTTTTCAGCTATATCCGACGAAACAAGCATAGGCCCCATTTATAATGAACTGTATCGGTCATTTATGTAATTCTTTTTCGATATTGTCTCAAACTGTATATTCTTTCATAATATACAACCGTTGGTGGCTCGGTCAGTAGAGCGTAGGTCTTGTAATCCCAAGGCGTCGAGTTCGAACCTCATCCGGCCCAATATTTTCTGTTAATTATAAGTGGATGATGCTGGTTTCTATGAAAGCCAGGTTTTATTACAAACTTTTAGTCTCCTAGCAATATTAAGTTATAATAAGCTTTACTATTCGTTCTTTACTTTAACTATCTGCGGAAAAAAGAAAAACCAAAATATAATAATAAAGTGGTACTTGTTCATTATTCGGTACACCCTCGAGAAATGAAACTACGCTTCTTACTGTGGCTATTGTAGAATGGTCAAGAGTCTCCGATGGTAGAATGATGAGCACAGCTTGTACATGAAAATGAAGTTTTTTTGTAAAAAGTGATACTAGTTGCACTCCAATTTTTTTGGTCACTTAAAAAGGGCACTATCACTTTTAATTTCCGTTCGAATGAGCCCTCTCGCGACATTCTAGGACCACTGGGTCGATAAAATCACCCCTGGGAAAAAGAAAAAACAAATAAACAAGCATCCGTGACCTTTCTTCTGGCAAAAAATACAAAATCCACATTTTTGCAGATAGCGGCTTGAAACCTCTACAGTAAGGTTCGCTGATACAGTGAATCTGATGGTGTGATTTCCATTAAGATTTTATGACTTTTAGGGAGTGTTTCCCCCTTTTTTCGAAAATAAGGCAAATTTTCTCAGGCTCGTAACTTTTGATGGGTGAGACTAAACTTGATGAAACTTATATCTCTAAAATCAGCATAAAGATCAGCTTCTTTTGATGTATCTATGGCTATCAACATTCAGTTTCTTAGAGTTTCGGTTACTATTGAACCGGGTCACCTCTTACTTACAGTTCGTTACCACGAACTGTTTGAAAAAAACTTGGAAGTATAAAACGATATCATCATTGTAATAATTATGGTACAAAACCCTTAACAGGAGGTTTGCGAGAACACCTCCCGCATGTTCTTCCTCCCAGCCCCCTTAATAAGCTACGCAATTAAGGTACAAAATCAAATATATCAAATCAGATCATAAGAGGCTTGGTTCTGTTAGTACAGCGGTGGACTTCAAATTAGTGTCTTGGGTTCGATTCCTAATTGTCTATGTTGTTTTTTTGTTGTTTTTTTTTCAATCACGGTTTTGTCCCCTTCTATATGATCATTTTCAGATAATTTCACTGTTTTTTATAAACGTGATGCACTCATTTTTTAAAGCATGTCCCGTGAAGGTATTTTGTCAAGCATTTTGATTCAAAAGGGAATAGAAGTCATCCAGTTCATGGTTTCCAGCGACATTCTTAGTAGATTACTAAATCCATACCCCAAAGTTTGGCGTAATTTTGTCAAAATCCTGTGTGGGGGGGGGGATAAAATCTGGAGCCAATTTCCCCGAATCAAGTGAAAATGACAGAGAAAAATTAAAAACGAGCCATATAGTAATAAAAAAGGTAAAGATGAACTAAAGAAAGCTCATCTGTTTCAGTGGATGCTTGAATTATGCAGGCTTATCTTAGTTTTGACAACATTTTTGGAGAAACTAAATTTCACCTGGGGGATACTGGGGTCTGGGGGAAAACTGTGGTCTGGGACAGGCAGTTGCTCCCTCTGTCCCATAGGAAATTACGCTCCTGGCCACAACCCCTTGCCACTTAATGGTTGGAGAAATGTAGGCATGTGGTTCTGGAACCACTCAAAAGTTATACATTAAAAGAAGGATTACTTATTGTTATGCTTACTTATTCAAATTGTTTACTTGACAATTCCACTGTAATATTCTCTCCGTACGCAAGATTCTGCATCCAAAAAGGAATAAAAACAAATGAAAACAGTTCTGTAAAAGAAATCAGGTAATTCTTCCCAAAATTGTTGAAACGAGAACAAACTTAGTTTATAATACCATTTATCGTACCTACACAAGAAATGATCTTTTTTGAAATTTCGATTCGTTTGTAAGTATGTAATGGCTTTTCTATTTAGGGACAGGTCAAATAACTCCCTAAGTCTAAAGGTACAATTCTGTTGAGCTAGCAAAATTTCCCACAAGCATGTCGATTTGTAAAACTGTCCGCTTAGTTAACCTTTTGCTTCGAAGCTCCTTTCTTAAGTGCTACTAAATTTAATTTTTAAAAACAAAGAATTAAAGGTTTATTTCTTCTTTTTAAAAAACATTACAAACAGAAACGACACTATTTTTCCCTAAATTGGAGGTGATTAGTAACCATATAAAAAAATAAGTTTTGGACTGAAACTAAGGAGCAACATTAAAACTTAAAACGAACAGAAGTTATTCCGTAAAACAAAAAAGATCATAGCAGTGTTGTTTCTAAACTAAGTTTAAATAAAAAACGAGCAGAGAATAATTTTAAAAACAAAGTTTTGCTGAGGGAAGTAAAGAGCGAAGTTGAAGCTTAAAACGAACAAAAATTATTGCTTCACAGCCTATCTAACATATATCAATAAAACTAGTGCAAATAAATCAACTGGTGATATTTTCCTATGTTTGCAGGATTACAGAAAACTAGCGCTCTACTGAAAACACAAAACAATATAAGAGTTTTGGTACGGTAAAAATAAACATTTCAGGGCACCTTTAACAGAATAAAAGTAAAGCATTTTTAGATTGTTGCTTTATTTATTTATTTTTTGGTTTAATTTGGCATTACTTCTGCAGAATGAGCTCAGTTCAATGATTGACTGTCATTATAGATCTGAAAAAGACATTTCATGATTATTTTGTAGACAAGTTCGAAGTGAAGGAATCTTGTTAGCATTAAGACTACAGACTCGCTTCAAAAATTTGTATCACACCTTGAAATTCTCCGTTTTATAGAGAGAAATAACCGGATCTCAAGAGTCCATATTATGGTTGATATGTTCTTCATTACGAGTAATACTAGGTGACACCAAGATGTTACATAATAAATCAATCCATTATTTTTATGCTGTTTAATGACTGTAAACTTATTATTTTTATGCCTAAGTTTTTAAGATAACTTTAATTGTATTACTGAAAGTTACTGATATCACAGCTCCTGTAAGACTATGAAAAGCGTTATCGATTAGTTTGTAGTTGTAATGCCACGTATTTACTTTTGACTCCTAAATCAATAATCTTGTTTTTTATACTCGGCTTTAGTGATTTCAGTAAAGCGCTAGTTTTCTGTAATCCTACAAACATAGGGAAATATCACCAGTTGATTTATTTGCACTAGTTTTATTGATATATGTTAGATAGACTGTGAAGTAATAATTTTTGTTCGTTTTAAGTTTCAACTTCGCTCTTTGCTTCCCTCAGAAAAACTTTGTTTTTTTTTTTTAATTAATCACGAGTCAAAACGACGGAACATTTTTAAACTTATGAAGTTGGGGGAGGGATGATCGGGTGGAGGATGTGCAGGCTTTGAAATTATGCAGGACAAAAATATTTCACTGATCATGATTTTTAAAAAAAGTGTAAAATGTCCTTAAAATACGGAACAGAAATTAGACGCGTTTATACGGTACTTATGCAACCTTCCTATCTTATGATGATGATGGAAAAAGGTTGAGGGGAAAGGGAGCATCGGCCCTCCTTTGGGTACTTCAATTATACAGATAAAAAGAATACAGACGACAAAACCTTTCGATTTACATGTAAAAACATGTTTGAAATATGCAAAAACGTGTTTTGAATCGAAACAATCCGATTATTTGGGGCGTCTACCTAAATGAATTTTAATTTTGGAAAGCCTAATTTTGATTTTGATTTTTGGAAAGCCAAAATTACTGCGTAATTTAGATATTCCATGGGGTGTGTGGAATGGAGCATGCCTGGTAGCAACCCTAGTTCTAATCGAAAAGTGGGAAAATTTGATAATCATGGAAAAACAAATTGGTCTCTGAACGATACAAAAATAAAATCAAAACCAATACACGTAAACTTATAAAATCCAAAGGTGACTATTCGTTTTTAAATTTATTTTGGTGCAATTTGACGGTTGATGTTACCAGTAATTTCTAGATAATGCGCCATTGATCCCATTATCTTAAGTTTCTTTGTCTATATCTCCTTTTCAGCTACTTAGAGTAGGCGTGTCCCGTGTCCAGGAAAGACGTAAAACCCTTGTTTTCTCAGTGTTGGAAGCATAACTTAATTCGATCTTTATTCTTTTGTTTTTGTAAATATTTTCTCCACTTGGACCCATGACCAGCATATTTCAATAAGATATGATGTCTTTGATATTCCGTCGATAATGGACCATAATTTTTATAGGATTTTTATTCTCTTGGGAGGCGATCAACAATCTTAGCCTTAATTTTACTTACTTCTTATTTTATCAGCGCTAAAATTATGAGTTTCTTCATTCTATTGTAATTTTGACTTGACTTCCAACCGTAGATTTTCGTGTGCGTTATTTTCAAGGCAGATCAGAAAATAAACAACCAAGCTAAAGAAAACTTGCATCTGCCACCCATATCTGTCTGACGAAAAAAAAAAACACGAAAATAGGTGAAAAAGAAAAACGGCAAAAATGGGATCTGCCGCTCTTTTGATTAAAGGCAGTGGCGCGATTTCGTGAAAATCCTGGGGGGGGGGGGGGTAAATTTGGAGCTAGTTTTCCCAAATCAAGTGACAGTGAAAACTGAAAAATGAGCCATATAGTACCATAGAGGCAAAGATACACTAAAGAAAACTGACCCGTTTCCGTGGATGTTTGAACTATGCAGGCTTATTTTAGTTTTGACAAGATTTTTGAACAAACTAAATTTCAGCTGGGGGACAAACTGAGGTGTGTGGGGGGACTGGGGGCGATCCTCCCCATGATAAATCAAGTTTCCGATTAAAGGCGTTGAGTTACTTTCCATTGCAATAAAGAAGGACAAATTATACAAATTCAAAAGATTAACAAAATTTAAAAGGCAAAAAGATAAACTTTGTTCCCTTTTATTGCTTAGATGAACCCTTGATTTTTATCTAGCAGATCTGGTACTTCACAAGAACTAATCTTTCAAGACTGCCCCCTTTTCTCCATGTCCACATTAACTTATCAGAGACCACAATTACCAAAGATTAATTATCCCATTCTGATTCCTCCCTTTACAGCTAAATAATAAAAGTGAGTTATTTATTGCATACTCCTTGGAATGAATTAACGAAGTTCTTCCGATACCGACAAAGGAAACAGAGCACCCTCAGACCAGCTCCGGATGTTTTAACATATTGCCCTCATAAGAATGCGAGCGATAACTGACATGATTTGTGTATGGTTTTAAAAAGGTACCTATTTATATTAGATAAGGTGCTTATGCAGCTTTATAGATTCAAATTCTAAAGCATCTAATTTTTTTTTCCTTTTTTTAAGAAGTATGTCAAGTAGAGATATTTTGAGGAGATTTATTTGGAGTGATATTTAGATATATGATGTCCAAGGGATGGACCAAAATTAATTTCTCTAAACATGCAAAACTACAGTAAATGATGATGAGGAGTGAATCGTTGTTAGAGTCGACAAATAGAGCTTGCTAATTGTTAAGTCCTTGAATTAGCGCTGGTTTTTTTTTTTTTTTAAGGTGCGTTTTCTTCATCAGAACATGTTTTTACATGTGTCCGTGGATTCATCTTTTAAATATTCAAGTTTAACGGTTTTTTCCTCCTTTTGTGAACAATTTGCCATTTCTTCTATCAGGCAAACATAAAAAAGTTATATATTTAGAAAATTGTATTTGACCATGCAATCAAAGAAAATATGGATATTTCAAATTGAACAATCGTTTTCTTCATCAGACCATGTTTTTAACATGTGTCCTTGAATTCATCTTTTAAATATTTAAGTTTAACGGTTTTTTCCTCCTTTTGTCAACAATTTGCCAAGGCCGTATCCAGGGGGGTTACCCCGTTTGAACCCCCCCCCCCCCCCGAAATTTTTGACCGAGTCGAAAATCAGTCGAAAATTAAATCAGTAAAAATAGTCGAAAACTGAGTCAAAAATTAGTAACCCCCCCCCCCGAAAAAAAATCCTGGATCCGCCATGGCAATTTGCTATACCCTCTATCAGGCAAAAAAAAACATTATTTAGCAAAATTGTATTTGACCATGCAATCAAAGAAACTATGGATATTTCAAATTGAACAATCGTTTTTTAAAACATATTTCCAGATACTTTTTTTGAAGAAAAGCAAATAGCAATTTTAGATTAGAACCTAAAATTAACAAACATAAAACAAAACATAGATAACTTCTTAAACCACATTGGCTTGACATAACATAAAGAAAGAAAAATGAGCAAAAATGGGGTTTTTAAAGGCCAAATGAAAATACTGACAAAACACAACAAAGCGAACATTTTGAAGGGACAAACGCCTCTCTTCTTCAGCGCGAAACGAAAAAATATAATCAATGAGAGTGTGGAAGAAAAAAAAACAACAAAATAACACGCGAAAAGTCAATGTGAACAAAAACAACAAAAAACCAATGAAAAAAAAGGTAAAAGATGAATAAAATTCAATAAAAGCAAAAAATTATAAGAATTAAAACCAAATACCTAACAACCATAAAAGTGAGTCATTCACCAATATCCACGATTTGCAAAAAATCCAAAAATTTGAACTGCCATCGACGTATACTGTGATTCGCTAGTATCCGTCGATGGTGGTTAAAATTTTTGGATTGTTTGCAAATTTAAACCGGGTTGTCATTTTACATTCGGTTGCAAAACTTGGCTAGTTTTTACCCTGAGTGTAGACTAAGCTCCTTTTTACACCAATCCAGGACTGGGCACACTTTTTAGATACACTTAAAAACATTCTATAGAAAAGAAAAAACAGAACTAGAAACAAATATAGAGGGAGGGGGTGTTATTGCCCTATATCTGAAATTTCAATCTTTCCCATAATTCCCAAAAGCTTCCACACAGAACTCAGCAGGACTTGAGCTGAGCTTGTACATATAGAACTAAGCTTATTTTTGCATTGAGTTAGAATTGGTCTGTTTTTCCACCTAGTCAGGATGTACTAGGTTTGGCACCGATCATGGACTTGGTTCATTTGACGAACAGGCTCGTCTTTGCCCCAAATCAGGACTCGGCTCGCAATAGTATCGAACCAGTACTTGTTTTGTTTTTGCATTGAATCTGGATGTATGTAGTTTTGCGCCGCGTCACTTAAATTCTGTAGCTTAAATGAGATCCATTTTTTTTTTTTTTTTACATCGAAACAGGACTTTATATGTTTTGAATCGAGCCAATATGTAGATATGATTTGGCTTTTTTTGCACCAGGTCTGTGACTCAGCTCAGTTTTACACCAACTCAGGACTTATCTAGTTTTGCACCAAATAAGCATTCTATTTTTACACCAATTCACGACTCGGTGAAAAAACGTCATCGTTTAGCATCGAGTCAATTTGGCAGCTTGGTCAAATTCTTGAAATCCCATTCTTTGTCCTTGCTTCATTTTTGCACTGGGTCAATCCGCCTGTTGACTTAGCTGGTTTTGACACTGAGTCAGAGCTTAGCTTGTTATTGCACCGAATCAGAACTTAGCAGATTATTGCACCAAGTCATGACTTATATCGTTTTCAAACCAAGGCACCACCAAGCTTGTTTTAAAATTGAGTCAGAACTTGGTTCTTTTTGGCATCAAGACAGTCCACGGTTTTGACTTAGATCGTTCTTGCACTTGCATTGAAAATCCTAACATTATAACGGTTTAAACAAGGTGCAAAACGACTCACTTTATATGAAAAAGTTTGAGGCTGAGGAAGAGAGGGGCTTCCGTGGGAATTTGTACTTTCAATTATACAGGTTCCAGTTCATAGCAGGATTCAGGTTTTGAAAAGATACAGCAACATGTTCAACTTTCCTACTAACTATACTGTGAAGAATTGGCCAACTGTATAACTTAGAGCCCTTACCCCTGAGGCAAAGTGAATAACATCCCCCATGAAGGCACGTCTTTTTTGGATTGTGAAATGACTAGAATCAGAATTTCGATCCCATGCTATCATAGGCAGCGCGCTAGCGCTGCCTAAGTAAAGAACAATGTGGGCTAGACCCCGGCGCCGCGCCGGCAGATCGACCGAACGCCACCGATGAGAGGCCCGGTCGAACGCCGCCGAAGTGTAGTAACGCCGCCGGCGCGCCAAAGGCGCGCCACTGGCGACAGAGGCGGCGGCGTTCGGTCGAATTTAAATTAATTTTGCGGCTATTCTTTATTGCGTCAACCACAAAGTCGGAGCTTTTCCTATCTCGTGTGGTTTAGTATTTCGATTCTCCTGATTAGAAATCAAGCAGGGCTTGCACAATCCCCGAGTTTTCGGGGATTTCCCTGAAAATCTACGCATCACAACGAAAAAAATTGGGTTCCCAGAATCCCCGAAAATCACGCAATCACGGTGCCACCCCTAGCGATTTATCACCAGTGACTTTCCCTGCCAAATATTACTTTGCATACCATAATTCTTCACCACTCTCTTGTTCATTAATTTTCGTCTCTTTTGTTACTTTGCATAAAACCAGACAGATGCAATATGCAATTGCAAATATTGCAATATACACAGTTCTTCATATGTTGACAAAAAACAGTATCGTCTTTATGAAATGAGTTTAAATCATTTCGAATGTAGTTTCCCAATCGCTATTTCTAACATCGTTCGTAGTCAAGAATTTTATTTTCAAGTTGAATAGAATTATAGAACGAATTCACTACTATACAGCTTCAGCCTTCAGTTGGATTTTGAAATTGACAGCCGACAGATTGTTTCTACAGCTGAATTGTAAGTTTGCAGATTTTTTTCTTTTTTTTTTACTGTTTTTAGATAAGATTTTCTTAATGTTTAATACTCAATTGTTCGGAAGCTACCCCAAAAATATGACTCATAAATAAATTGTAAATTATTGCCAATATGGGGGGGGTAGGGGGCTATCATTTTTAAGTGATAATACCTTCTTTTTTTATTGAAAGCAGGGATGCCAAAAAGATAATTATTTTTTTCATTTAAAGTGGAGACAGAAGAAAATGATATCAAATTCCCTGGGAAACCATTGAAATATTTTGATAGACCCAGGGCCCCCCATTAAGACTTGTTCATTGTCTTGGATATTTTGCGATTTCTCATAGGCTACTGGCCTAATTTGGCTTTTGTGTGTGCTCCCTTTTAATTAGATTCTTTGGATCTTATTGAATGCCACGGCGAATCTATGACTCAGTTTTCCAATAATTTGAGGTATATCTGAATAATTTCGACATTTTTGTTGTTGTCTTTGTACCCCTTTACTCATACCCTCAATTTTTTTCAAGGAACACTAAGCTTTTTAACGTTATTTTGCGTGATTGTTTGAACCATATAGTGACCTAGTTAATTGTTAAGTAACTTATTTTTCTAATGAAAGCTGAGACGGTATCCTATCAAGTTGGTATCCAGAGGGGGGGGGTGTAGGGGGGTATTACATTTAAATGATAATATCTCGAAATTTTTTATTGAAAGCAGGGATCCCAAAAGTTTTTTTTTTAATTTAAAGCAGAGACGGCATTTTATCAAGGTGGTATCCAGAGGGGGGGGGAGGGTGGTAGTGAGCTATCATGTTTAAATGATAATGCCTCGATTTTTTTAAAGCAGGGGTGCCAATAAGTTAATTATTTTTTCTATTTAAAGCAAAGATGGTGTCCTATCAAGAAAGTATCCATAAGGAGGGGGGCATAGGGAGTTGTTATATTTAAGTGATAGTACCTTGATTTTTTTTTTTTTTTATATTGAAAGCAGGGATGCCAAAAAGTTGAAAAGTTGACAAAAATTAACAAGATTTTCGCGAGTTATACTTGATACAGCACTTGCATGGTTTTATCGTCCAATGGGAAAAGGGACATATGCGTTCAACCCGTTTTTTTCTTATTGATGAAACGGGCTTAATTTGAAAACATTCATTCATAAGTACTAGGCAGATTCACACTAAAACGAATTGATGTGACGAAAGCGATATTGACATCCCCACCTAACGTTGCGCTCGAGTGACAATGGCGCCCTTGGTCCAGTGCCCAGTAACATTAAATGGCCAGGTCATAATAAAAGTTTTCAATCTGGGAGGTTCAAGGAGGAGTCTTTGACAGTCTTATGACCTCAGGGCACTAGATGTTGCAACGTTCTTACGTATCTACAGTGGTTTAAAAATTCGATCGCCCCACAAATGATTACCAAAAATATGCACAAATATAACAAATGTAACATTTGGAATATTATAACACCTTTTTCAAAGCTTTGAAGAAAAGCAAAAAAGGCTAAATACCCCTAACTACGCTTGAAAGCTATTTTAAAAAGAAACTCTTTGGAGATTTCCATGGAAATGACCATAGCAGAAGCTTTGAGCCTGGGTGGGAATCTAAGAGGAGTCTTTGAGTATTTTGACCACAGGTGACTTATTGTTGCGACTTTCTTAAATTTGGTAATTTTTGTGAGCATTTGTAAATCAAAGCTTAAACTGAATAACTGATACTAAGTGTCCTAACATTTTGCTTTGATTAAAAGTGACGAACTAGGATGAAAATTTCAACATTTTCCTGGAGCTACTTCAGTCTGCATATTATTTCATTTAATTACATTTAAAACGGATGAGCTTTTCATTTTTTACCAGAAAATAGCTGGCATTTAATTTTTCTTCATACCGAATAAACCATTAAGTGTTTTTTGTTATATTGTAATTGAAGTGTTCTCATGTGAAGTGTTCATCATGAATTTTTCAATCTGATAAATTTACTCCTTTTAGATGCAGTTTATAATTTGACTGATATTGGGTATTTATCAATTTATAATTTGGAATGAATCCCCAAAAGAATAAAAAAACGAATAATATCCAAAAGAGCAGCCAAAAGCAATAAAAAGGCAGCAGTTCAGCCTTAGCCGACATGACATATATTCTATAAAGAAGCCAAAAAACTTTAAAATGCATTTTTTTTTAAATTGTATTCTTGAAGTCTTTTTAGGAATCCAAAAGAGCAAAAAAAAACATTCAATATCAAAGTCGCCCATTTCAACTGTTTTAAAGGTGACAAAACAGATATAGGCAAAGGGCATTATGAAAAAATTAAGGTTCTAAGTTCTAAGTTATATTCAAAGTTTTTACCCAGATAACTGACGAATTTTGTGATACGGTATTTGAAGTTGTATATGCAGTAATGCTCGATGAAAAAAACTACTAATTTTGATAATTATTTATGTTAAGAATACATAACTAATAGATACTTCAACTACTCGTATTATGCAAGGTTTCTGAAACGCCACAGCCATTTCGTTTCTACCACATTTCTACTTCTCTTGATGAATAACGAAGAAGGCCAGTTTCCAGCCAGCGACTTGTGAATTTTTGAACTCATGAATAGGCTCGAATCTGTTGTAAATTTAAGCTGTGATTTGAGAAAGACTGATGAAAACATTAATGTTTGCGGTCAACATTGATCACGCCGAAGGCGCGCCTCCGACATCTTACCGGCGGCGCGGCGCGGCGTGTTGTTTTGGCCCCGCCGCCGCCGGTCTTCCTTCATCGGCGCGGCACCGGGTCTATTGTGGGCACAATATGTTTTTTTTTTTCCATACCCGGGCACTTCGTATCGAAGGAGTTGTAATAAAACTTCGAAAAGGGCTCATTTTCGTAGTTGATTTCCAGATAGAAAATATATTTTTGAGAAGGACACTCCCCCACAACCCTCAGGGCAAGGGTTTTAAGTTATGCCCTGGGGGCATATGTTTTTATAGAAGGCGCTGTCGTAGAAACTTCAAAACAGGCTCATTCGATTGGAAATTCGAAGGCCTATACCCTTTTTAATAGTCAAAAGTGATTGGAGGGCAACTAGTCCCCCCCCCACGCCCATTATTCCCCCAAACACATCCAATAAAAATTTTGAGATAGCCATTTTGTTCAGCGTAGTTGATTTCCAGATAGAAAATATGTTTTGAGGAGGACACTCCCCCACAACCCTCAGGGCAAGGGTTTTAAGTTATGCCCTGGGGGCATATAAGGTTTTTAAAGAAGGCGTTGTCGTAGAAACTTCAAAAAAAGCTCATTCAATTGGAAATTCAAAGGGCTAGTGCCCTTTTTAATAGTCGAAAGTGATTGGAGGGCAACTAGCCCCCCCCCCACGCCCATCTTTCCCCCAAACACATCCAATAAAAATTTTGAGATAGCCATTTTCTTCAGCGTAGTTGGTTTCCAGATAGAAAAAACATTTTTGAGGAGGACACTGCCCCACAACCCTCAGGGCAAGGATTACAAGTTATGCCCTGGAGGCATATAAGGTTTTTATTGAAATCTTTGTCGTAGAAACTTGAAAAAGGGCTCATTCGATTTGAAATTCAAAAGTATAGTACCCTTTTTAATAGTCAAAAGTGATTTGAGTGCAACTAACCTCCCTCTCACGCCCACTTTTTCCCCAAACACATCAAATCCAAATTTTTAGATAACCATTTTACTCAACGTAGTTGAAAGTTTTGAAAATTAGGTCTTTAAGGATGACAACCCCCCCCCCCCCCACAGCCCTCAGGGCAAGGGTTGTAAGTTATGCCCTGGGTCATATAATGTTTTTATTGAAAGCGTTGTCGTAGAAACTTCAAAAGGGCTCATTCAACTGGAAATTGAAAGGGCTAGTGCCTTTTTTAAAAGTGATTGGATAGCGACTAACGCCCCTCTCACGCCCACTATTTTCCAAAACACATCCAATCAAAATTTTGCAGGCCAAACTATAAAGTCTTAAAAAACGAAAAGATTTAAAGTATTATTTTCTTTTTTCCTTACAAGACTATGTCAATATAAAACGAACAGAAATTAATTTAAAAAACTTTTTTCACAAAATAAATTTTTCAAAGAAAAGTAAAGAACTCCATTAAACAAAAAAATTAGCAAAAATAAAATAAAATAATCTACCAAGCGTGAAACTACCACAAATCAGCATCGATAAATAAATGAAACCCAAAACGAAAAGAAATTAAATTAATTAACGAGTCAAACTCAAAACGAGCAGAAATTAACATAAGTTGGGCGCAAAACCCCTATGGCTTCCCAAGGCCAGAACAAAATTTGCACTTTCAAATGAATGTGCATTGTCAGTTTAATATACATATACAGATATTTAGTAATCAAAATGTTTGTATTATTTGTACATATACCGATATTTAGTAATCAAAATGTTTGTATTATTTGATTTACAGAAGTTATAAAAGTAAAAATATTTATATTTTTAACATATTTTTAACAAAAGATCAATCTTTAACAAGTCATCACAATCGCGTTGACTTTGATACCCATTTTATCAATTTGTATTTTATTACATTGAATTCATCTGTTTTACTATAAGTGCTTGAAAAAATTAAGTCGTGAAAGAAAACCAAAGACTGACCCTTGTCAATAATAAGCATAACTCCGATAAAACAGAATTTGAAAGAGCCCTCCCCCCTTCTCCCAAGTTTCTATGATCATCTGTCCTAAAGGAAGTGGCCTAAGGGGAAACAATAACATATGGGAGACACATCACTCTTTACTAAGTGATTCCTACTGAGTTGAGTCTGATACCCCTTTTGACACACACTGGAAAATCTACTTCTTATGCTGATACAAAATATATGAATGTTGAGTTAAGTGCAAAAAATTAGTACCGTTACTTAAAAACCGTTATTAGCAAGATAAGATTTAATAGCTCTTATCAAACTTGATAAGTAGTGTGATGACTTGGTTATCTCGAGGTTTAGAAACTGAAAGGATATTTACTAAATACAGGATAAAGGATACTAATTCATTTAAAATCTTTCGAAAGCCAATCGGTAAATGAAACACTTATAATAATCCGGTTATATTCGCAGCATAAATACGCTTTTACTATAGCACAACGTTAAACTTTAGACTAAAGAATGGGATGCTGAGGGGGGGAGCCGGCGTTTAACCCAGGAAAACAACACCCACCCACCGCGGGAAATTCCCCCGTGAAAAACTCCCGCACACGCAAAATTGAGATGCAAAAGAGAAAGTACAAAATGCGTACCTAAGAGAGCACAATTCAATGCCCAAATTGCCGAATTCTCCATGAGACTTCAGTTAAATATAGGAAACGGTCTAGGTGGGGGGATAGGAGTTAATCTATCATCTCCCTTCATTATAGACCAGTGATTCCCAACTTGGGCCACATGCCCCAGCAGTGGGGCAAGCCAATATTTTGGTGGGTCAAGGGCAAGATGTGCACCCTTCGACTGACTTTATTAGAGCCTTAATTAAAAAAAAAAAAAAAAAATTCATCTGAATTGTGTCATATTCAAATGCAATTAAGGAGCAAAAAAACGCGAACCCCACTAAACCTCTGTTTAACTGGACTCTGAACCCACATGCAACTCAGTCCTTTTTAACTGAACCCTCGTGCAACTATAGATCCCTCTGCAGCTCAAACAGCGAGTAATTCATCTCTCTTTTGACTTAACCCTTATGTAACTCACCCATGTTTAAATTAAGCCTTGTTTCTCTGAACTCGACCTGAGGCCTAAGAATAAGTTTGAACTAGCACTGATTATAAGCTGAAAATATGTTTCTTGTTTCGTTGACTTATATTACCCATTTGGGCAAGTTAAACTAATTTGGACCAAAGACAAAGAACTGGCAGAGGCGCAATTGCAACTAAATTTATGCCGCAATTGCAACTAATTTCTGTCGCAATTGCAACTAGTTTCTGTCATAATCAGTTAAAGGAGTGTTTAGTTGCACGACGGTTAAGTTTTGAGGGGTTCTGCTGCACGAGGGCTCAATTAAACGGGATTTGAGTTGCACAAGGGTTCAGCTGAACGGCCGTTCAGGTACACGAAGGTTCATTTGAACGGGGGTTGAGCTTGAAGAGGGTTCAGTTAAACGGAGGCTCGGTTGCATGAGGGTTTAATTGCACGAGGGTTCAGTTGCATCGGGGGGGGGGGGGGTAGTTACACGGAGGTTCAGTAACTCAGGGGTTCAGTTGAACCTGAGGTCAGATCCACGAGGGTTCAGTAGCAAGGGATTCAGTTGAATTGAAACCTATAAAAGTTTTGTATTCAGACAATATTTCCCATTAATAAAGAACAAGCATGGAGGAGGACCCAAAAATAGATAACAAATTAATGTCCTTTTAAACTTCATCTAGATGAATACACATAAGATTTTGAATAAAAAATTTAAATACCACGAGGGACATTAGGATTTTAGAAATGTCTTGATGGGGCATAGCCTGAAATCGGCTGGGAATCACTGATTAGGACTAAGCCTCGATAATGGTACTGCAGGGACTTATTACACGGAACGTTTCTTATATTTATTTTAAAGCTTCATTGAACAAAACTGAATTGCCTCGTATTTCCTAAAAATTATATGATGCGTAAGTACACAAAAAAAGTGGGAAAAAAGTGATGTGTCAGTACACATCAGCTATATGAAGGAGTGGCGAGATGCAGGTACCTCAAAGAGTGCATTTTGATGCCCAAATGTTCTACCTCTCATTGAAACTTCATATAAATATAAAATGAGTTTTGGGGAAGGAGGGGGAGGTAGAAATTTATATCTAATTTCTCTTGATCCCCGGGAATATTTTTGGTCTACACCTTTATTGTTGGTTTTGGGGGATAGGGTAATAGTATCTTTCTCATTGCTATAATATTGTTCCTATCTAGTATAAATATTGCATTCACATGCCTACCAGCACAGAGGGGGAAAGACGATGCAGGGCATCATGAGCCTTGCAAGGTAATTCTTGGGGGATAGGGAGTGACAATTATTACCAGGACCTTTGTTTTCAGCGATTTTACAATCAAATCTTGTCTAAAATTTTACTTACAATCCAATAATTGAATTCTCAAGCAGGAAACTGAAAAAGAGGGAAGCAAGAAATTGAGGAGGAAAACTGACCAACCAATTTACAAGTTTTGGTACATAGCCTACACAGCATTAACAGCAATAAATCGTGTGTTTATTGAGCTGGTAGCCAACATCATATCCTGGTTAAGCCTGGACATGATTTGAAAAACAATCAAAAATTAAATTAAAATAAAACAATTTTTTCAACTGAAAGCAAGGAGTAACATTAAAACTTAAAATAAACAGAAAATATTCCGTATATGAGGGGGGGGCTACCCCCTGTTCAAAACCTTACTCTTTATACTAAATTTGGACTTTTTGTCACAATTCTTTAAAAACGACTGCTGAAACACAAGGGCCGTTGAACTGGAATAAGAAACTTTTAAAACACTACAATCGTCAAAAACTGATTCGGTAGCCACTGGTCGAAAAGCAAGCTAGATCTTCAAAAGGGAACTAGAACTTTCCATTTCCAATTGATTGAGCCACCTCCAAATTTTATTTGGCCATTCTTCCCATTAATACCTTCTATCTTAATCATAGCTTGCAGTCCTTGCCCCGGGGGCTGAAAGGGGGGATGTCAAATCCAGAGGCATGGTATGGGACCTTTGGACAATTTTGAACAAAATGGCTCTATCAAAATTCTGAACTGATGCGTTTGGGGAAAAGCAGTGTGGAGGTTACTTGTTGCCCTCCAATCACCTTTGCCTCTTAAAAAGGACACTACAACTTTTAATTTGCAATCGAATTAGCCCCCTTTGAAATTATACGACCAACCCATCCATATGAAGTGCCTCTGAGAAAAATAAATAGATATTAAAATATTAAATCCTTATGGCAACGCTATAGCATTGCCTTTGACTTAAAGAGGTAAGTAGAACTTTTATAATCCCTTCTAACAAACATCTGGAATTATCCAGGGGAATTAAGGGGGGATTTCCGGTGGGTAGAATTTATCGCGGGGGGGATTTCCCACGGGAAAGGATTTTCCGTGAGTAGCGTATAGACCCGTTGAGGGGGCACAAGTTCGATGAAGTTTTCACTTATCAATGAGCAAGAGCCAGTTGTGCGTGTGTTGAAGAAGTTTTACAGTCCAAGTCAGACTCTGACTAGAGATCTTCCTCTTTAGAGAGGAAGACCTTAAGTCGATTCACCAGCCGTTCGTTTCTTTGAGCCATGTATCTGCTTTCTAGTGGAAACCTGAATCCAAGCAAGTAGCGGGTAGTTCCAAATTACAATTAAATTGACATTAAAACTGTTGAATATGTTCGACGGTTGCCTGACCCCATTGCTAAAATATTTCCTTTGAATGATAAATATAAAATATAGATATCCAAAAAAGGAGCATTTTCCATTGCTCCGAAGGCGCTGCCATCTAGCTTTATAAACCCTTCCTCTGTGTGATAATATTGAGTTTGTTATTTCGTTTTCTGTTTTTAGGACTAAGGGACGGTATCACATATGCCCTCCAAACTTTAATATCCATTGCTATGGAAAATGGGGGTTCAACTTTGCTCCTCTCCTACAAGTGATATTATAAAGTCGTCCATGTCAAGAAAATCAATTTTTAGCTAAGACATTTACAATTTTCTCTTTAACATTGGTCGATACTCGATGAAGAGCTGATTAATATATGTTGTAAACAGTTTCTTTGGACATAAGTTTGTTCACGGAATACACCATTTTGATAATTTCTTTGTTGTGGATATCAGAAAAGTTGAACAATGAATCTGCTCCCTTCCCTTCCCACCTATTTAGAAAAATGGGGATAATGGAAAATGGTAACCTTATTGAACCAGAATCACGCAAAAACATTCTATTTGTACGATTAACGAGGCGGAGTGAACAATTGGCACTTCCCTCCCGTACGTTCATCCTACTGCTGTAGAAAGGAAAGCATATTGCAAATTGTTCGAAACAGAATCTTGAAAGGATTTTCAATCCGTCTGGCTGGAACGCCAAGGTCTTTCCTCTCTAAAATCACTCTCCCCCTACGCCCTCATCGCGGCCTTTCAGTAAAAGTCTACGCATGCTGAATCTTGTTTGAACCGAAATCCTTCAAAATTTTCAGCTTTAGTCACTAAGAGGTACAAAATGGGCCCTTCGTCCCTCCAAAACCTTCTCCTCTGCTTTCCTCTGCTTTCCGTTATCCTGTCCTCAACAAAAAGGAGGGCATTTTCAACCTTGACTGAAGCCAAATGACGCAAGGATTCTCAATCTATTTTATAGGAGCCATAAATCAGGCTCTTGGTCCCTCCCATCACCAACTTCTCAACAGACATATTGGTACAATACACTCTTATTTTACCTAAATTATGCGAGGATTTTCAACTGCACGATAAGAGAACAAAAATGGGACCATCGCCCCACCAGAACGCTCTCTAGTACCTTCACGGGGTTTTGAGCATGAAGGTGGGCATGTTACAACTTTTTAAATCAGAATTACATTTTTTCAATCTGTACAACTCGAGGACCCGGATAGGTCATGGCGATGCCTTAAACATATCCTCCGCATGCCAGACCCTGGACTTCCGAAAATACGCCTCTATAGTAGCCAGAAGGCACCTTTCCGGAGGAAGAAAAAATTAGACGCTCCTTAGGAAGTGTGAACGCAAGAATAGAGCCCTTCAGACGAGTCTCAGCCCAGAGTGGGAGAACATCTACACAGCAGTCCACTTGAAGGAAGATTGGAAGCTACTCACTGACGTCCTATTACCTCTCCAGGCAGTGGAGAAACCAAGGTCTAAGGAAAGATCATCGAAGAGTCCAGATTTTAAATCGATGATTGCATAAATCATGGCTGATGTTTGAGTGATATTCAACTTTAAGGTAGACTATTCTACTTTGATCGCACTGTACCATATTTTCATACAGAATTATGGACATGTTTGCAAGTACCAAACGTTGCGTGACGTTTAGATAATTCGACATACGATTTTTCTATTTTCGACAGGCGCCAATATCTTAAACTTCCTTATCGCGTTTGCTTGGATACCACCAAATGGTTTTTATCATACACTCTGCTGTTATCTTTAATAAAATTCTTAAAACTATCTTTCTAGTTTCTTACTTAACCTCAAGAAAAGAAAGTTCATCAGCCAGTCTTATTAAGTAATCGCCAATATTATCTTAGCCGTACAAAATCAAAACACATTGTTTGTGGGTTTTTTTTTAGTTTCTAACAAAATGTGTTACATATAGGAATAAGCATTGTAGAATCGATTGGCGAGACCAGTTTTTAATTTGTTGTCCCATTTCGGTCTGCAAACCCCATTTCAAAGACGGAGTATAAATACTGAGCTCTACTTCTAAGCTGGTTTTGGGTTTGGATATACGTTGCATAATGTGCAGGATTTAACCGGCTTTTCCATTGTGTTTTTTTTTTTTTTTTTTTTTTTTTTTGTCTTCAAACATAGGCTGTCATATATGGAAGAGTTTTAGCTCTTCTGACCAGCATAGTGAAAGTACAAGCCAAAGAGTTTATCCTCAGATACCCCATCACATACATTATATACATGAAGTTTTTTAGTTCATTTAATAATGTACAGTTTAAAACAAATTCGGTTATGTGAATCATTTCTCCACACAAGGACAGGCAAATATCCCTAATATTAGTCCGAAAGAAACCCCCATGAAAAAATAAAAAAATGGCCTAAAAGATATTTTTTCATGTTTTGACCTCCCTCCTTTCCTTCTTTGTCGGACCTAAGAAAAATTACGATGTGAATTAAACAGTACACTGTTCACAGAGGATCAAGTGTTTTGAGATATAGGCTTCCGATGCACTTCCCGTTGCAAATAATGCTATTTATAAGCCTAAAGAAAACGACCAATAGGACAGTACACACATCTCTTTAGTTGTTAGAGTGCAAGTGATATATGTAATATCTAATTTTTGACCCAACCTAGATGTCATGTTACACCTACATCAACGTAGAGAAAATACTTGGAGTTCCGGGGGATCCTGCAGACGACTGCAAAAAAGACAAACAGGCAGTTATGTAAATATGTAAATGAAGTATTGACATCAATGAGTGAAACTTGATATTTATGTTATTTTTCTTGTGGAGTGTATTTAAGAATACTGTGCTGTATGGCCTATTTTTTTGGCTTGTAATAAATTTATTATCATTATCATGCGTCGCGTAATAATTTCCAAATGATAAAAAGGACAAGAACGACTAGGCAATAATCATGCCATTGACTTATTCTTTAATCCGGCGTTACCAATTCCTCCGTCTTCCACTCCGTCTCCACATCGATTTTTCGTAATGAGGTATTGTCCACATGAGGTATTATTACCAGGACCAGGGCAACCAAGAGGTGACTGGGTATTAGAGTCAAATAAATTCATGGGCCCCCTACGTTTTCTCGTGTTATAAGCAATATCAAATGCAAATGCAGGTGGTAGGTTACACCATTATTTTTCGTGTTTGAAAGCACAGAACAGTGTTTAGTCTTCCAAATTGGAGCTTTTGATTGGACGAGACATGTACGCAGGATTGTATTTGGGTAGGAAGTAAATCTGAAAGGAATCTACGCGAAAATATGTAGAATTACGGGAAAATACAAAACAAATTTCAAGATTTGGGAAGGAACCAGGCAAAGAAACCTCCATGCGTGGAATGCAAGGACACAATTTTGGATTCGGCAAATTTTCGTCGGGTTGAGCGTTTGTGTCCCCCAAGTTTTGCGTGGGTGGCATTTTACCTATTGTGAATTTGGCCTTTGCGTCATCAATGGTCCTGGAGGATCTGAAGCTATGACTTAGCACACTGAATTATAGTCTTTGATAGATGGATTAAGATTAACGTGGATTAGATGCTGTGTAGATTGAATTTTGCATTATTGCTTCAGTTGAGTTTTAATGGGTAAGGTTTTACCGGTTCGAATTTTGCTTGGGTTGTTTTGCAGCGCTGGGTTTCACCGTGCTTAATCGTTAAAGAGAAAGATTGGAAAAAAGAATCATTCAACCTCAAAGGTAAGAATTAGGAGGGGAAGACACATAATAAATTACACGAGGATATGAATATAAAATAGTAGATATGAGATAAGATATTGGTTTTAAAAAAAACAACGTCCATCACAAGCATATGTGGGCCGAATCCGCAACTTAAAATTAACTGGAAAGAATGCTAGGGATTAACAGAAAAATTTGAAGCCAATTTAGAAACACTTTTAACTCCTCCAACTATCATTTAGCTTCTATTACCTTTTCATTATATATTTCCATGTAGCTAACCTCCACTTTGCATTGTAGATTTGGATCTTCGATGAGTGAGATCCTTTCAAACAGAGCATTACATAATCGAGGAATAATTCCAGGATTTCCCTGGCTTCCCATCATGGTGTAGGACTTCCCAGATCCTAGAGGAAAAAAAATTCCTTATTTAATAAATAAATTAGAAGCTACTTCAGGATATGAGATAGAAAATTAATTAGTGTTACTCAATCAACGTTATCTAACAAGGGAGGATCTGATCTTTTTCGTTGGGCGGGGGAGGGGGATCAAAACCTGATTCTTTCATTCCACTTCTGATAATTTATATTTTAAGAACCTTTAAATAAAAACATAACATCCTTCCAGCTAAAAACTTTCAAACCAAATATTAGCCTGTTTCCACCTACAAATATATCATTCGATTTGGGGTTTTTTCGCTTTATTTAACAAATAACAATAAAGGTGCTACCTTGTGCCTGAGTCTGGCATATGGCAGAACGAGTTTTTTTTAATGTAATATTTAATTGTTATGTAAAATGCAATGTGCTTTTTTCTAAACGAATAGGTTACTATCATGGTAAAAATATCTTTTTTTTCTTACTAATGCTCATTCACACCCCCTTTTTTCTGTCGCCCAGGTCACATAGCCCCTTGTTCCCCTTTCCCTAGAGTTGGCACTTAGTTCAGGTACTAAAACGGTCAAACCTAATAAACAACCGGTAAAAGTGAGATACATAGCGTGATTATAATGTAATTTCTGGAGAAAATATTGTGAGATTTTCACGTATTCTCGAGCCCTATTTTAATGCATGCAGCGGTTTGTCTTAATTAACGAGTAACTTTAATAAAGATTCTCCATTTTAGGGCGATAGCGTGAATGAAGCGACTGGGGCTAATAACACTGAAGTATAACGCCTTTCTACTTTTTATTCATTTCAGTATTCAACTAATATCGCATTAATGACTGGAAATGGCTATTGACTCAGTAGGAGAGAAAGGCAGGTCTTTTCTAGTTGTCTTTTACATGAATTAAAACATAAGGTCAAGGCCGTATCCAGGGGGTTAGGGGGTTTGAGCCCCCCCCCCCCCGAAATGTTTGTTCGACTCGTGAAAACCTAACGAAAATGAAAATAAACAAATTTTTCATGCGTTTTTAGTACCCCCCCCCCCCCCCGAAAAAAATCCTGGATACGACCCTGCATAAGGTGCACAATCCTTATGAGTATTATTGCATTAATTAAGACAGGGATCAATTATGATGTGTTTCAGCACAGAGATTGTGCTAAATAAGCTCCAATTTTAGGACAGATTTAGTTTGACTGACTATTGAAATATAGTACGAGGACTAGTTGATAACAAAATATCCTTGTAATTTGGGGGAAATTAATGCTAATTTGTAGTAAAATTTCTTAAAGAGCAACTTAAAGAGCCTGACGAGCAAATCCACTGCTTTCATCTAAAGTCTGAAAAAGCTTTAAAAGTGGAGAATACCAATTTGGCTTCTGAATTACTAAAAATATACGTAGATTACTGAATATTTCTTAGTAGAAACAACGAAGGTGTGTGAATACATGGCTGGTGTTCAACTCATAAGTTTTCTTTTTATTTACATAAAGAGCTCCAAGAGGTTAATCATGCCCTAAATAAGGCGTTTTATTTGAGGCATCCTGGAAGCATACTATTATATCATGGCTGTTACATTTTAGTTAACAACCATAAGAATTACAGACTAGACAAAAATTGTTTACCTTCGTAAACTTTGAAACCTTTCTATAAACTTGTAAGCAAGAATAGGCCTTTTAGCAAAGGGCCACAATACAATATTATACACTAAATAAGTGCATAAGGCTTGCTGCTGATCTAGCAACTGCCCAAGAAACACTAAATGAAATAGCACATTTCTCTCACCTATTGGGTATGAAGATCAATATGGTCAAAACTAAAGTCATAGACCTAAATATACAGTCTCATTATCAGCTTGTGCTTTACGGACAGGAACTGGAAAAAGTCGATAGCTTCACTTATCTTGGCTCACTAATAGATTCTCGTGGAGGCTGTGACCATGACGTACAGAACAAAATCAACAAAGCCCAAGCCATATTCTCTCAAATTCGCAGCCACTTGCGGAACCGACGGGAGATCAGTTTGAAGACAAAAATTTGTGTCTATAAAGCAGCTGTTAGATCTATTCTATGCAGTTGAGACTTGGCCACTGAAGTCGCTTCATCTCCATGGTTTGAAAGTCTTTGACCACCGCTGTTTACGAAAAATCCTGAAAATTCGATACTCCGACAGAATCTCAAATGCTGATGTGCGTCACCGCTGCTGTAACATCCAGTTCACAGCCACAATTGTCAAACAGAGAAGACTGCGTTGGCTTGGCCATGTCCTGAGAAGACCCAATGACCGCATCATTAAGCAAGTGCTTATTGCTGCTTCTCTGTCAGAATGGCGCAGACGTCCAGGTGATCAATTGAAAAATTGGTGGGCAACTGTCAAAAACGACCTCGATACCATTGGTGGATTTCGAAAGTTTGGCAGAAAGTGGGTGAGCTGCAGGCTCCGGTTTGCTGAAAAGCTGGCACAAGATTGCAACAAATGGAAGTCAACCATAAAAAGTCTTCTAGATATCGGGTGAGACGTTCAGGTCTGGTCCCGCAGCAAGTACAAGGAAATAAGTACTAATTGAAGAAAGGAAAAACCTCATTTTTGTGATGAATTCAGTCTGTATTTTTTAATAACAGGTAGAACAAGAGGGATTGCCAAGTGCTCAAATTATCAAAACGAAATAACTGTAGCGTATTTAACAGCTTTTTGTGTTTTTGGAGAAATGAGCAGATTTGTTTATTAGTTTTGCAAAATACTACAATTTTGTGATTTACCCAATTTCAACTTAAAATCTGCGCTACTCACAGAACAGTTTACAGTAGATCCTGCATATTTTACTGATTTCATTAAATTTACAAAATATTTTATTGTTATATTCAACTTTATCAAGTTTTACTGAATCTTTACTTTATTTATAAGCAGTTTCTTAAAAATATTTTTAACTTTCACGCTTTTGCTTAAATTACTTTGAATATTAAAATGTCTATTAAATAAATTTACTAATTTTAATTTGTATTTCACCTAATTTTTGGTAAGTGTTTTAACATGGTTGTATTAGATATCAAGTCCCGTTTTCAGGCATTGGGTTTGATGCATGTATTAAGCAGATTCGACAAAAATAGTTTTCAAGTTATCCGTATTCAACGCAGCGAAAATATAAAGCGTTTTCATCAACGACATCCGAACGTGGAGAACGAATTTTTTAAAATTAGAACGCGCAAGAATAGAATGACTGAACACTAGAGCTGAAAAACCCGAACACAGGTATTTAAAACCCGGTGGCCTGAAAACGGGGCTTTAATTGCAGTTAGTACATTACAAACCAATTTTGGGTCCATGCGGCAACGCCATTTTTTTCTGCAAAACTACACATGAAAAATCACTGTCTTCATAGCATTTATAGTTTAAATACACAAAAACTTTTAAAAACGCATCAAAAAAAATTTTATATGCATTTTTGTTGCGTTTTTAGGAGTTGGACATGCAAATTTTATGGGTAAGGCCTTGGATACATTTTGATTTCATAGAAGATAGGGAAGGCCAGCCACGTTAGGGGCAAAACTATTCCAGAACCATTAGCTCAAAGACTAAGTGACACGAAAGCATACTCTGAACAGTCTATCAAAATGAAACCAAATTATTCAGCTGAAAATTGCAATTTGTAAAGATTCTTCTTGATTAAATCTTTGAACTACTGTTTGCACGAAACACTTAAGGTATATGTTCCGTCTGAAACAAGTGATTTTGTGACAAGCCTACACCTGTAACTTGCACAAAAGAATAAGATACTTTTGTTGTTCGATTCATAAGTTTCAGATTTATCAGTTCACCGAGCTAGTAATATCAAAATTATGATACTACTTTGATTTTTTTCCTACATAAGGATCTAAACTTGCTTTCAAAACAGAAAGATTGTCGTTTGTCCAACGATTTTCGACCAGTGTTCAACGTATGCTTAATTAAAAGAACCATATACATCAAGTTTCAAAGATTTAATTCGGTATATGGATAGAGCTTAATCTCAGTTAGGGTCTTTCAATTTTCGTCTTTTATTAACGTATTAAAATCGTACGAGAGCAGAAAAGTAACACATCAAAGCTTGCACAAGGAACATAGACGTTAAGAGCCCTCTTTTTTTTCTTTGAAGAATTTGAAAAAGTTGATTGAATACCCGTATAAAAACAATGTGAAGTTCAATCACATACTGTGGCTAAAAATACATGTTGCACAAGTGAGGATGGGGAGGTATCTTTCCTAAAACTAGTAAAAAGGACCTCCTTCTATCAGATTAAAAGGAGAATAGTGGCCTATAAATGCACTTTTTCACGTTTTAAAACCACCAACAGCAGCCCTCCTAAAACACCAAATACCACTACAATTTTGGCTATAAATACTCATGTCTCCCGTGTAACTTGCGGCTTCATGAAAGAATTAGTGCTACAGAGCAGGTTAAGTATGTAGACTTTTTAAAAATTGCTCAGCAAAGAAGCATTCATAATGAACAGTGTATAAATATAAAAATTCTAGATATTCAAAAATTAAGAAGCGATGATACAGAAGAAAACAAACACTTTATTTCCCCAGTAATTTTCTTCAACTTAAGAAAAAAGTTCTTGAAGTACTTGACCACACTATTCTTTCTCTAAAATTTGAAAATTCGTGCATAAAGGGAGGAGGGCAATATATTGTTTTAGTTCATACCTGGTTCGCTGTCCTCAGTTTTATTTTACATGCCCTAGGTTAACGCGAACAAAGTATTTTCTCTTAATCTGTCAGCCAGGAAAAAAAATATTACATGGACAAATTTGTAATCGCTATTTCATATTGCATGGGAAAACAGATTGGTTCTTTGATAAAAAGAAAACCTAATTATTAAGAAAGAGTCCTAGATCATGCCACTTGATATTTCTGGTCATTCCCATTATGTCTACAAAAAGAAAATAAAGGAAATATTTAACGAGCATTCCGGGTAAATCATAACAATTTTGTTTATTTGTTTGTTTAGAGTTTGACAATATCCGTAAGCCTCACTACTACCCAATCCTAACACTTGCCTTTATGTTAGCTCTCATTATCATGTCACCAATATTAAACCTTTGCTCTCCTTTCTGCATTTTTTTATCAGTGGTTTATTTTACAAATAAGTAATTTTGAACTAAAAGTCATTCATTCATTTTCGTCTAAATTCTGTAACGCAAGTACTTGAATATATTGGGAGCCAGCATTTACCCCCCCCCCCCCGGCCCGGAAAACACCCCAGAAAATATACTCCTCCCACCCTCCCTGCAGCTGGTTGGTCTCCAATCACTTTTGACGTATAAAAAAGGACCACAACTCTCAATTTCTGATCGAAAAAGCACCCTCCAAAGTTTCTACGACCATGAGGCGGAGCTCGGGATGAGGAAGGGGAAGTCACCTTCCTATATGGAATAAATTATGCTAATTTTGGGATATAATGTTATTCCTTACTTTAATAATAGCAGTGTAGACCAGAAATATTCCCAGTGATCAAGATGGATTAAATATCAATTTCACATTTTTGATGTGTTCTTTAAAGTTTTTTGCACCTCCAACCCGCACAAAAATATCCCCCAAACATAGTCCTGGATACGGCCCTGGGGATTATATATCAATTTCTACCTCCACCCTCCCCTCGTCTCTCCCTTAAAACTAATTCTGTACTTATCTGAAGGTTCAATGAGAGTTGAGATGCTTTGGTATTAAAATGCACCTTTAAGGCATCTCCCTCCATCCCTAATTACAAAACGATCATAGAACCCTACTGTAGAGGTTCAAAGCCCTTATATACAAATGTTTGGAATTATAAAACAACAGAGAATTTACATAAGACAGTGACATTTATTTGGAAGCCACCCAGCCGCGGGGGGGGGGGGATTTTCTGGGGTGGGGGTAAACACCTAGACTCGAATATGTTGATCAAACAGTTCGCAGTAACGAACTGTGGGTAAGGATCCACTCGGCTCAACAGTAACCGAAACTCTAAAAACGGAATTTTGATATCAATAGATATATCAAAAGAATTTGCTTATAATGCTGATTCCAAATATATATGATTTATTGTTTAGTTTTATCCATGAAAGGCTACGAGCCTGAGAAAATTTGCCTGATTTTCAAAAAAGGAAGGAAACACCCCCTAAAAGTCAAGGAATCTTCATGAAAATCACACCATCTGATTCAGCTTATCAGAAAATCATATTGTAGAGGTTTCAAGCTTCAAAAATGTGGAGTTTTGCAATATTTTGCCAAAAGAAAGATCACGGATGCGTGTTTATTTTTTTCCAGGGGTGGTCGTATCGAACCAATAGTCCTATAATATCTGGAGAGGGCTCATTCAAATAAAAATCGAAAGTTCTAGTGCTCTTTTTGCGTGACCAAAAAGATTGGAGGGCAATTAGCCCTTCTCCCACTCCCCATTTTACCTGAGTATTTCAGTCAAATTTCGAGGTAGCCCTATTGTTCAGCATAGTTGAAAGGTCCAATATCTATGTCTTTGTAGATAACATGACTCCCCACAGCCCCTGAGAAAAGGTCTTTTAGTTATGAAATTTGCACATTGTTTACATAAGTTATAGTATTTGTTATTGGGAAGTATGTGAATTTTCTGCTTAGGTAATTTTCCTTGGAGAGAATTTTCCATGGTAAAGGAAGCCTCCGGGAGGGGGGGGGGTGAAGTTTTCAGGAGAAATTTTACACTCGGGGAATTTGCCAGAATTCCTATACCAAATTCTTTTTATCTGTCTTGCTTCCTCTTTGCCGACTCAATTTTACATATGGAGATGTTAATGGTAATTGTCCGGGGTAAGTTTTCACTGAGATTGAATTGTCTAGAAGATCTTTCCGTGGAGGCAAAGCTGGATTTCCTGGCATTGTTTAGGAAACAAGTTTTTTTCAACTGAAAGTAAGGAACAACATTAAAACTTAAAACGAACAGAAATTATTACGTATATGAGAAGGTTTTCCCCCTTATTAATACCTCGCTCTTTACGCTGAAGTTTGAATTCTTTAAGAACGACTCCTGAAACCCAAAGGTTGCTTAATTAGAACAATAAGCTTTTATAGAGCTAGATATTAAGAAGGGGGCATACCCTCTCATATACGTAATAATTTCCGTTCGTAAATTTTAATGTTGCTGCTTATTTTCAGTTAAAAAAAACTTGTTTTTTTTATTTTTATTTAATCAATCACAACAGCTAAACGTTTCAGTGCCTCGTATTTATAACGTTTCAGCTAAACGTTTCAGTGCCTCGTATATTCTGCCCATTTCCGTACTATCATCTAAAAAATTTACATAACTTAGGTTCTGGGCTTTATATGAGGTTTCCAGGAAGGATAAAATAAGCATGAAGCATGAAAGCCTAGAAGCATAATCTGCTTTGAAATAGGGGCAGTAATCCTACAGCAGGTGTTTATGCAGGAGGAGCCTTTGGGTCTCTGTTCCCCTCCGAAGTCGTGATATTTTTACGAATACTCATGTAATTTGTTTTCATAACCCATATAGTTGGCCCGTTTTATCCTTGTTCTATATTCTCCTCCGCCCCGTAAGGTCTGTCTCCCGGATTATTTACAGGGATAATAGTACATATACGTGCATTCTTGTCTCAAGACGCATAGGAATCGAGACAATACAAAGAGACAGCAAACTCTGTCAGGTCTTTCAAGAATTTTGCGCCTCTAAAAGATTAGCTGAAACGAAGCGCCATGCATCCAACTGTCGACTATCACCACAGTTTATATAATTATCCAGTATGATCTTTCCCTATCTCACCCATTATAAAAACCCGGACCAAGGTGCGAGTGCTCCAGAGAACGTTTTTGCAGATAGAAACATAGGCGGCATCAGATCTTTTCACGGGTAAAGTCAGACTGTGATCTAATCGGAAACAAGTGGAAACCCGCTATTACGAATAATGCACTTTGTTGGAAACAATCGGAAACAGACTAACCCGCTAATGCAGAAAGAAGTGGGAGGAGCTTTTTGTTCGCAACGAGAACGAAGACCAGAAATGATCTGCGATAAGCTTACTGGATAATTATATGAACTGTGACTATCACATAGGTGGGCGGCATGGCAACCGCGGATAAAACAAAATATGACGAAACATGCTTAAAATAAACCCCAAAAATGCTGTCAACGCGATTTAACATTTAATTATTATATTAATTGGTACTTGTATGATGTACCCCCCTTGCGCTCAAGTTGTTCACGCATTGACGCATTGTAAACCGGTTTCTTTCGCTAATTTCTTTCAACTTAGCATGAGAAAAGACAAAGAAGTGACAGAATAGATGGGAAATATATAATCTGGGCTAATTATTTGCACATTAGGGGGGAGGGGTGGAGGAAATTATTTTGACAGTGAGAAGTCAGAAAACAATTCTTACTTCATAATATCAGAAAAACTGTAGCTAACACATTTTACACGCAGACCTGATGTACTTT
Source organism: Artemia sinica (assembly GCA_027921565.1). Lineage (NCBI taxonomy): Eukaryota > Metazoa > Arthropoda > Branchiopoda > Anostraca > Artemiidae > Artemia > Artemia sinica. The sequence goes on along the minus strand of JAPEVW010000035.1, from coordinate 648,029 downwards.
ACCCCCACCCCCCTAATGTGAAAATTTAAACCCCAAATTTTTTTCTAAAGTATTATATTTTTATCATACTTAGGTATATTTTAGTATGATTAACCTAACTTCACTTCTTGAGCGGTAGGGGGTATATCATACAAGTACCCATTGTAATCATGATTACTATTTTATAGCCTTTTATATTTTTTTTTTTTTTTTTACAAATCAATGTACCAAATAATTGCAACCCAATTAAACAGCATAGTGGAGAGTATTGTAATTGTATACGGACATAATTTTATTTCTCAAAATATTTTGGTTCCTTGAAGGACTACACACAGTCCATAATGGATAAAGAGAGTCAACAATGGATAATCGCAGATAACCAACCATGGATAATCGACAGTATATTATACTTTGGCTAGCTTGACGATATTTGCTTAATGGGTGACAAGCAAGATAATTCGTCAACTAAGTTTTTGATGATGTAGCCTTGGTTTGCTCTAAATACTGACTGGCCTCAGGTCTGGCTTTATTTTCTGTATATTAATCCATTTTTGCCCAAGATCAGTGGCGACAATTGGGGGAGGGGGAGGGAGATTCCCCCCCCCCTGGTTTTCAAAAATCTACAAAAATTAAAGTTACCTAACTATGGTTGGAAAAATGTTTGGCCCCCTTCTTTTTCATGAATTGGCGCCTCGGTCAAGGACATGCACAATCTTGAAACCTAATAAATTACTCAAAATATAAAGTGAAAATGTAAATTTTGAACGTTGGTTTCTATCAATATAATAAGTAATGAATCCCAGTTACAACAATCACGATGACTGAAGCACCATCTTGAAAATTAAAAAGTGAGAATTCAAAGTGAAAACATATCATGTGAAGTAAAAATGTAGACATCTAACGCTAATTTCAATATGTTATTTGTCGATATCTGGATAACTAGTAATCGCAACAATAAAAAAAAAACCTGATATTGGCATAGGCAGCAAGGTTAAACAGCACAAGAAGAGCTGCAAAAAAACAGGGTTTCAAGATGGTTCCAACAACCAGGAATAAAAATTTATAGATTGCTTACCTGTTTGTCCATACGCAAAAATGCATGCGTTATACCCTTTAAAGGCATTATCCAACAACCCTTTTCCTAAGTTGTTAAAAATAGTTTCTTGAGTAGCAAATACCGGTGCATCAGGATTAGACGAATCGAAGCAATGATCAAAAGCAAATGTCTTCGCTGACTTTCGACTGCAAAAAAAACAGATACAAACAATTCTTAAACGATAAACTTTGGACAAGAAGCCCAAAGGATGCTAGGATGCCCCCACGAAATAGATTTTGAAAATAATTTTTGGCAAAAAATAGAGCAATTTTGGAACCTTCGGGGCTGTTAAAAATACGAATGTAAACTGGAAGGTAGTAAGGGGTCTTTTGAGCATACAGCAGCGCTTTGAATTCGGAGTCGGAGTTTTAGTGTATTTTTGCTGAATAGAGTCGGAGTAACAGAAATAATGTAAGACCCTTTGGAGTCGGGATTATGGAAACATATAAAGGCTGGAGTCAAGCCAAATGCTCTTAAATGCCACTAAAAATTGATAATAATAAATAAGATTAATATTGTAGGCTAATTATAGTGAATAGGATTTTTTGCACCTCAGTATTACAGTACTACTAGGCTACTACAGAAACAATTTATTCAATTATTTGTATCCCTATTGAAAAATATACATATAATATTTGTAAATCCATTGCATGTAAAATGCAGAAAGATAAAAAATGCATAATAAGTTGACAGAGATACTTCTTTTGCATTCTACAGCAAACCTGGCATTGCAGAATATAAAATGTATAAGATAAAGATTAGCTGTTAAAAGGGTTATTAAAATTACATTTAGAGAAGAATTTGATAAAACTATGTATTTTTTACGAAAAGGGAAAAAAGGGGGCCTTCATGTACATTGTCAGTATATATTGAAAATGTCTGGATTCGAAGTCGGTAAAACTTATATTCAGCTCCAAAGTCTTGGTATATAGTCTCTGCCAAATGCTCAGAGGTTTATGATTTTTTCGTATTATCCTATATGTTATATAGGTTATACATATTATGTAGGATAATATGTAATATTATCCCCATATTACATTAGACTCTCCATAAAGATCATACTTCCATTCCAGCCCCCCACCCTTCCTACCCCTCGACTACTGAGCACTTATAAAGAAATACAAATTGCAATGATATCTTGTAGTAGAGTTTCAGGGCTAAGCCTTCTAATACTGATCTAAACTATAACGGGAGGTAAGCCACACATACTTCAAGGGCTGAATTAGCCGAGGAGACAATAAAATTATCTTGCTTGATCCTCGAAACATAGAAATAGTGTACATTGAAAGTTGGGAGCTTGTTTCCATTCCTTAATTATCGTTTCCATTGCCAGTTTAATTCCAGTACCGGTAGTCGCATCATTCCGTTCTCTTTTCAGTCCTTGATGCAACGAATTACACTTCCATCAATAGTTTGCAGGATAACAATGCGTTGGAGCAATAATCTTGACAACATAATCTTAGACCCTAATCAACCCTAACCAATGTTGTTTGTGGGTCCTCAGCCCAGAGTTTTTTTTTTTTTTTTTTTTTTTTTTGTAAGATTCTTGTATGCTACTGCCGTATTTTTCCTATTTTCAAGAACCTCTTTATAAAAAGCCTGCAATGATATTAATTGACCCTGATAATAGGCCCCTTTTAAGCCCAGGGCCTGCGAATTTCTACATCCCCGTCTCCCTGCATCTTCCGGCCTGTTTTTGCCCAAGTCTAAAGGCAATTCCATGAGAGCTTGTCATATATAGTGTAGAAGCAGATAAAAAACTGAAAGGACCATACTTAGGTATTAATTTTGGTTTCAGATCACGTTCCGAACGTTTTCTTGGAATAAATACTCTACCCAAATTATTTCTAGAAAACAACGGTGCCAACTCGTCCTGAGGAGGTTTACCAATCACTCCCTCCCCTCCTTGAAACGCTGCTAAAGAGATGGGTCTCTATAAAAAAAACGACAGGTTATAAAGGCAAAAGACAATACTTTTTTTGAAGTAATGCACCAAAGGAAATCAGCCAGCAAAGAATATTCTTTAGAATTCTTGGGCGTTTGCTTATGTACTTAAACATAAAGAGGGTGATCAGCGCATTCATGAATGCTTTTATGCCACCAACTCCCACTCAATCACCAATTTTTCATTCTAAATACAATCGTGTGAGGATATACAACGGGTACCTGAATAAAATTTTGGGACTTTTTTGGGAGGAGGGTGAGGCGACTTTGGACTTTGTGTTGGGAGGAAGGAGATAAAATACCTTTTTACCGTTCCTTGTATAACAGTATACAATAAGGTTTTTTTTTTACCGGTCATTCAACAGGCTCCTCCTGTTAGTATAGTAATTTTGGAAAGAATAGAACGCAGCTACATGCCCCAGGTTTTTGTTGTTTTTTTTAACATAGACCCATTCTGCTAAAAATCCTAGAGAATACTTATCTAAATTGGTTTAAATTCAGCGATACAAGTCGCCGTCGGTAACATAAGCAATAAACCAAGAAGAGAAGCGCCTGGGTTCCAAAACGATAATCCCCGCGAACGCAACTTAAATTTCCAGCATCGATGCAGGGTCGATGGTATTCAACATTACTAAAAGGAAAATGTTTAACCTCAGTAGCCACTGAGTGTTGCAAGTTATTTGCAGCTGTCGTGATATTCTGCCAAGAAATCACTTCTTTTCAGCCAAGAAATGGGCTTCACAGAGTATTAGTCTAAAAATCTGTTGAGCAAAATATGGCTTTCATGATATTTGACAGCCATCAATCCCATAATTTTAACGCCTACAATCCTATGTTTAATGAGTAGCCTACATAAAATAGAAAATAGGACAGACCTTTCAGATGCTTTCTCCAAAGATAGTTGCTGATCCAGCAAAATTTGATTTCCAGCCACCTCAACCACATTTTGAACTCCTAGTTCGAGTTCTATAAACGAAAGAAAGATATATGTTCCTTCAAATAAGATAGCACAAATATTCAATATTCAGCAACAAATATTCAATCTCTCTTAAAAGGAGTTTCAACAATCATGCACGATGAAGAAGACTGGATGACATAATGCTTTTTACTTGCTTTAAGCACCAAACATAATTCATGGCACCTTTGTCTACTTGTTTGCATCTTCTGAACAAATCTTTAGTGAAATATTTAGATTTGGTATAACCTCTGTTGAGAAGAACATGATGTTATCTAAGTACAATTTTTCTGTTATTTAAAAAAGAGGTTTTCTTTGTATGGATAGCAGAGATATCATAGAACATATGGCATATATTTTTATCATTTCTTTTATTCGAGACTTATTCTGCGAAATCAAGGGGGTAAAATTTACGTATTTAAAAGCAATATGTTATCCTAATTCCTAAGAGTAGAAAATAGTCATCACTAGCGGACTCATAACTAACTTGCCATATAAAATGAAATATCTCAGAAGTTTGTTTGTTCTTGGGCTGAGACACCATGCAACAACTGACTATTTAATTGCAAGAATTAGTGGCAAATTATGAAGTACTTGATGGTACCAAAATCAAGACCCAGGAGTAATTAGATGAATGGACACATTCACTTCAGAGCATTAAGCTTTAAATATTACTAGTGTAATATACTACTTTTAAGACAGGTAATTTTTGGCTCCTTAATGTTACAGAATAGGTTTCTCAACATACATTAAAAAAAACATATCATAGTAAATATACAGCCAGTTGGCTCCCATGTTGTCTCAGTACATGTAGCTTTAGAAAAAAGTTTTCCTCTATAGAAATGTGTGGTCATTATGAGTTCGAGCAAACAGATGTCACTGGCATCTGAACAAAACGAGGTACGTCTGCTGCCAAAGGTGGCTAAGAACAGTTTGTGGGCCAACATTTTTGGATGGAAATATACTGAAACAAAAGATAAGAAAATATTTGTGACCGGATTTGAACTGCATTGCTTGACTGTCATCAAGTCTGAATTTTTCAACTACAGGGTGATTTTTATAGTGGGCTGTTAAAATGCCACCATCTTGCAAAATTTTACAGATGTTCTATGAGATTTGCAGCTCTACAAAAAAAAAAAACTTTAATTTCAGTCAGTTTGTAAAATGATTATTATTTACTTCTCCTAAAAGCATGCCACATTGAAATATGAGGCAACAAAACTAAAAATATTTCAGATTTAAATATAAATTTACAGCACAATAGTTTAAAATACAATAAATTTTTCCCAACACTGAAAGCTTCTGTGCTATATGAGCTACAACAAGTAGCAAATTTATTAGTTGGGAGAAGACCTTGTCCCTCCACTTTTACCCAAAAATATTATGATAACCAATGAGAAAAAGTTATATGAAAATCGGTAATTCGTAGTGTAATTTTATTATTAGATGTTTTTAGAAATTACAAGTAGGTTTCAAAGTCTCGAGTTGGCTTCAAAGGCATTTTGAGAAAGTTTCTACCAAGATACGTGTTCCAGGGTAATATACTTTGAATTGTTGACGGACAAGGATATGGGCGGAGCTTTTATACGCGCCAAGACTGTAGTAGCCAAATATTACTGAGTCGTGATTATACTATATATAATTTATATACAGTGGTCATGCAGCACTGATCAGCAAAGGTCTCCTTGCCAAAAGCGCAATGTGCATAGCTTCTTATACGGGTTGGTTCTATAGGGCAAGAAATCTTCAGTGCATTTGGGCTCACATAAGCAGATAAAGGAAAATTTAAGAAATATTTGATAAAAGTTCAGAGATGGTTCCTAAAAAACAGAGCTCTAGCATTATATTTTTTGAAAGTAAGATAAAAGAAACCCCAAAAATAATGATAAATACATAACAGAACTAAAAACTCTGCTCAATCCATGTATACTGATGAAACTGGGATGGTAAGAGAAAAGATAGCACAAGGATCCCGGATTACATGGGAAGCTTTTTAAAAATTCGTGACAGTCTCACACTTTCCCTAGCTGTCGCAATTTGTCATGTACATGAGTGGACCTGGGCATAACTCAAAACATTTGAAAAGAAAGAAATCAAGCAAGACGCCTGCTCAGGCTATCAGATTCTACAATTTTCTATTTTAACTTTGTGCCTCATAACCTTCAACATAATATTTGGATGCTATATGCAGAAGAGATATTCCTTTGGTGTGGTGTCAGAATAAAATGAGTTGCAGAGGAAAATAGCAGGAACATTTTGTCTGGAAGGAATATTTGTGGATGACAAGGAATATTTAAGGTCTATCAGAATATTTGTGGATGACATCTTAGTACTATATGTGAAAAACGAGAAGAAATTAACATATGTTCGGCTCGAAACCCACATGCCAAGGCCAGAATATAATTTGCAGTTTACTAAAAAAAAAATATAAATGTTTTTACTTTTATAACTTTAATAAATCAAATAATATAAACATTTTGATTACTAAATATCAGGTATATATATATATATTAAACTGACAATGCACATTCATTTGTATTTTTTTCAGTAAAGTGCAAATTATGTTCTGGCCTTGGGAAGGCATAGGGGTTTTGAGCCCAACATATGTTAATTTCTGCTCGTTCTGAGTTTGACTCGGTTATTTATTGTAATTTCTGTTCGTTTTTGGTTTCATTTATGTATCGATGCTGATTTGTGGTAGTTTCACGTTTGGTAGATTATTTGATTTTATGTTTTGCTCATTTTTTGTTTAATGGAGTTCTTTACTTTTCTTTGAAAAACTTATTTTGTGGAAAAAGTTTTTTTAATTAATTTCTGTTTGTTTTATATTGACATAGTCTTTTCAGGGAAAAAGAAAATAATACTTTAAATCTTTTCTTTTTTATAACATTTTATAGTTTGGCCTGCTATTGGTATGCTGGAGAAAAATTTTCAGCAATTTTTAACAACATTCACCCTTTTAAAAATCTGGACACAAATAGTAGTGTTTAATACCTCCTATAGATGACCTGAAATGGAAAACTTGATACCATTCGCAAAAAAATCTGTTTACTTTCTTTGATAGCTTGGATACACTTATGCTATTTGATTTGCTTAAATTTTAAGAGCAGAAGTAGCCCCAAAAGTTTGAACATAATACCCTCAGTCGTTCTTGGGATACTGCCGAGATGCCTTATTGGGAATTAGCATTAACACAGTGCGTTTTGGTTTAATCTTAAGGCAACATCTAGTTCTTAAACATAATGAGAAAATGGGAGGTTGGGCATGGGAGGGGGACTAGTTGCCCTCCAATCACTTTCGACTATTCAAAAGGGCATTAGCCCTTTCACTTTTCAATCGAATAATCCCTTTTCGAAGTTCCTACGACAACTCCTTCGATACGAAGGGTCCTGGTCTAAACAACAACAACAAAAAAATAAATAATACATTATATAGACATCGATCCTTACTATAAAAATGTCAAGCCTTCCAATCACTTTCGACTATTAAAAAGGGCACTAGGCCTTTCGATTTCCAATCGAATGAGCCCTTTTTGAGTTTCTACGACAACGCTTTCTAAAAACACCTTGTATATCCCCAGGGCATAAATTACAACACTTACCCTAAGGGCTGTTAGGGTGGTTGTCATCCTCTAAGACCTAATTTCCAGAACTTTCAACTACGTTAAACAAAATGGCTATCTCGAAATTTTGATTGGATAGGGCGTTAGTCGCTCTCCAATCACTTTCAACTGTTAAAAAAAGGCACTAGCCCTTTTAATTTCCAATCAAATGAGCCTTTTTGAAGTTTCTACAACAACGCTTTCAATAATAACCTTATATGCCACTAGGGCATAACTTACAATCCTTGCCCTGAGGGCGGGGGGTTGTCATCCTCAAAAACCTAATTTCCAGAACTTTCAACTACGTTGAACAAAATGGCTATCTGAAAATTTTGATTGGATGTGTTTGGGGGAATGGTGGGCGTGAGAGGGGGGTTAGTTACCCTCCACTCACTTTCGACTATTAAAAAGGGCACTAGCCCTCTCAATTTCCAATTGAGTGACCCCCTTTTGAAATTTTATAACAACTCTATCTATAAAAACCTTATATGCCCCCAGGGCATTTAATTACAATCTTTGCCCTGGGGGCTCTGTGGGGTTTGTCATCCTTAAATACATAATTTCCAGAACTTTCAACAACGTTGAACAAAATGACTATCTATAAACTTTGATTGAATATCTTTGGGGAAATGGTGGGCGTGAGAGGGGGGTTAATTACTCTCCACTCACTTTCGACTATTAAAAAGGGCAATTTCAATTTCCAATCAAATGAGCCCTTTTTGAAATTTCTACAACAACTTTCTATATAAACCGTATATACCCCCAGGGCATAACTTACAACCTTACTGAGGGCTAACTTACACTGAGGGCTCTGAGGGACTTATCATCCTAAAAGACATAATTTCCAGAACTTTCAACTACGTTGAACATAATGGATATCTAAAAATTTTGATTGGATATGTTTTAAATGGTGGGCGTGAGAGGGGTGTTAGTCTCTCTCCAATCATCTTCAACTATTAAAAAAGGCACTAGCCCTTTCAATTTCCAATTGAATGTGAAGTTTCTATGACAGCGCTTTCAATAAAAACCTTATTTGCCCCCATGGCATAACTTACAACCCTATCCCTGAGGGCTGTGGGGGGAGGGGTTGTCATTCTTAAAGACCTAATTTCTAAAACTTTCAACTACGTTGAATAAAATGGCTATCTAAAAATTTTGATTGGATGTGTTTGGGGAAACGGTGGGCGTCAGAGGGGGGTTAGTTGCCCTCAAATCACTTTGGACCATTAAAAAGGCACTAGCCCTTTGAATTCCAAATCAAATGAGCCCTTTTTGAAGTTTCTACGACAACGTATTCTATAAAAACCTTATATGCCCCCTGGGCATAACTTACAAACCTTGCCCTGAGGGCTGTGGGGGAGTGCCCTCCTCAAAAACATAATTTCTATCTGGAAATCAACGACGCTGAACAAAATGGCTCTCTAAAAATTTTGATTGGATGTGTTTGGGGAAAAGGGAGACAAGAGAGGGGGGTTAGTTGCCCTCAAGTCACTTTTGACTATTAAAAAGGGCACTAGACCTTTGAATTTCCAATCGAATGAGCCCTTTTTCAAGTTTTTACGACAAAAATTTCAATAAAAACTTATATGCCCCAGGGCATAACTTATAACCCTTGCCCTGAAGACTGTGGGGGGAGTGTCCTGCTCAAAGGTATAATTTCCTGAACTTGAAACTGTGTGGAACAAAATGACTATCTCCAAATTTTGATTGGATGTGTTTGGGGAAATGGTGGCCATGGAAGGGGTGTTAGTTGCCTTCCAATCACTTTCGATTATTAAAAAGGGCATTAGCCATTTCAATTTCCAATCAAATGAGCCCTTTTTGAAGTTTGTACGACAATGCGTTCTATGAAAACCTTATACGCCCCCAGGGCATAACTTACAACCCTTGCTCTGAGGGCTTTTTTTTGGGGGGGGGGAGGGGGGGTGAAATCCTCGAATAACTAATTTTCAGAACTTAAAACTACGTTGAATAAAATGGCTATCTCAAAATTTTGATTGGATGTGTTTGGGGAAAAGGTGGGCGTGAGAGGGGGGTTAGTTGCCCTCCAAACACTTTTGACTATTAAAAACGGCTCTAGCCCTTTGAATTTCCAGTCGAATGAGCCTTTTCTGAAGTTTCTACAACAACGCCTTCTATAAAAACCTCATATGCCCCCAGGGCATAGCTTACAACCCTTGTCCTGAAGGCTGTGGGGGAGTGTCCTTCTCAAAAACATAATTTCTATCTGGAAATCAACTACGCTGAACAAAATGGTTCTCTCAAAATTTTGATTGGATGTGTTTCGGGAAATGGTGGGCGTGGAAGGGGTGTTAGTTGCCTTGCAATCACTTTCGACTATTAAAAAGGGCACAAGCCACTCCAATTTCCAATTGAATGAGCCCTTTTTGAAGTTTCTACGACAACTTCTTTGATACGAGTGCCATGCCCTAAAGGAAAAAAATAATAAATAATACATTGTGCCAACATCGTTCTTATATGCCTCCAGGGCATAACTTAAAACCCTTGCCCTGAGGGTTGTGGGGGAGTGTCCTCCTCAAAAACATATTTTCTATCTGGAAATCAACTACGCTGAACAAAATGGCTATCTCAAAATTTTGATTGGATGTGTTTGGGGGAATGATGGGCGTGGGGGGGCTAGTTGCCCTCCAATCACTTTCAACTATTAAAAAGGGCACTAGCCACTCCAATTTCCAATCAAATGAGCCCTTTTTGAAGTTTCTGCAACAAGTCCTTTGATATGAAGTGCCCTGGTATGGAAAAAAAAACAATACATTGTGCAAACATCGTTCTTTACTTAGGCAGCGCGATTGCGCTACCTATGATTTATCGGTATCAAATTGCGTTTTTTAGAGTTATTGAGCTGCGTCACTCCTTACTTACAGTTCTTTACTACGAACTGCTTGATACAGTAAGTGTTCCAACTACAAGTTGCCATTTACTTAGAGATTTATAGCAACATGTGCTACTTCAAAGTAATGAAGTGGATCAGGCAAGGCAGTTTCCTGTCACTTGGTCCAAGTTTTATATTAAATCTTAGACCAATAAATGGACATGGAATTCAAAACATCAACTTCCTCAATGATGTAGGGTATCTGATAAGATATTCCTGAACAAACTTGCAAAGAAAGCTGAACAGTTGAAAATACAAATCAATGCCCCAAAGACTAAAGCTATGACAAATTAGCAGTAGACCCATAGGAGTGCAACTACTTTAAGTACTAACAAGTACAATAACTTTCAATAATAGTTCTGAAAACAACCACACATACAAATGGCCCAACATAGCACTTCAATAGCTCCTACTGGTCTGAAGACTCACAGTATACTTGCAGAATCTGAAAGACAGGCTGTTCTAGAACAATGTTCTGTGTATTCTGAGCTTTTTTAGGGCAATAAACCTAGTATTTGGATGGTGCCTAAACTTGGACAAATATTTCAATTAAAGGTAATTAATTGCTACAATTAAAGGTTTGTTTCATAAACACGGACAGTGGGACCTAATCTTGGATATATTACTACTGCTACTAACAAATCACTGCAGCATCAAGCTGCCTGAGGCCCGCACAGATACACATGCTTCTTCATCATAATCTATTTAAAGTCTCCCTCTTTACGCTTTTCCCTTAAATCTTTCTTTCTGACATCTTCGTATCCCATTCAAAAACAGCCTGTTTTATTTTGGCTCTAGGCAGATGGCTGACAAAAACGATCTTTGGCAATCTGTCATTCTTCATCTGCAGAATGTGTCCTATTCATCTCATCCTTTCTCTCATTATAGCCCTAGAAAGCAGGATTGAACCACAATTTTTGTAGTTTATTTTTTTATATACAGTCAGTCAGTCCAGTACCCAAAACAATTCGTAGGCAATTTCTCTGGAAAACATCAAACAAATCCTCGTCTGTTTTTTGGAGCAGCAACGCTTCAGAAATTTACTTGAAAACTGTCATCACTGTAGATTCCAATATTCTTATCTTACCATTTTTTCGAATTTTTCAACTGTCAAAACACCCTGGGCCTTGGCTATTCTACTTATGACATCTTCACTGCACCCAAAGGTTTTGCCAATAATACTACCTAGGTAAGTGAAGCTGTCCACGTGATTGATCATCTGCTTACCCAGCATTGCCTCTTCACCTTCACTTATTCCTAGTCTTCTTCACATTAATTTTTAAGCATATTCTTCCACCATGATCTTCCAAAACCTCTAAAAATTCATTCATTTTGCTAACATTTTCATCTAAGATGCTTAAATCATCAGCATAATCTAAGCAGTTTAGAATATTATCAGTAAAAAAGTGAAAGTTGAAGTGAGAGATAATGATGGAAAACCCCTGCTATTAGTGAGGTTAACAATTTTTTTTAATCAACTTTGCAGAATTCATCTGCAACTAACAATCTTACCAGCTAATGTCTCAATTTCAAATATCCATATCCTACAGATTAGTTCATTTGCTAAAATACTGAAGGCACCTGATTCTTGTAAATCTAATTACTCAGCCGAGATACCAATTAAATTGATTATTGAGTGTGCTGATCTTTTATCAACTCCTTTAATGGCAGTTTTTAACCAATCTTTTATTAATGGTGTTCTCCCTAGTATTTTTAAATATGTGTACGTTACCCCAATTCTGAAGTATAAGGCCCCCAAGAATATTACTGATATGAGGCCGATTTCAAAGCACCAGCTCTTTTGAAAGTTTTGTTTTTTAGGACTTAAAGCTTTAAATTTTAGTGTTACTGTTTATTTGTTTTTGACCCTTGTTTTGTGTATTCTTTTTACAACACTGACTTTTGTGTATTCTTTTTACAACACTTTTCTTTTCATACACCAAATTCACCAAGGCTAGGATACCATCTTTCCCTATTTCTACCAAATCTGGGCATTAAAATCCCTACTGAAAATATTGTATTTCTATGTGGGACCATATCTATTAGTTCCTGTAGTTGTAAATTAAATTCATCTGAGTCACTACTATCTCTATTAGTTGGTTCTACTGTGGCATATACTACTCTGACTGATATCCTGCACTTTTTAGTTATAAAATGAGCAACTAGCATTCTATTATTAATGCCTTCTAAACCTAAACAAGACTTTGCAGCTTCCTTATTCATCATGAGCCCTACTTCATCCCTGTGCACTCCATCTTTTCTGCCTGAATACTTATTCAGTATATTCTATGTCACTTAATTTCATGTTTCCTAACCCTGGAATATGACTTTCTGAAACTCCTAATAAGTCCAGTTTGAAGTATCTGATTTACAGCTAACACCCCACTGCAGCACTAAGCCACCTGAGGTTAATACAGTTAGACATGCTCCTCTCAAAGCATCCCTCTTCACACCCTCCCAAGAAGTTCCCATTTGCCCTAAGTTTTTCCTTATAACATCCCACCCCATTTGGAGACAACCTGCTTTTTGTTTGGCCCTAGGCAGTTAGCCAACAAGGACAATTTGTCATCCTTCATCTCCTGAATGTGCCCTAGCCATCTCAACCATTCTCTCATTATACCCATAGAAAGCAGGATGGAACCTTATTTTTTGTACAGCTTACTGTTTGAGATATGTTCAGTCAGTTAGGAACCCAAAACAATTCTTTGCACTTTGTTTTAATTTTAAGAACCTATGTCCAAGATTGAACACCATTTTCCATGTTTAGCTCCTACCTAAACTGTGTGCCCATGATTAGACTCCAAAGTTGACTATCAGAGTAATTAAAATTCATAGTATTGCAGATGGTTAAAATATTCAAGCTAATAACATAAGCTACATATTAGGATAATTTAGACAAATCCACTGGTAAAGCAATCTGGTTTCCAGGTTGTATAATCAATATTTTATAGGGGTTTAACTGTTCAAGTAGTGATTAGCTGGCTGGCTACTGGATATCTCACCCTGAGAAATACCTGATGTTGACCTCTGACCAGGAAAAACCATCATACTGCTGGAAAGACCATGTCAGCAACAGTGAAATCTGCACTTACACTGGCAATACCCAGGACACATTTTCTGCATGGAAGATCACACTCACAAAAATGCTCCTCTACTGGTAGCTGGAAGCTATATGTCACCAAGAAACTTCTCCTACAGAATGTACAAACACAACAGAAGTGCCTTTCAGATGAGTCTCATCCCAGAGTGAGAGGATATCCATCAAAGCAGCACCTGAAGGGAGGAAGCTACTCATTGATGCCTTGTGTCCCCCTAGAGGTACTAGAGGAAGTAAGGTGAGGATTTGCCTATTCATGTTGTAATTACTAGACTTAGGTTCACATTGCTTGGTTGAACTTATTTATGCTTTTTGTGCTAGAGTTTACACTAAACTATTAAATCATAATATGATAGACTGGTCAAGTGTGTTTACAATGGATAGCACATTACAATGCAGTAGCATGTTTTCTTTTGTTTAATTTTGCTGCTAAAAAGCAATGTTAGGTTGTTTTGAATCAATTTTGTTGAAATAAAACAATTTTGTAATTTACCACCAATGAACTACTGGCAATGCTGAAAAAAGAAAATACTTATAAAGCACAAAGTTTAATATATGCCTATTTTATTCAGAAAAAACATTCATTTGTAATAGATAAAAGTTAAATATTAGCTTAAAAAGCTACCTATAATAATAATAATAATTTATTTATGACCCACATATGACCATTATAAATGACACTGTGGAGTAATGGAAAATATAAAAGAAAAAATAACAACATCATTACAAAATCAAACAACAACAAAAAAATACAAATTAACCAATATCACAATGAAAAAAACAAACTGTATGGTCAGTATAGGCTACCACAGACCTTCAATAAACAGTGGGCAAGCCCAACCTCCCACATTGGGAAGCAGTATTTTAAAACCCTCACAATTACCCAAAAGTCTTTGTAGAACTTGCCCCTCTCTCCCCCAGGAAAATTCCATGAGTAACATTGTAGCCCTTGGGGTCAATATAAAAAAAAACTCAATAGTACTATTCTCTAATTGAGACCCAAATATAAATATATATGTTTCTTAAGACCAGATGTGTGTTTGAATAAAATCTTAAAGAATTCTGAAAACTACTTAAAAACAGTCATAAATACTTCACCTCATTTCTAATCATATATTGCTTTAAATTACCCATACCCCCCCCCCCATTGATGGGCAAAGGCATCTGTTTACACAGCCATATATGATGATTGTCACACCAAAATTAAGCAAATTAAATACAGGATTGGCTAAAAAAAAATCTCCACAATGATAATTGGTGTCACCTTGATAAGCACTATCTACTACTTTCAGTAAAGATTTTGGAGCTTCTCAGTCTAGTGTCCATGGTATACTAGACCAATCAGCATCCATACCTTTCTTGAATGTGCTGATAAATGAAAAAGCAACAGATAGTTTTTTTTCACTCAGAGAATTCCACAGTGATACCACACTATTTGAAAAGAATATAGTTTTGCTTTGTTTTGGGCTGAATTCTACCCATAATTTCTAGTAATGGCTATGAGTCTTTGTTAATACTTTATAGATTCAAATAGAAACTGCTTTATGTATTCTCAATATATTAGATAATGGCACTACTCTTTTCTTTGTCAATTGAATGGGATCCTCATTTCTAAAATGTTAATGTTTGCTATTGTAAAAATGAAAGAATGGGAAAATATTAAGTGGGCTGTGTACTGATCTCTCAGGTCTAAAGTAAAGCAGTGTGACTTTAGCAGCAAGATATGTCAGCAGGCTTATTTATGATAACTTTTTACCTGAATTATCTTAATTTACACTTTGGAGCATAAAAGAGACCTGCAAGATAGGCTCCAAAGTCATGGAACAGTCTCACAAGTACCTGGCATAGCTTCAGGAAGATTCTACTTGTTTTTTGCTGATTTTTTTATCTGAAATTTGTTTTGGAAAAACATTACTAGGCTACAGAATCTTCATGGAACTTTAAGACATCAGATGTTTTTGAGTCATGATTATAGAGATTTAGGTGGTTGCTGAAATCAGGTATCATATTATAACATAGAAAAGAAACAATACTGGCCCAAGTACAGTTCCCTGAGGAACACCACTTTGGATTTAGCAAGATTATAATTAGCTGAAACCACACTTGCCATTGATAGGATGATCCAGTAGTTGCCAATCAGTGTGCTGACTGATCAGGTGAGTCCTAAAGTAATCATCAAGGCTTGTTGGACCATGCCTTGTCAACTGATGATTTGAATGAAGAAGACTGACAGAAGAAACTGTGTCCTGGTCTAACATGTTCTATAGACTCACCACCCAATTAGAAAAGAATTTTCTAATCAACCTCAAGTTGGCATGCTTCTCAAAAAGTTTTTATCATGTCCTCTGGTTCTTGAAGAGATATTTCATTGAAAGTTATTTGGGATGTTTTTTTATGACTGGGCAGCTTGAATGTCATAATCATATCCTCTCTCTTTTAGCAATAAGCCAGTGCAGCAGGCAAAGATGTTTGCCTACAAGAAGGTTATATGCCATCCATTATAAAGAGTTGTACCATAGATGTTCAGCACCACCATATCTTAGTGGCAACTGGAGTTTGAGGTAAGGTAATTTGTTTCCTACCAGCCATGAAGTCAACAAGCCAATCTATCAACTCTAGGTTTATTCCTACTGTTGTTAACTTGGAGTGAGGCCAATTGTGTAGATCTTGTCAAATGCTTTTACTAGGTGTGAAAGTATTAGATCTATTAGAAGGCCTTTGCCCAGCAACTGGGTGATCTGCTCATAAGTGTCAAATGAGTAAGTCTCTACATATTTTCCTGGTAGAAAAGTGTGTTACTTGTTAGAGATGATACCACTTTAAGCAAAGTGTTGAAGAGGCATATTGTTAACTATCCTCTTAAGGACTTTTGTAACAGCAGATGTTAGGCTTATATGTCTGTGACTTTTAGAATTTGGTCTATCTCTCTTTCTCTTTTAGCAGGTAGGGAAGGATCTTTTTAAGACCTGAAGATTATTGGTTTGTAAGCTTTAATCATTTTTTGACAATGGTAGTTGCAATAACAATATGGGTCATTTGTTTTAAGATACTGTGGTTTAAATATGGAGAGGAAGTAGTCAGGTTTGCTGATGAAAAATCAGGAAAATTACTGATGGCAAATCTTCCTATACTTTGGGTGGTAGTGGCTCTGTTCATATTGTCTGTAACTAGGTATTTTATTGATCTTCAATAATGATCCCTGCTGGACATGTTGTTCCAAAATTTTTTGGGGTTTGACTTACTTTGTCAGAATGACGTCTCAAAATTATAGCAGGCCTACAGAAGTTCTTTTGCTATTGTATGCTAAGAAATATTTTAAGTTTTCTATAGAATTTCCTTCAAATGTGCCTTGGGTCTTAACCTATAAATAATATATTTATCAAGCTGTCCTTATTCTTTTGTAATGATTTGAATTACTCTTAGCTTAATGACCAGGGTGAAAATGGGTAAATATCTACCAAATCATATTATTGACTTATGCATAAAGTGAATATACCACTGAATGCCTTTTTATGCTGATTACAAATATAATAATCATTTCTATCAGAAATGAATTTCAGTCCCCCCCCCCCTATATATGCCAATTCAGGGTATATATTTCTACATTAGGGGGGTGGGGGTAAAGTTTAAACTTACCTCCCATTAACATCAGAAACAAAATTTGCCCCCACCCCCTAATGTAGAAATATATATACCCTGAATTGGCATATATAGGGGGGGGGGCTGAAATTCATTTCCAATAGAAATGATTATTATATTTGTAATCAGCATAAAAAAAGGCATCAAGTGGTATATTCACTTTATGCATAAGTCAATAGGCTAATATGATTTGGTAGAAATTTACCTAAAAGTGAAATGCCTAGCCTAATAATAGGCTATGGAGATATGACAATGAAAGCATTGAAAAAGAATGGATTGATGGTCTTTAGTATTCAGGGCTATATTTGGAAGCATTAGGCAAGGGGGAGGGGAATATTATCACCCTGGCATACATTATAGGCTATTTGAAAAGTTTTGATTGGGTAATCAATTGGTAGCCTGTAGCCTATTCTCTTTTGTTATTAGCCTAAACTATAGTGTTTCTGTTAGAAGAGCCCATTGACTAAGCCTATTAGCTAACTCTTCTTAGTGACATTCTTGTAAATTATCTTAGGCCCAAGTCTATTGTTATCTGGTTAGTTAGATCACCATATAGGCTAGTTTAGACTAGGCTAGCTTAAAACTTATGGTAAAGTAATCTTACCTCTTCTATTCAAGGGTCGGACCCTAATAGCAACTTGAATCTTATCCATAGGCTACTTGATTTAGCACAATACAAGTAGGCCTATAAATTAATATGTAGCTTAAGGACCTGGGCTAGTCAAAATCAGTCACTTCTAATTTCATTTATTGATACACTTTGCAACAGTTATACTTTCTATGCCAATCTCATCAACTTTATGTAGCAATCCAGGCTATTTTGAAATGATAATCTTGCAAAAAATAGAAATAGGCTATTGACAAAATCTCTTGCCCAGGGAGGCAAGTTTATTTCACAGTAAAGAATTTCTATCCAGAATTTTTTTCTGAAAATTAAAAACAAATAATGACACAATTACAGCAGTTGTGCTCTCACACTTATTAAATACACTTTAACTGGACATATTTCCTTTTTTTAGAATTTCTGCAAAATATTGACAGTTGCTCTGTTGCTAAACATTACTGGAAAAAAACTACGGAGAAAAAACTAGATTGCGCCAAAGAAAATTGCCCCAAATTTTATATTCCCTTTTTTGAAGAAACTGCGGGCCCATTTTCGCTAACCGAACTGTTACGGTTTCAAATTTCTATGCGAAAATAATACTTTTTACAAAATTTTAAAATATTAAATTTGATTGCGAAAGGGGGTACCTTACATTACACATGCGTAAATAGAATTTACAAAACAACTAGAATTAATGATCACATCACGTCACCCCTCAGCAGTAACTTACAAGTATTTTAATTAAAAAACTGTTAAAACAAGTATCAAAATTTCAGAAAAAGAATTAAAAAAGAAGGAGTCATATTATCTTAATTTGATTGGTAAAAGACCCGCGATGTCTTATTGAGGGGCTTTTGGAATTACTAAATCCAATAATGGACCTTTCATTTTTTTTTTTTTTTTTTTTTTTTTTTTTTTTTTTTTTTTTGCTCCATTTAGATCCAAATCAATATTTTTTTACAATAATATTTTAGCACGGTGTTTCCTTTCAATTGAAAATTTTCTCAAGTTGGTTAGTTCTATTCAAACAGTTCGCGGTAAATAACTAAAAGAAAGAAGCGACTAGGGCCAATAGTAACCGAAACTCTATAAAAGTGAATTTTGGTACCAATTAATACATCAGAAAAAATATCTTTTTATACTGATTCTGAATACATAAACTTTATTAAGTTTAATTTTGCCCAACAAAAGCTATGAGCCTGAGAAAATGCGCCTGGTTTTCAATGAAGAAGAAACACCCCTAAAAGTGAACTTAATTCAAATATCACCATTGGATTCTGCCCATCAGATAATTCTATTATTATTATTATTATTTATTATTTAAAAATGTGGAATTTTTTTGTCAAAAGAAAGACTACGAATGCGTGTTTATTTATTTGTTTTTCCCAGGGTGATAGCATCAAATAAATGGTCCTAGAAGCTTGTGTAGTTGGCTCGTTCGAACGGAAATTAGAAGTTTTCATGCCCTTTACAAGTGACCAAAGACATACTGACACGGGAACGTTTAATTCAGCCAATGGAAGAGCTTCAGCAAATGTTTTATTGTTGTGTGGTATGCCTTATAAATACATTTGAGTTTAAGTGGAAGCTACGAAAAGAACATCGATGGGGTTGAAGTAAGACAGAAGGCTAATACTGATTTTATATTAGAACAGGATTTAGGTAGAGTTGCGTTCTATCCCCATTTATATGGATCATTCTGATCAACTTTGTCCTAAAGTACACGGCAAAGACTATGGGAGGATATTGAGTCGAATGGAAAATTAAAACTCCTATAGACTTAGATTATACTGATGATTTGAGTGTCATGTTAGAAAAATCAATGAATCTCTTTTGTTTTGGAGTTCAGGATGCAAGAATAGGTTTGAAAATTAATGTCAAGAAAACTAGGCTGCTTAGACTAAGAGTAATTGATGGTGAAGAGGTCATGTTGGGTAATGAGAAAATTAATCAAGAAAACAAATCTATTTATCTGGACATCATTTTTATTAAGGATGGTGGGTGCAGTAAAACTGTTTAAAATAGAATACCCAAGGCCCTTGATGCCTTTTCACAGCTGAAAAAAGTTTAAAAAGATAGTAAGATAATTATGCAAACCAAGATTAGAATATTGCGTGCGACAGTCTTCACACTGGTCAGGTATGGTTTTCAAACGTGGGCGCTTTGCAAGACAGAAGAGAAATTCATAGGCAAAAGACCGGCAATTTCTTTGTGAAAGGGTTTCTGGAAATACAAAATCCAATAAGGGACCTTTAATTTCTCCCAATCGTTTCTGATTTTTTGCTGCGCTGCTGAGGCCCTAGTTAATATTTTTTTATAGAAATGTTTTTACTAAGGTGTTTCCTTTCAATTGAAAATTTCTTCAAGTTGGTTAGTTTTATTAAAACATTTTGTGGTAAAAAAAAAAACTATTAGCAAGGAGTAACTCGGGCCAATAGTAACTGAAATTCTACAAAAACGAATTTTGATAACAATTAATACATCAGAAAAATTAGCTTTTTATACTAATTCTAAATCAGTATATTAGCTCATACTCAAATTAGTTTCTGCTCTTTTTGAGTTTGACTCTTATTTATTTTAATTTCTGTTTTTTTTTTTTTGAGTTTCATTTATTTATTGATACTGATTTGTGGTAGTTTTATTCTGGGTAGATTAGTTGATTCTGTTACTGTTCCTTTTGGTTTAATGGATTTCTTTACTTTTTTAAAACTTAATTTGTTCAAAAAGTTGTTTAATTAATTTCTTTTCGTTTTATATTGACACAATCTTTTTCAAGGAGAAAGACTGAGCATATTCTAAAGTTAAACAACCATCTACTACTACTAACAACTTACCGAAGCACCAAGCCACCTGATACCAACAAAGCTACGCACACTCCTCCTCCATCCCAATCTATTCAAAGACTCCCTTTTTACATTCTCCCATGAAGTTCCCATTTCCATTAAATCTTTCTTTATGACGTCCTCCCAACCCAAACGAGAACGACCTGCTTTCTGTTTAGCCATAGACGGTTGGCCAAAAAGAACAATCTTCGGCAATCTGTTGTCCTTCATCCGCACAACGTGGCCTAGCCACCTCAACCTTTCTTTCATTTTAGCCACAGAGAGCGGTATTGAACCACATTTTTCGTACAGCCTATTGTTTAAAATACGGTAAGTCAGCCGGGTGCCCAGAACAATCCTTAAGCAATTTCTCTGGAAAACATCTAGTAAAATCTTCATCTGCTTTTCGAAACACCCATGCTTCAGACCCATATTTGACTACTGTCATCACTGTAGCTTCTAATATTTTAATCTTGGTTTTCAGACTTACCTTTCTATTCTTCCAAAAAAATTTTACCTGTGAAAAAATACCCTGAGCCTTGGCTACTATACTTTTAACATCTTCACTGCTTCCACCATCTTTACTAATAATATTACCAAGGTAAGTGAAGTTGAACAAACTTTTCATTACCCAACGTCACCTGTTCATCTTCACTTATTCCTAGCCTTAGTGACTTAGTCTTCTTAACATCAATTTTCAAACCTATTCTAGCACCCTGACCTCACAAAACCTCTAAAAGTTCATTCATTTTGCTCACGCTTTCCTCTAGGAAGCTTAAATCATCAGCATAATCTAAGTACAGGAGACTTTTTCCTCCCCATTTGATTCCGTGGTCTCCCATTGCCTTTCCTCTGCTCCTTAAGTAAAAACCATCATAATAATCCATATAAAGGGGGATAGAACACAACCCTGCTCAACTCCTGATTTAGTACAAAACCAGCTTTTAGCCTCATTTTCCCACCTTAACTGTAGTAGTGTTATTCTCGTGCATAGCACTAACCACTTTAATGTATTGGTCTGGTATACCATACAAGGATAAAACCTTTGCTTAGGCTCTTCTATCAACAGAATCGAACACTTGCTCATAATTATAAGACTGAGGACCAAAGGTGTTTGACAACTCAGGCACTTCTCAGTTATTAACATAATAATGAAGATTTGGTCGACGCATCCTCTATCTTTTCTAAAACCGCGCTGTTCTTCTCTTAAAACTTTGTCTGCGGCATCTATCAGTCTGAAAAGTATCATATTACTAAGTAATTTGCTACCTACAGAGACCAGACGAATGCCTCGATAATTACCAAACTCACTTTTATCACCTTTCTTATAAAGTTGCTTAATTAAGGTTTTCCTAAAGGTTAGCTACTTCCCTTTTTTCAAAAATCATATTCATAATCATCAGTAACTTATTTCTAACCTCAGAGCCACCATATTTAAGAAACTCATTTACCACCCTATCAGCACCTGGAGCCTAAACAAGCATCCCTTCCATAAGAACCATAAATACCACCTGGGCATAGCTTAAAACCCTTGCCCCTAATCTCAAGGGATTGTTTCAACCCCAAAGGCCTTGTTATATGATATATAGACCATTTTAAATAGAATAGCTATCTCAAAATTTCTATTAGCTGCATTTCGGGACAATTAGAACGTGTGTGTGTCTAGGGGGGCTGCCCTCCGATCACTTTGACTCTTAAAAATAACACTAGACTGTCTGATTACCAACCCAATGAGCCCCCTCCGAAATTTATATGACCATGCTTTCTATAAAACCCTTATATGCCCCAGGCCATGACTTAAAACCCTTACCCTGAGGGCTTGGGGTTTTGATACCCTCAAAGACAAAATTTCAAGACTGTTCTAATACGCTGAACAAAATGGCTATCTCAAAGCTTTGATTGAAAGTGTTTGGGGAAATTATGGGCGTGGAGGGGCATTTGCCCTCTGATCACTTTCTACTAATAAAAAAGGCACTGGTCTTCTCAATATCAAATCAAAAGAGCCCTTTTTGAAGCTTCTATGAAAAAACTTTCTATAAAAACCTTATCTGCCCCAAGGGCAGAACTTATGACCCTTGGCCTGAGGGCTATGGGGGGGAGGATTGTCATCCTCAAAGACATAATTTCCAGTCCTTTCAACTACGTTGAACAAAATTGCCATATCAAAATGGTGATCGGAAATGTTTGAGGAAATGATGGACGTGGGGGGGGGGATTCTTCCTCTGAATAATTTCGACTATCAAAAAGGGCAGTAGCCCTATCAATTTCCACTCAAATGAGCCCTTTTGAAATTATGAAAACGCTTTCTATATAAACATTACATGCGCCCAGGGTATAAATTACAACCTTAGCCTTGTGGGTTGTGGGGGGGGGGGGGTTGTCATCCTCAAACACCTAATTTCCAGAACTTTCAACTACGTCCAAAAAAATGACTATCTCAAAAGTTTGATTGGATGCATTTGGGGAAATTGTAGGCATGAGAGGGGGGTTAGTCACCCTTCAATCACTTTTTAATATTAAAAAGGGCATTAACCCTCTCAATTTCTAATTGAATAAGCCCCTTTTGAAGTTTCTACGACAACGGTATCTATAAAAACCTTATATGCCCCCAGGGAATAACTTAAAACCTTTGCTCTGGGGGCTCAGGGGGTTTTGTTATACTAAAACGCATGATTTTCAGAACTTTCAACTACGTTGGACAAAATGGCTTTCTCAAAACTTTTATTGGATGTGTTTGGGGAAATGGTGAGCGCGAGAGGGGGTTAGCTGCCCTCCAATCATCTTCAACTTTTAAAAAGGGCACTAGCCATTTAAATTTCCAATTGAATGAGCCCTTTTTGAAGTTTTTACAACAACGCTTTCTATAAAACTTTATATATAGGCTGTGGGGGGTGTTATCCTCAAAGACCTAATTTCTAAAACTTTTAACTACGTTGAACAAATGGCTGTCTAGAAATTTTGATTGGATGTGTTTGGGGAAAAAATGGGCGTGAGAGGGGGGTTAGTTGCCCTGCAATCAGTTTCGACTGTTAAAAAGGGCACTAGCCCTTTTAATTTCAAATCAAATAAGCCGTTTTTCAAGTTTCTACGACAAAGCTTTCAATAAATACCTTATACGCCCCCAGGGAATAACTTACAAGCTTAGCCCTGAGGGATCTGGGGGAGTGTCAATCCTCAAAGACCTAATTTCCAGAACTTTCAACTACGTTGAACAAAATGACTATCTGAAAATTTGGATTAGATGTGTTTGGGGAAATTGTGGGCGTGAGAGGGGGGTTAGTTACCCTCCAATAGTTTTCGACTATCAAAAAGGGCACTAGCCCTCTCAATTTCCAATTGAATGAGTCCCCTTTGAAGTTTCTACGACAACGTTATCTATAAAAACCTTATATGTCCCCAAGGCATAACTTACAACCTTTGCCCTGGGGGCTCTGGGGGTCGTCATCCTCAAGTACATAATTTCCAGAACTTTAAAAACGTTGAACAAAATGGCTATCTTTAAAATTTGATTGATTATATTTGTGGAAATGATGGGGTTGAGATGGGGGTAAGTTGCTCTCCATTCACTCTAGAATATTAAAAAGAGCACTAGCCCTTTCATTTTCCAATCAAATGAGCCCTTTTTGAAGTTATTATGACAAAACTTTCTATAAAAACCTTGTATGACCCGAGGACATAACTTATAGCCCTTGCCCTGAGGGCTCTGAGGGGATTATCATCCTTAAAGACCTAATTTTCAGAATTGTCAACTACGTTGAACAAAATTGATATCTCAAAATTTTGATTGGATGTGTTTGGGAAATGGTTGGAGTGAGGGGGGGGGGGTTAGTTGCCCTTCAATTGTTTTTGACTATTAAAAAGGGCACCAGATCTTTCAATTTCCAATCGATGAGCCCTTTTTGAAGTTTCTACAACATCGCTCTCTATATAAACCTTAGATGCTCCTAGGGCATAACTGACAACCCTTGCCCTGAGGGATGTGGGGGGGGGGTTGTCATCCTTAAAGACCTAATTTCCAAACCTTTAAATTACGTTAAGCAAAATGGCTATCTAAAAATTTTGATTGGATTTGTTTGGGGAAAAGTTGGGCGTGAGAAGGGGGTTTGTCTCCATCCAAACACTTTCGACTATTAAAAAGAGCACTAGCCCTTTGAATCTCCAATCGAAAGATCCCTTTTTGAAGTTCCTGCGACAAAGCTTTCAATAAAAAAACCTTATACACCCCCGAGCATAATTTAAAACCCTTGCCCTGCGGGCTGTGGGGGGAGTGTCCTCCTCAAAAACATGATTTCAATGTGGAAATCAACTACGTTGAACAAAATGGCTATCTCAAAATTTTGATTGGATGTGTTGGGGAAATATTGGTCAAGGAAGGGGTATTAGTTGCCCTCCAATCATTTTCAGTTATTAAAAAGGGCACTAGCCGTTTCAATTTCCAATTGAATGAGCCCTGTTTGAAGTTTCTAAGACAACACTTTCTATAAGAACTTTATATGCTACAGGGCATAACTTATAACCCTTGCCCTGAGGGCTGTGGGGGGGGGGGTTCATCCTTAAAGACCTAATTTCCAAAACTTTCGACTACGTTGAAGAAAATGGCTATCTAAAAATTTTGATTGGATGTGTTTGGGGAAAAGTTGGGCGTGAGAGGGGGGTTAGTTGCCCTTCAATCACTATCGACTATTAAAAAGAGCACTAGTCTTTGAATTTACAATCGAATGAGCCCTTTTTGAAGTATCTACAACAAATTTTTCAATAACAACCTTATATGCCCCCAGGGCATAACTTATGAAACTTGCCCTGAAGACTATGGGGGGAGTGTTCTGCTCAAAGATATAATTTCCAGAAATTTCAACTGCGTTGAACAAAATGGCCGTCTCAAAATTTTGATTGGATATGTTTGGGGAAATAGTGGTCGTAGAAAGGGTGTTAGTTGCCTTCCAATCACTTTCGACTATTAAAAAGGACACTCGCCACTTCAATTTCCAATTGAATGAGTTCTTTTTGGTGTTTCTACGACAACGCTTTCTATAAAAACCTTATATGCCCCCAGGGTATAACTGACAACCCTTGCCCTGAGGGCTGTGAGGGGGGGAGGGGTTGCATCCTCAAAAACCTACTTTCCAGAACTTTCAACTACGTTAAAAAATGGCTATCTCAAAGTTTTGATTGTATGTGCTTGGGGAAATGTCGGGCATGAGAGGGGGTTACTTGCCCCCCAATCATTTTCAACTATTAAAAAGGGCACTAGCAATTTCAATTTCCAATCGAGTGAGCCCTTTTTAAAGTTTCTACGACAACGCTTTCTATAAGAACCTTATATGCCACCAGGGCATAACTTACAACCCTTGCCCTGAGGAATGTGGAGGGGGGTTGTCATCCTTAAAGCCCTAATTTCCAAAGCTTTCAACTACGTTGCGCAAAATGGCTATCTCAAAATTTGAATTGGGTGTAATAGGGGAAAAGGTGGGCGTGAGAGGGGGTTAGTTGCCCTGCAATCACTTTCAACTATTAAAAAGGGGACAAGCCCTTTGAATTTCTAATCAAAGGTTATGCCCCAGGGCATAACTTACAACCCTTGCCCTTAGGGCTTTGAGGGGAGTGTCTTCCTCAAAAACACAATTTTTATGTGGAA
Organism: Artemia sinica; assembly: GCA_027921565.1. Taxonomy (NCBI): domain Eukaryota; kingdom Metazoa; phylum Arthropoda; class Branchiopoda; order Anostraca; family Artemiidae; genus Artemia; species Artemia sinica. The sequence continues at coordinate 621,764 of JAPEVW010000035.1, read as the reverse complement.
ATCAACTACGCCAAAATGGCTTTCTCAAAATTTTGATTAGATGTGTTTTGGGAAATGGTGGGCGTGGAAGGGGTGTTAGTTGCCTTCCAATCACCTTCGACTATTAAAAAGGCACAAGCCACTTCAATTTCCAATCGTATGATCCCTTTTCGAAGTTTCTACGACAACTACTTCGTTATGCTGTGCCCTGGTCTAAACCCCCCCAAAAAATAATAATAATAAATAATACATTGTGCCAACATCGTTCTTTACTTAGGCAGTGCTATTGCGCTGCCTATGACCAAAGACACTCTTCCACGGGAACGTTTGATTCAACCAATGGAAGAGCTTTAGCAAAGGTTTCATCCTTGTATGGTATGCCAAATAAATACATTTAAGTGATTAGTGCTATGTACAAGAACAACATCGATGCAGTTGAAGGGAGAAAGACGGTTGATAGCTGCTTTCATATTGGAACAGGAGCTAGGCAGGGTTGCATTCTGTCCCATTTATTTTGATCATTTTGATGAACTTTTTCTTAAAAGACACGGCAAAGGCTATGGAAGGGTATGGAGTCCAATGGAAAAGTAAAACTCTCTTAGACTTAGGTTGTACTGATGATTTTGAGTGCCATATTAATAATAATAATAATAATCATAATAATTTTATTTCAACCCTTCATACAAATACATGTAAATGCTCGAAGGAGTTATAAAAACGAAAGAAAAAAAATACCAAAAAATCACACAACGCTACAAAACAAAATTAAACTGCGATAACTATGGAAAAAAGAAAAGAAAAGAAATCAAAATCACGATTTTAATGCACAAGACTAGCCAATGGAAAGTCGTGTATTGTTCTATTTCGACTTTTGAAACGGGTATACAACTCATCCATTTTCTTACTTATCTCAAAAATATAGTACCTCTGCGAAACATAAGAGTTTCTGAACCATATGGGAGTTCCCAATAAATATATACAATACCGAAAAAAATTGAACGAATTTGGTTACGTTCGGTTTTACTAAAGCAATTCCATAAAGGGGTTAAAAAAAAGACATGTGGCGCGAACATGGCGTTACAGAGACGACCGAGCGTAATTTTGTCAAATTGATCTTTAGTTTACGCTAGCACACCGTAAGTTTTCCGCAGTTTTTCTTTAAGTGATGCAATAACTAGATTTTTAGTAGCTTTGATAGAATTCCCATACCGGAGTCCGAGATATTCAAACTTATCCTTTTGGAGAACTATCTTCCCGCAAACATCAAAATACGATTTGGCAATGTTTCGTCATTCAAAACGACGAATTCAGTCTTAGACGGCTCTATTGTTAGCCCAATATCACCAAGTGCAGACGACACGGCATTAATAGCTTTCTGTTAAGATTCTAAATTATCACGTTTCAAAAGTAGATCATCTGCGTAAGATAAATGACTAGCGTCAATTCCATCATCTATCAAAAAATCTTCTATCGATTTTGTCGCAGAACGTATTGCATTGTTAAATATCACAGGGCAGATTACTGAGCCCTGTTTAACACCCCTACGTATATCTATAAGTCCAGAAAGCTGTCCGGCAGACCGAATTCTTTCTTGAAATTTTCGATACCATTGCCACAGACAATTACAAACAAAGGGATCAACTCCTCCCCGTAGTAGTGACAAGACTGCTTGCGAATGTAAGACAGAATCAAACGCCTTAGATATGTCTATTGCGCCGACGAATAACGGAGTTTTTCGTTTCTTAAACTTTTCAACAATTGAAATAAAAGTTGCATGTGCATTCTGAACACCAAGACCGGACGAGAAACTGAACTGATTGTCACCCACATCCGCTCGCGCTGCCACTGTAGGGCACAGTATCTTCTCCAGTAACTTTGCTAGAACTGAAAAAATAGTGATGGGCCTGTACTAAGAACAATCTTTAGGGTCTTTCCCCTTCTTATGTATACAGGTAACAACCGCCTGACACCATCCTTGTGGGACAGACTGTTGCAATACTATTGCTTGGAACAATAAAGCTGTGTGACTAAACAGTTTAGGGGTACCATACCTCAGATGTTCCGGCTGAATACCATCTGCCCCAAGCGATTTTCCTAAGGGAAGAGGACGAACAAAAGATTCAACACACGACGGGGTAATAGTAAGCCAGTTACTGTATTGGTTCAGTCGATCAAAATGCGGCATCGGAACGTCTCGGAAATTACTTTCTAATAATGGAGGATCAGCCGCAAACATTGAAGAAAAATCTTCAAACCATCTATTTATTTCAATGCTATCAGGTGGCGACAAAGAAGAACGGATAAGTATAGACACTTCTCGCCATAGCTGACGAGGATTATTTTTTATTTCCAGTGATAGCTCCTTAGCCCGACTTCTTTTCCAAGATTTCACCTTCTTTTGATATTGGTGTTTACTTGACTTCATAATTTTAAAAACCCATCCTGAACGTGGTCTTTCAAAATCAACCCAAATTTGTCTCCAAAACACATGGCAAGACTTTTCAACCTTCAAACCAGGAAAATCTGACCAGCCTCTCTTACGGGTATTCAGCTTTATTTTTTACGACGGAACTGCAACGGATGCAGCCATTTCATACTATGCACCAGTTCAAGCAAATAAGAATTCAAATGAAGAAGCCGGTCAGATTTTACCCGCGAGAGCAAATGAAACAGAACCCTTATCTTATCTAAGTACGAATCCTGCAGAAGTTTCTTGCTTCTATACAAGAAAACTTAGCATCACTTTACAATCATTCAATCGTGAGGCAACAATCGTACTCACATCCTCAGGAATGGTGGGAACGTCAGCTGTTTAGCTGTATATTAGGAAAATGAATAGAGGTTTGAAGATTTGGGAGTCCAGGATACGAGAATAGGTTTGAAAATTGATGCTAAGAAGACTAAACTGCATAGACTAGGAATAAATGAAGATGAAGAGGTGATGATGGGTGTGAGAAGATGGATCAGGAGGGTAGTTCTACGTATCTGGATTTCATTTTTATTAAGGATGGTGGGTGTAGTAAAATTGTTTAAAGTAGATGAGCCAAAGCCCGTGATGCCTTTTCACAGTTGAGAAAAGTTTTAAAAGATACTAAGATAACTATACGAACCAAGATTAGAATATTGCGATTGACAGTGATAACAGTGGTCAAACATGGCTTTGAAACGTGGGTGCTTCGAAAGATAGAGGTGAATTTGTCAGATGTTTTCCAGCCCAATTGTCTACTGTAGAATGTGCTGTAATGGTTCACCTCGTTTTCTTAGCGGTTTGCTCACTCTCCCTGCATGATGTACCTGCGCTGAATTTCCTAGGGACCCTATACAATATCTTCAGGGGTTCCTCTCCACTTTGTGTGCCTGTTCTAAATTTTCTAAAGGGTGCTTCATGGTATTTTCCGATCCGGCAATCGCAATCTCTTTTTTTAGTGGTCGTAAGAGGTTCTTTTTTACATTGATAAATAGCGGGGGCTTAGAAATGGATAATAGAAGTTACATACGGCAAATCGTCACTGTGTACAACAGGACATAGTTCATTTCGTAACATATTCCGACCCCTGGTTAATTGTTTGTAAGAGGGGATGTCCCAATCAATCAAACCTTGTTATTTCGACAAGGAGCGACAGTCATAACAGTGATCAAGTATGGTTTTGAAACATGGGCGCTTCGAAAGACATACTGATAGGTAAAAGACCGGTAATTGGCTTCTGGGATTATAAAATCCAATGCGGGACCTTTCATTTCTCTCATAAGTTTCTGATTTTTTTTGTGCCACTTAGAGCCTAATCAATATTTTTTTTACAAAATGTTTTTAGCACGATGTTTCCTTTCAAATTTTTTTTTTTTTTCATTTTGGTTAGTTGTGTTCGTGGCAAAGAAAAACTATAAATAAGAAGTAACTCGGGCCAACAGTAGCTGAAACTCTATAAGTGCTAATTTTGATAACAATTAATACATCAGAAGAATTAACTTTTTTATACTGACTCTAATTATATAAACTTTGTTAAGTTGAATGTTGTCAATAAAAAGCTACAAGCCTGAGAATATTCGCTTCATTTTCGATAAAGGGGAAACACCCCCAAAAGTGATCTTAATTAAAACATCACCACTTTATTCAGCACATCTGAAAACTCTATTGTCGAGGTTTAAAGTTCTTATCTGAAAAAAATGTGGATTTGTTTTTGCCAGAAGAAAGATCAAGGATATGTGTTTATTTATTTGTTTTTCCCAGGAGTCATACGATTGAACAAATTATCCTAAAAGATGTGCAGAAGGCTCATTTGAATAGTAATTAAAAGTTATCATACCTTTTTTTAAGTGACCAACGACACTCTGCCATGAGAACATTTGATCCAGCCAATGGAAGAGGATCACCAAAGGTTTTATCCTTGTATGGTATGCCAAGTAAATATATTTAAGTGATTAGTGCTCTGTATAAGAACAGTATAAATACTTTCATAGGCAGCACGATGGCGCTGCCTAAGTAAAGAACGATGTTGGCACAATGTATTATTTTTTTCTTGGTTTTAGACCAGGGCACTTCGTATCGAAGGAGTTGTCGTAGAAACTTCGAAAAAGGCTCATTCGATTGGAAACTGGAGTGGCTAGTGCCATTTTCAACAGTCAAAAGTTATTGGAGGGAAACTAGCCCCCCAGCCGCGCCCATCATTCCAATCAAACACATCCAATCAAAATTTTGAGATAGCCATTTTGTTCAACATAGTTGATTTCCAGATAGAAAGTATGTTTTTGAGGAGGACACTCCCCCAGCCTTCAGGGCAAGGGTTTAAATTATGTCCTGGGGCATATAAGAACGATGTTGGCACAATGTATTATTTATTATTTTTTCCTCTAGAGCAGGGCACTTCGTATCGAAGAATTTGTCGTAGAAACTTCGAAAAGGAAACTTCGTAGAAACAACTATGTTGAATTTTGTTCAACATAGTTGATTTCCAGATAGAAATTATGTTTTTGAGGAGGACACTCCCCCAGCCTTCAGGCCAAGGGTTGTAAGTTATGCCCTGGGGGCATATTAGGTTTTTATAGAAGGCGTTTTCGTAGAAACTTACAAAAAGGCTCATTCGATTGGACATTCAAAGGGCTAGTGCCCTTTTTAATAGTCGAAAGTGATTTGGCAGCAACCCCCTCTCACGCCCACCGTTTCCCCAAACAAATCTAATCAACATTTTGAGATAGCCGTTTTATTCAGTGTAGTTTTAAGTTCTGGAAATTAGGTCTTTGATGACGACAACCCCTCCACAACCCTTGGGCAAGGGCTGTAAGTTATGCCCTGGGGGCATATAAGGTTTTCAAAGATCGCGTTGTCGTAGAAACTTCAAAAAGGGCTCATCCGATTGGAAATTGAAATTGCTAGTGCCCTTTTTAATAGTCAAAAGTGATTGGAAGGCAACTAACACCCCTTCCACGCCCACCATTTCCCCAAACACATCCAATCAAAATTTTGAGATAGCCATTTTGTTTCACGCAGTTTAAAGTTCAGGAAATTATACCTTTGAGCAGGACACTCCCCCCACAGTCTTCAGGGCAAGGGTTATAAATTATTCCCTTGGGGCATATAAGTTTTTATTGAAATCTTTGTCGTAGAAACTAGAAAAAGGGCTCATTCGATTGGAAATCCAAAGGTCTGGTGCCCTTTTTCATAGTCGAAAGTGATTTGAGGGCAACTAACCCCCCTCTCACGCCATCCTTTTCCCCAAACACATCCAATCAAAATTTTGAGATAGCCATTTTGTTTCACGCAGTTTAAAGTTCAGGAAATTATACCTTTGAGCAGGACACTCCCCCCACAGTCTTCAGGGCAAGGGTTATAAGTTATGCCCTGGAGGTATATAAGTTTTTATTTAAATCTTTGTCGTAGAAACTTGAAAAAGAGCTCATTCGATTGGAAATCCAAAGGGCTAGTGCCCTTTTTCATAGTCGAAAGTGATTTGAGGGCAACTAAACCCCCTCTCACGCCATCCTTTTCCCCAAACACATCCAATCAAAATTTTTAGATTGCTATTTTATTCAACGTAGTTGAAAGTTTTGGAAATTAGGTCTTTAAGTATGACAACCCCTCCCCCCTCACAACCCTCAGGGCAAGGGTTGTAAGTTATTCCCTGGGGGCATGTAAGGCTTTTTATAGAAAGTGATTTTGTAAAAATATCAAATAGGGCTCATTTAATTGGAAATTGAAAGGGCTAGTGCTTTTTTAATACTCGAAAGTGATTGAATGCCAACTAACCCCCCTCTCGCGCCCACCATTTCCCCAAACACATCCAATCAAAATTTTGAGACATGTATTTTGTTCAACGTAGTCGAAAGTTCTGGGAATTAGGTCTTTTAGGATGATAGCCCCCTCAGAGCCCTCAGTGCAAGTGTTGTAGGTTATGCCCTGGGGGCATATAAGGTCTATATAGAAAGTTTTTGTAGAAATTTCAAAAAGGGCTCATTTGTTTGGAAATTAAAATTGCCCTTTTTAAGAGTCGAAAGTGAGTGGAGAGTAATTGACCCCCCTCTCACGCCCAACATTTCCCCAAACATATTCAATCAAACCTTAGAGATAGCCATATTGTTTAACGTAGTTGAAAGTTCTGGAAATTATGTATTTAAGGATGACAAACCCCCCAGAGCCCCCAGGGGAAAGGTTGTAAGTTATTCCTTGGGGGCATATAAGGTTCTTATAGATAGAGTTGTCGTAAAAACTTCAAAAGGGGCTCATTCAATTGGAAATTGAGAGGACTAGTACCCTCTTTAATAGTCGAAAGTGATTTGAGGGTAACTAGCCACCCTCTCACGCTCATCATTCCTCCAAACACATCCAATCAAAATTTTCAGATAGCCATGTTGTTCAACGTAGTAGAAAGTTTTGGAAATTAGGTCTTTCAGGATGACAGCCCCAGCCCTCAGGGCAAGGGTTGTAGGTTATGCCCTGGGGGCATATAAGGTTTTTATTGAAAGCGTTGTAAACCCCTATACCTTGCCAAGGCTAGAACATAATTTGCCCTTTATTGAAAAAAATACAAATGAATGTGCATTGTCAGTTTAATATACATATACTGATATTTAGTAATCAAAATGTTAATATTAGTTGATTTATTAAAGTTATAAAAGTAAAAAAAAATAAATTTTTTCAGTAAAGTGCAAATTATGTTCTGGCCTTGGGAAGGTATAGGGGTTTTGAGCCCAACTTATGTTAATTTCTGCTCCTTTTGAGTTTGACTCGGTTATTTATCGTAATTTCTGTTCGTTTTGGGTTTCATTGATTTATCGATGCTGATTTGCGGTAGTTTCACACTTGGTAGATTGTTTGATTTAATTTTTTACTCATTTTTTGTTTAATGGAATTCTTTACTTTTCTTTGAAAAACTTATTTTGTGGAAAAAGTTTTTTTTTAATTAATTCAAGTAAGAAAGAAGGCTAAAGGAAGTTTTCATATTGAAACAGAAGTTAGGCGGGGTTCCGCCCTGTCCCTGTTTATATGGTTCATTCTGATGAATTTTGTCCTAAAGGAAGCAGTAAAGGCTATGGGAGGGTTTGGGAGTCAAATGGGAAAGTAAAACTCCACTAGACTTAAACCATACTGATGATTTCTGTGTTATGTTAGCAAAATGAAAGGGTTTTGGAGGTTTTGGGAGTCCAGGATGCAAGAATAGGTTCTGGAAATTCATGTTAAGAAGACTAATCCGCTTAGACCAGGAATAAATGAAGGTAAAGAGGCGATGTTGGGTAGTGAGAAGATTAATCAGGAGGATAGCTCTGCGTATCTGGATATAATTTTTATTAAAGATGGTGGGTGCAGTGAAATTCTTGAAAGTAAAATATCTAAGGTCTGTTATGCCTTTCATAGTTTAAATTTTTTTTGAAAAGATAGTAAGATAAGCATGCGAACCAAGATTAGAATATTACGAGCGACAGTGATAACAGTGGTCAAGTATGGTTTTGAAACGTGGGTTCTTTGAAAGACAAAAGCGGATTCGTCAGATATTTTCCAGCACAATCGTCTACAGTAGAATATGTTTTAATGGTTCACATCACATTTCCAGGGGTCGCTCATTCTCCGTGCATCGTGTACCAGCATTAGATTTCCTAGAGACCCTGTACGGCATTTTCAGGGAATCCTTGCTACTTGGTACACCTATACTGAATTTCCTAAGGGGCACTTCACGGCATTTCCCTTTCCAGTAATTGCAATTTCGTTTTTAGCTATTATAGCGGTCGTAGGAGGGTTTTTTAAACATTGAGAAATAGCGGGGGTAGGAACGAATAATAAGAGGTACATAAGGCAAATTGTAGGTGTGTATCACGGAATAAAGATCGATTCGTAACTTTTTTTTGTATTTTTTGACCCCCGAGTTTATTGTTTGTAAAAGGGGATGTCTCATTCAATCAAACCTTGTCATTTCATTTTACTTCACACATATATTTTAATATTCCTCTTCACGCAATCTTAAAGGATGTTATTTTACCCCTAAATTTTTCTTTCTAAGAGGTGAAGTCATCAATCCATCACAGTTATTTATCATGTGGAGCTTCCACAAACTTATTGTGTATGACCTTACAGGAGGTAATTTTTGGAAGATTTAAATTTTAACTAAGCGTGCCGAAGGTCTGCCATGCTCTTGTTTCGGAAAAAAACTTCTACATATTTTGCAAGAATTAGCGGGTTTGTGGCTGGCCGTGCTTTTTGACCTTCTTTAATATAAGCCTTTTTCACTTTGGTTATTTGTCGGATAAAAAGGAAAAGATTATTTGACTAGGAAGCTTTGGAGCTCCAGGACTATTCTGTGTTTTACGGCTTTTCTATTTTCTTGAGAAACTAACTAATTTTTAATCCTTTAAACTAGTCGGTCCTTCTAATTAAGAGTTCTAGAAATCCTTAGCATATTTTTGGTTATTTTTTGGACTGAACGAGTAAGATAAAGGTCCATCTTAAGGGCCCTGGCCTTTTTAGGGTTTGAGGCCACCCATATCAAACAAACCTTTTATTTCTTCTTACCTCATGCAAACAATGTAAAATACCTTTTTAGACAATCTTAAAACAAGTCATTCTACCCCTAATCCTTCCTGTCTAAGAGGGGACGTCATCAATCTATCACTGTTACGTATACTTGGATCCCCCACCAACTTACGGTGTATGACCTCAAAAATGGTAATCTTGGCACGTTTTAAACATAAACTATGCGCCCCAGAGGTCTAGGGGGACTAAGTGCACATGAGCTTGATGGCTTTTACATCACACAAAACGACCTTTTTGCCTGAAATTGCATCACTGGGAACCCAGGGTAGGGTTTTGACGTGGTGTCCTACCTCTATGCCCAAATCTCTGTATTTGCGGACCAGAAAAGCCATTTGTTAAACTAGTCGATTAGGTAATAATAAAGAAAACATCTGTGTTTAAATTTGAAATATTAAAATGCGTTTTTGTTGATTTGGGAATTGCAGGTGAAACAACCAGATTAATTGGTAATACTTAGAAAATGAATTCCAAGAGAATAAAATTAATCCTAAGGCAGAACTCAAATCCAAAAGAATGCTTGGTGCAAGATTTATTTTGTGAACAACACGCTATGGTGACAATAGAGCATAATAAACTAGGTTACAGTTTGGTTCTGTATTCAACACTTTCCAAATATAATTGTTTGTGTCATGAAAGTTTGCGTCCTTACCACCCTAATATGGGTAAAGTTTGGTCAATATCTGCCAAATCATATTATTGAGTTAGGAATAAAGTGAATACACCATTCAATGCCTTTTTTATGCTGATTACAAATATAATAAGCATTTCTATCGGAAATTTCAGCCCCCCCCCTATATAGGCTATACCTAACATAACCCTGAATTGGCATATATAGGGGGAGGGAGCTGAAATTCATTTCCGATAGAAATGCTTATTATATTTGTAATCAGCATAAAAAAAGGCATTGAATGGTGTATTCACTTTTGTCCTAACTCAATAATATGATTTGGTAGATATTGACCTAAAGTTCTACCAAATCATATTAGGGCTGTTTTTTCACTCATCAATGTGCTAAGATCTTACATCTTTTGTCAGAAAACGCTTAAAAGTGAAATCTTTGAACAAAGATCTTACATCTTTGGTCGTTTTTGTGCAAATGTCTTTCATCATTCTGCTCTGATCAGTGGTCTGAGAACAATGATGAGTAGATCATCAAAGTTCTCTCATCATTGTTCTATATGGCAAAACAGTGGCGGTCTTCACACTTTTTGCTAACATCAGTGAGCAGTAAGATGCTTAGAACAAAGATGAGTTAAAAAATGTTAATCTTTGCAGAAAGATGTAAGATCTTAGTGCTAAAAAACGGGCCTTGAGTTAGGAATAAAGTGAATACACCATTTGATGCCTTTTTTATGCTGATTATGAATATAATAATCATTTCTATCAGAAATGAATTTCAGCCCCCCCCCCCTATACATGCCAATTCAGGGTTAGGTTAGGTTAGTTATATATAGGGGGGGGGGCTGAAATTCCTTTCCAATAGAAATGATTAGCCTATTATATTTGTAATCAGCTTAAAAAAGGCATCGAATGGTGTATTCACTTTATTCCTAACTCAATAATATGATTTGGTAGAACTTTACCCTAATATGTTGGTACAGCCCTATAGGCCTACACAAAAAAGCTAATGATTTTTTTTCAAATAGTTGTCATTAAACTAGGCTAGGTTACTGTTGTTCAGAAATAAATAGAGTACAAAAAGGATTTAACTGTCATAATGACATATTATATTTGGAAAGAGTGTTGAGTAGGCCTAGGATAGAATTCTTAATAAGGGTTTTTGTTTCCTCAGAAATTAACCTAGATGATTTATAAGGAGGAAACTTTGTGAGTAATATTTTAGATCAGATGCTTTTATGTATCTTGAAAATCCTAGTTGACTTAGGTGAACAAATTTTAGGGAATGTATCCAAAGCCTTAATGGTCCCCTGGGAGGGCACTTTAAAGCACATAGCCTACCTCCAGCCCTTCCCTTTCCAAAGACACTGACCTTTGACAATGTTTGTGTGATATAATTTTATCATTGAGAAATAGATCTACTGCTTAAATGAGAGACAAGTAAAGGGTTTTCAGCCTCATACCTTTTCTCAACTATGATTTAAAAGGTATTTAAATTCATTTCTTGGATATAGGAAAAAACCTTTTTGTCAAAATTTTTATGGTACTGATGTATCATCAATACAATCTTCTAAACCAAAGAAATAAGGAAAGGGTAACAATAGTAGCTTGACAACACTTTCTTAGGGTGTAATTTAGGTCCAAAATTCATACTACTACTAAAAACTAGCTATCTATCTGACCACCACCAAGCTATCTGAGGCCAACACAGCTATGCGTGCTCCTCCATCCTAATGTATTTAAAGCTTCACTCAGTAAAATTCTACTTTAGTTACTTTTACCTATCTTTGAAAGGAGTGAGGTTAGGAAAATGAAACTTTCAGGGATGGGTCTACAGGCTAAAATATGTCCTGGGAAGGTATTTTGAAGTACTTATCTCCTCTCCTTCTCCCTCTAGAGGATCCTGAAATTTGCCTGCATGACAGGTGCCTACTGAAATTTTGACAAAACAACATTTTACCTTAATTTTCAGTTATAAGATTCTTTTTCTCTGGCTTTAGTTCTGAAAATGCAATTCCTGTTATTTGAGTAGTATTTTAAGCCATATCAATGTTAATTTTCAAAATTTAGGAAATGTATTTGAATATCTTTAAAACTCTATAAATCAGGATTGAGCAAAGTTGTGAGGCTGAAAACAATTTTGTTGGACTTCATTTTAAGCAGAAGATCTATTTTACAAGTTTTCACTTTTATAACACACAGATTTTTAAATGTCATCAAAGGTCAGGACCCTTTAGAGGGAGAAGGAGTGGAGGTAGGTACTTCAAAATACCTTCCCGGGACATACTTTAGCCTGTAGATCTATCCCTGAAAGTTTCATTTTCCTAACCAAACTCCTTTCCAAGATAGCCAAAAGTAGCTAAAGTCGAATTTTACCCTTCACTCTTTACACCCTCCCAGGAAGTTTTCATTTCCCTTAAATCATTCTTTATGACTTCCTCTTATTCCAACCATGGATGACCTGCTTTCTGTTCAGTCCTAGACAGTCGGCCAAAAGGGACAATCTTTTGGCAATCTGTCATCCTTCATCTGTAGAATGTGCCCTAGCCATCTCAACCTTTCTCTCATTATAGCCTTAGAAAGTAGGATTGAACCACACTTTTTGTACAGCCTACTGTTTGAAATATGGTAAGTCAGCTTGGTACCCTGAACAATCTGTTGGCAATTTCTCTGGAAAACCTCTAGCAAATTTCTATCCACTTTTTGAAGTTCCCATGCTTCAGAACCATATTTAACCACTGTCATCGCTGTAGCTTCTAATATTCTAATCTTGTTTTGCAGACATATCTTCCTGTTCTTCCAAACTTTTTTTTTAACTGTGAAAAAAAAACACCCTGAGCCTTGGCTATTCTACTTTAAAATCTTCACCACTCCCACCATCTTTACTAATAATTAATTAAAACAACTTTTTCCACAAAATATGTCTTTCAAAGAAAAGTAAAGAACTCATTAAACCAAAAATGAGCATCTGACCACCAAATCAAATAATCTACCAATTATTAAACTACCACAAATCAGCATTGATAAATGATAAATATATTGATTTATAATGAACCATATAAAATATATTGATTGATAAATGAACCATATAAACAGGGACAGGGCGGAACCCTGCCTAACTTCTGTTTCAATATGAAAACTTCCTTTAGCCTTCTTTCTTACTTGAATTAATTAAAAAAAAACTTTTTCCACAAAATAAGTTTTTCAAAGAAAAGTAAAGAATTCCATTAAACAAAAAATGAGTAAAAATAAAATCAAACAATCTACCAAGTGTGAAACTACCGCAAATCAGCATCGATAAATCAATGAAACCCAAAACAAACAGAAATTACAATAAATAACCAAGTCAAACTCAAAGCAAGCAGAAATTAACATGAGTAGGGCTCAAAACCCCCATGCCTTCTCAAGGCCAGAACATAATTTGCACTTTACTGAAAAAATATAAATGTTTTTACTTTTATAACTTTAATAAATCAAATAATGTTAACATTTTGATTACTAAATATCAATATATGTATATCAAACTGACACATTCATTTGTATTTTTTTCAGTAAAGTACAAAATATGTTCTAGTCTTGGGAAGGCATAGGGGTTTTGAGCCCTACTCATGTTAATTTCTGCTCAATTTGAGTTTGACTTGGTTATTTATTGTAATTTATGTTTTTTCTGGGTTTCATTCATTTATCAATTCTGATTTCTGGGAGCTTCATGCTTGGTAGATTATTTGATTTTATTTTTGCTCATTTTTGATTTAATGGAGTTCTTTACTTTTCTTTAAGAAACTTATTTTGTGGAAATAGTTTTTTTAATTAATTTTTGTTTGTTTGAAATAGTCTTTTCAGGGAAAAAGAAAAATAATACTTTAAATCTTTTCGTTTTTTTAAGGACTTTATAGTTTGGCCTGCTATTTGTATGCTGGAGAAAAATTTTCAGAAATTTTTAACAACATACACCCTTTTGAATCGGGACACAAATAGTAGTATTTAATTTAATTTCATACCTTCTCTAGTTGACCTGAAATAGAAAATTTGATACCATTTGCAAAAAAATCTGTTCACTTTCTTTGATTAATTAAAAAAAACTTTCCAAAAAATAAGTTTCAAAGAAAAGTAAAGGCCATTTTAAACTTAAGCTCAGGAGATATTAATACCTGTTAAAATTCAAACTGAAAACAACCAGAAATTACTATTAAAGAATAAATGAAACCCAAAACAAACAGAAATTAAATAAACAATTGTAGCAAAAAAAATACAACAAGTAATAATATAAATGCATAAATAGATTTTAAAGCAAGTAATCCTTAGATTGAATATGATAATTAAGCTTCAAACAAAAAAATAGTTTGCTATTAAAGTATAAATGAAACTTAAAACAAACAGAAACTAAATAAACAATTAATGCAAACAAACATACAATATATATTAATGTAAATGAATAAATAAATCTTAAAACCAGTGAAACTTAAATTGAATATGCAAATAAAGTTTGAATTGAATAAAAATAACTACAAACAAGAGTTTGGGTATCACCTCACTGCAGAAGCCTAAAACCTACTGCGTCATTGGCGCCTTACTGAAAACTATATGAGTCTTGAACAGTCTTGGAAAATATAAACAAATTCAAATTGAATATTAGATATATAATGATATTAATTGTTCAAAGATCCATCAGTTCAAGATTTTTTTTTCACTGTAATTTTTATTTTCATTTTCAATGCTGTAAGAACTGGAAAAGAATAAATTTGTAATATAAGAGTAATTTGTTTTCAGTGAAGCTCCAATGACGCAGAAGGCTTTAGGTTTTTGCAGTTAAAGAAGGGGGCAGTATCCAAATTTTGTATGGTAGTGAAACTATATTTGTCTTGACCAATCTTGGGAAGAACTAATAAATTAAACTGAATATTTGATGTATAATGATATTAATTGCTGAAAGCTCATGAGTTCAAAATTTTACTGTAATTTTAATATTTATTTTCAATATTAAGTACAAAAGAAAACATTTGTAATATAATTCGTCTTCAGTAAAGTGCCAATGGTGCAGTAGGTTTTAGGCTTCTGCAGTGAGGCAATACCCAAACTCTTGTTTGTAGTTATTTTTATTCAATTCAAATTTGATTTGCATATTCAATTTAAGTTTCACTCGTTTTAAGATTTATTTATTCATTTACATTAATATATATTGTATGTTTCTTCACATTGATTGTTTATTTAATTTCTGTTCGTTTTAAGTTTCATTTATACTTTAATAGCAAACTATTTTTTTTGTTTTAAGCTTGATTTTCATATTCAATCTAAGCATTACTCGCTTTAAAATCTATTTATTCATTTATATTATTACTTGTTGTATGTTTTTTACTATGATTGTTTATTTAATTTCTGTTCGTTTTGGGTTTCATTTATTCTTTAATAATAACTTCTGGTCATTTTGAGTTAGAATTTTAACAGGTATTCATATCTCCTGAGCTTAAGTTTAAAATGGCCTTTACTTTTCTTTGAAAAACTTATTTTTTGGAAAGTTTTTTTTTCAATTAATTTTTGTTCGTTTTTGATTGCAAAAAGTTTCAAGTTTTTATTGCATGGAGAGGGGGTTGCTTACTGTCCAATTATTCTTGACTTTAAAAAACGGATCTAGACCTTTCAATTTAAATCGAATGAGGCTTTTTTCAAAGTCTATACAATTACCTCTTTGATAAAAACCTTATATATTAACAATAGACAGCTTGCATAACTTGTGGACAGCAATTGGCAACAATGAATGGATTGAAATAATTGCTCCAATAAGGGTGTTTTGACCATTTCACTTGCTGACACAAAGGGATCACAACTGTTTGGAATTGACCTTAATAGGATTTTGTGTGCCAAAGCAATTTTGCATCTATCACAGAGTATGTATTTTAACCTTATAATTGGATAATTATAATAGATTTACTATGTGTTCTTCCCATACAAAGCTTTACCTTATTAAAGTCTTTGGGTTGGGGGTGGCATAGTTGGCAGAAGGAAGAAAACTTTAGCGTAGACAGTAGGAGAGGGGGAGGGTGAGGTTGGAGACTCATCCAATACGGGGCGGAGCTTCACTTATCTCCTCCGTTCCCGATTTAGGAGATTAGACAGACTCATTGGGCTGTAAAATGTTGGACCGTTTGAGCTGTGGAAGACGTTAAAATACTTAAAAATACTTTGTATTTTCAGTTATAGCAGGATTGATTTCATAGATTTTGGAATGGTGAGCCCCCTGGTCCATCATTTGGGTGAGCCTCAACTCATAATATGCAATTTTGATTAATTGTTCCGTGTTATGTGCATTTATTATTCTATATATGTTATTTTGAGTTATACTTTTATCGTATTGTCTTCATTATTAAGGCTTGAGATAACAACTGAAACCTCAGTGGAGACAGTGGGGGGGGGGGGTGAAGTATCCCCCCTCACATGCATAATTGAGCAGCCACAGAGAAAGTAAAATAAATGAAATTAATCTGTCTTTTGGAAATGTCTTTTTTCAAAAGACACGAACAAAATCGTCTAAAGGAACCTGAAGTGCTATCTTAAACAATAAGTAGAACAACAGGGATTTTTTTTTTTTTTATATAAGACAGTGGAACGCAACTTTAAATGAATATTTCGACCCTATATCCAAGGGCCGTCCTCAGCAAAACAAACGAAGAGGATAAAAAACAATATAAAAGAAACTTTCATTAAAATTCAATCATTAAAACTGAAAAGAGTTTTTTTTATAAATTAAAAAAAAAAAAATTTATAAAAAAAACTCTTCAGTTTTAATGATTGAATTTTAATGTAAGTTTCTTTTATATTGTTTTTTATTCTCTTCGTTTGTTTTGCTGAGGACGGACCTTGGATATAGGGTCGAAATATTCATTTAAAGTTGCATTCCACTGTCTTGTATAAAAATTTCCCTGTTGTTCTACTTATTGTTTATGATGGAAAGGCAGTGTGGTCTTCGTCGCTATTGAAGTGGTATCTCTGACATTTCCGTTGATTCTTTATTCCCGTTACTTTCAGATGTAAAATTTAGAATATTATCGAATGGGTTTAGTCGTCCCCTCCCTGAATAATTCACATTTGGAAAACCCACCCCTGGGAAATTCCTCCCCCCTCAAAGAACATTTTCTTTTCCTGCTGATAATTCCCTGCGTTAAATTCCACCCAGCAGAAATTTCTCAGCCGTGGAATATGCTCCCCAAACATATTCCCCTCAGATAATTTCGGATATTCATAAAAATGGAATCTGAAATTTCTACTCAACTTTTTAGGTCAGAAGCAATGCTATATTATTACCTAAGTTAAGAGCCATAAGGGATCAATGAATTAATACTTACTTATTTTTCCAGGGGCACTTTATGTGGAAGAGGTGGTCGCAAAAACTTTGGAACAGGGTTCATTGAATTAAAAGTTAAAATTTATAGTGCCCTTACACCAGGGACGGATCCAGGATTTTTTAGGGGGGGGGGGGCAAAATAGGTTGATCCAATAAACTTGCGTTAGGAGCAACTTTAATCAACGCAACGTTGCGTTAATTAAGTAAATTACATTACTTTAGACTACGTTAGGGGGGGGGCGCCCCCCTCGCCCCTCCCCTGGATCCGCCAGTGCCTTACACTCTCTGTTTCTTTCCTTGTTAGGGAGGAGAGCAGATGCCTAATAGGTATGTGTTAATACTAAAACATTCTAACTCTCATTGGGCCTTCAGGTACAAACAGAATTAGTTCAAAGGGAAGGGTGGGGAAAAAGGGCGTGGGGGGGTATTTGCCCTTCAATCGCTTTTGAATCGTAAGAGCTGGACTAGAACTTCCAATTTCCAATCAAATGAGCCCTCTCTGAAGTTTATACGAGAATCCCTTCCTGCCCCCGGGTCCTGGGGGGTTTTGTCGATGCCAGAGTTTTATTACTTAAACTTTCAACTATTTTTAACAAAATTTTTATCTGATGCATTTAGGGCGGGGAGGAGGGGGGCTAGTTGCCCCCCAATCTCTTTTGACTCTTAAAAAGTGAACAAGAACTTTCAATTTCTAATCAAATGAGCCCTCTCTAAAGTTTATACGAGTATCCCTTCCATAAAAAATAATATGAAGGATTCGGAGAATCCTTAAATTAAAACCCTTGCCCTGAGGGCTGTGGGGGAGTTGTCATCCTCAAAGACCTAATTTCCAGACCTTAAAACTACGTTTAATAAAATGGCTGTCTCAAAATTTTGGTTGGATGTGTTTGGGGAAAAGGTGGGCATGAGAGGGGGGTTAGTTGCCGTCAAATCACTTTCGACTATTAAAAAGGGCACTAACCCTTTGAATTTCCAATCGAGTGAGCCTTTTTTGAAGTTTCTACTACACCGCCTTCTATAAAAACCTTATATGCCCCCAGGGTATAAATTAAAACCCTTGCCTTGAGGGTTGTGGGGGAGTGTCCTCCTCAAAAACATATTTTCTATCTGAAAATCAACTACGTTGAACAAAATGGCTATCTCAAAATTTTGATTGGATGTGTTTTGGGGAATGATGGGCGTGCGGGGGGGGGGGGGGGGGGCTAGTTGACCTCCAATCACTTTCGACTATTAAAAAGTGCACAAGCCCTTTGAATTTCCAATCGAATGAGCCTTTTTTGAAGTTTCTACGACAACACATTCTACAAAAACCTTATGTGCCCCAAGGGCATAACTTAAAACCCTTGCCCTAAGGGTTGTTGGGGAGTATCCTCCTCAAAACCATATTTTCTATGTGAAAATCAACTACGCTGAAAAAAATGATTATCTCAAAATTTTGATTGGATGTGTTTGGGGGAATGATGGGCGTGGGGGGGGGGGGCTAGTTGCCCTTCAATCACTTTTGACTATTAAAAAGGGCACTAGCCCTTTGAATTTCCAATCGAATGAGCCTTTTTTGAAGTGTCTACGACAACGCCTTCTACAAAAACCTTATATGCCCCCAGGGCATAACTTAACACCCTTGCCCTGAGGGTTGTGGGGGATTATCCTCCTCAAAAACATATTTTCTATCTGGAAATCAACTACGCTGAACAAAATGGCTATCTCAAAATTTTGATTGGATGTGTTTGGGGGAATGATGGGCGTGGGGGGTGGGCTAGTTGCCCTCCAATCACTTTCGACTATTAAAAAGGGCACTATCCCTTTGAATTTCCAATCGAATGAGCCTTTTTTGAAGTTTCTACGACAACGCCTTCTATAAAAACCTTATATGCCCCCAGGGTATAACTTAAAACCCTTGCCCTGAGGGTTGTGGGGGAGTGTCCTCCTCAAAAATATATTTTCTATCTGGAAATCAACTACGCTGAACAAAATGGCTATCTTAAAATTTCGATTGGATGTGTTTGGGGGAATGATGGGCGTAGGGGGGGGGGCTAGTTGCCCTCCAATCACTTTCGACTATTAAAAAGGGCCCTAGCCCTATGAATTTCTAATCGAATGAGCCTTTTTTGAAGTTTCTACGACAACGCCTTCTATTAAAGCCTTACAGCCTATGCCCCCAGGCCATAACTTAAAACCCTTGCCCTGAGGGTTTTGGGGGATTGTCCTCCTCAAAAACATATTTTCTATCTGAAAATCAACTATGCTGAACAAAATGGCTATCTCAAAATTTTGATTGGATGTGATTGGGGGAATAATGGGCATGGGGGGGCTAGTTGCCCTCCAATCGCTTTTGACTATTAACAAGGGCACTATCCCTTTGAATTCCCAATCGAATGAGCCTTTTTCGAAGTTTCTACGACAACGCCTTCTATAAAAACCTTATAGGCCCCCAGGGCATAACTTAAAACCCTTGCCTTGAAGGTTGTGGGGGAGTATCCTCCTCAAAAACATATTTTCTATCTGGAAATCAACTACGGTGAACAAAATGGCTATCTCAAAATTTTGATTGGATGTGTTTTGGGGAAATGATGGGTGGGGGGGATAGTTGCACTCCAATCACTTTTGACTATTAAAGATGGCACTAGCCCTATAATTTCCAATTGAATGAGCCTGTTTTGAAGTTTTTATGACAACGCCTTCTATAAAAACCTTATATGCCCCCAGGGCATAACTTAAAACCCTTGCCCTGAGGGTTGTGGGGGAGTGTCCTCCTCAAAAATATATTTTCTATCTGGAAATCAACTACGCTGAACAAAATGGCTATCTCAAAATTTTGTTTGGATGTGTTTGGGGAAATGATGGGCCTTGGGGGGGCAAGTTGCACTCCAATCACTTTCGACTATTAAAAAGGGCACTAGCCCTTTAATTTCCAATCGAATGCGCCTGTTTTGAAGTTTCTACGACAATGCCTTCTATAAAAACCTTATAGGCCCCCAGGGCATAACTTAAAACCCTTGCCTTGAAGGTTGTAGGGGAGTATCCTCCTCAAAAACATATTTTCTATCTGGAAATCAACTACGGTGAACAAAATGGCTATCTCAAAATTTTGATTGGATGTGTTTGGGGAAATGATGGGTGGGGGGGGGCTAGTTGCACTCCAATCACTTCTGACTATTAAAGAGGGCCCTAGCCCTTTAATTTCCAATTGAATGAGCCTGTTTTGAAGTTTTTATGACAACGCCTTCTATAAAAACCTTATATGCCCCCAGGGCATAACTTAAAACCCTTGCCCTAAGGGTTGTGGGGGAGTGTCCTCCTCAAAAATATATTTTCTATCTGGAAATCAACTACGCTGAACAAAATGGCTCTCTCAATATTTTGTTTGGATGTGTTTGGGGAAATGATGGGCGTGGGGGGGGGGGCTAGTTGCACTCCAATCACTTTTGACTATTAAAAAGGGCACTAGCCCTTTAATTTCCAATCGAATGAGCCTGTTTTGAAGTTTCTACGACAAGGCCTTCTATAAAAACCTTATATGCCCCCAGGGCATAACTTAAAACCCTTGCCCTGAGGGTTCTCGGGGAGTGTCCTCCTCAAAAATATATTTACTATCTGGAAATCAACTATGCTGAACAAAATGGCTATCTCAAAATTTTGATTGGATGATTTTGGGGGAATGATGGGCGTGTGGGGGGGCTAATTGCCCTCCAATAATTTTCGACTATTAAAAAGGGCACTAGAACTCTCGATTTCCAATTGAATGAGCCCCCTTTGAAGTTTCAACGACGACCCCTTCCATATGAAGTGCCTCTGGGGGAAAAAAAAATAAAACATTGGAGCCGTATGGCCTTTACTATAGGCAACGCAGCGTTGCCTCTGATAGCTTGGATACACTTACGCTATTTTGATTTGGTTAAATTTTAAGAGCAGAAGTAGCTCCAAAGGTTTAAATATAATACCCTCAGTGTTTCTTGGGATACTGCTGAGATGCCTTATTGGGAATTAGCATTAACACAGTGCATTTTGATTTAGTCTTAAGGCAACATTTAGCTTTTAAACATAATGGGAAAATGGGAGGGTGGGTTTGGGAGGGGGATTAGTTGCCCTCCAATCACTTTTGACTATTAAAGGCATTATCCCTTTCTATTTTCAATAGAATGATCCCTTTTCGAAGTTCCTATGACAACTCCTGTGATATAAAGTGCCCTGGTCTAAAAAAAAAAAAAAAAAAAAAAAAAAAAAAAAAAAAAAAAAAAAAAAAAAAAAAAAAAAAAAAAAAATTACCCACATCAAGCTTTACTATAAAAATGTCAAGCCTTCCAATCACTTTCGAATTTTGATTAGATGTGTTTGGGGAAATGGTGGGCATGGAAGGGGTGCTAGTTGCCTTCCAACCACTTTTGACTATTAAAAAGGGCAAAGTCATTTCAATTTCCAATCAAATGAGTTCTTTTTGAAGTTTTTATGACAACGCTTTCTATAAAAACTTTATATACCCCCAGGGCAGAACTTACAACCCTTGCTTGGAGGGTTGTGGGGGGGGGGTTGTCATCCTCAAAATCCTAAGTTGCAGAACTTTCAATTATGTTGAATAAAATGGCTATCTCAAAATTTTGATTGGATGTGTTTGGGGAAAAAGTGGGCGTGAGAGGGGGATTAGTTGCCCTCCAATCACTTTTGACTATTAAAAAAGACAATAGCCCTTTGAATTTGAGCCATTTTTTGAAGTCTCTGCAACAAAGCTTTCTATAAAAACCTTATATGCCCCCAGGGCATAACTTAAAACCCTTGCCCTATGGGCTGTGGGGGGAGTGTCCTCCTCAAAAACGTAATTTCTATCTGAAAATCAACTACACTGATAAAAATGGCTATCTCAATATTTTGATTGGATGTGTTGGGGGGAAATGGTGGGCGTGGAAGGGGTTTTAGTTGCCTTCCAATCACTTTTGATTATTAAAAAGGGCACTAGCCATTCCAATTTGCAATCAAAAGAGCCCCTGTTGAAGTTTCTATAACAACACTACCTATAAAAACCTTATATGCCCCCAGGACATATCTTACAACCTTTGTCCTGGGGACTCTGGTTGGTTTGTCTTCCTCAAATACATAATTTCCAGAACTTTCAACTACATTGAACAAAATGGCTATCTCTAAACTTTGATTGAATGTGTTTGGGGAAATGGTGGGTGTGAGAGAGGGGTTAATGACTCTCCATTCACTTTTGACTATTAAAAAGGGCACTAGCCCTTTCAATTTCCAATCAAATGAGCCTGTTTTGAAGTTTTTACTACAAAACTTTCTTTATAAACCTTATATGCCCTCAGGGCATATCTTACAACCTTTACCCTGAGGGCTCTCAGGGGGTTATCATCCTCAAAAACCTAATTTCCAGAACTTTCAACTAAGTTGAACAAAATAGATATCTCAAAATTTTGACTGGATGTGTTTGGGGGAATGGTGTGCATGAGAGGGGGGTTAGTTGCCCTTTAATCACTTTTGACTATTAAAAAGGGCACTAGCCCTTTCAATTCCCAATTGAATGAGCCCTTTTTAAAGTTTCTACAACATAGCTTTCTATAAAAACCTTATATGCCCCCAGGGCATAACTTACAACCTTTGCCCTGAGGGCTGTGGAGGGGGGGGTTGTCATCCTTAAAGACCTAATTTCCTAAACTTTCAAGTATGTTAGATAAAATGGCTATAAAAAAAATTTGATTGGATGTGTTTGGGGAAAATGTGGGTGTGAGAGGGGGGTTAGTTGCCCTCAAACCACTTTTGATTATTAAAAAGGGGACTAACCCTTTGAATTTTCAATCAAATGAGCCATTTTTCAAGTTTATACAACAAAGATTTCAACAAAAACTTTATATGCCCCCAGGGCATAACTTATGACCCTTGCCCTGAAGACTGTGGGGGGGAGTATCCTGCTCAAAGGTATAATTTCTAGATCTTTGAACTGCGTTGAACAAAATTGCTATCTCAAAATTTTTATTGGATGTGTTTGGGGAAATTGTGGGCATGAAAGGGGTGTTAGTTGCCTTCCAATCACTTTCGACTATTAAAAAGGGTACTAGCCATTTCAATTCCCAATCAAATGAGCCATTTTTGAAGTTTCTACTACTAGGCTTTTTATAAAAACCTTATAGGCCCCCAGGGCATAACTTACAACCATTGCCCTGAGGGCTGTGGGGGAGGGAGGGGGGTTCATTCTCAAGCACCTAATTTCCAGAACCTTCAACTGCGTTGAACAAAATGGCTATCTCAAAATTTTGAATGGATCTGTTTGGGGAAAAGGTGGGCGTGAGAGGGGGGTTTGTTGCCCTCCAGTCACTTTCAACTATTAAAAAGGGCACTAGCCCTTTGAATTTCCAATCGATAGGTTCTTTTTTTAAGTTTCTACAACAACGTTTTCAACAACCCTTGCCCTGAGGGCTGTGGGGGAGTGTCCTCTTCAAAAAGATAATTTCTATCTGGAAGTCAACTACACTGAACAAAATGGCTATCTCCAAATTTTGATTGGTTGTGTTTGGGGAAATGATGGGCATGGAAGGGGTGTTATTTGCCTTCCAATCACTTTCAACTATTAAAAAGGGCACAAGCCACTCCAATTTCCAATCAAATGAACCCTTTTCCAAGTTTCTACAACAACTTCAATACGAAGTGCCCTGGTCTAAAGGAAAAAAATAATACATTTTGCCAACATTGTTCTTTACTTAGACAGCGCGATTGCGCTGCCTATGATACTACCATGGTAAGTCAAGCTGTCCACCTGATTAATCTTTTTTTACCTAACATCACTTCTTCATCTTCACCTAGTCCTGGCCTTAGCAATTTAGTCTTCTTAACATTAATTTTCATACCTATTCTAGCACCTTGAATTCATTAAAGCTCTGAAAGCTCATTCATTTTCATCTCATTTTTTTTGTCTAGGATGATTAAATCATCAGCATAATCTAAGTCCAGGCAGTGGTGGATCCAGGGGGGGATGGCGCCCCCCCCCCTAGCGTAGTCTAAAGTAGTGTAATATACTTAATTAAGCAAATTTGCGTTAATGAAACTTGCGTTAATTTTTCCTCCCCATCTGATTCTGTGTTCTCCCATTGCCTTTTCTGTGCTCTTTAAGTCAAAGTCCATCAAAATGATCCATACAAAGGGGAATAAAACACAACCCTGATTAACTCCTGATTTAAAATGAAACCAGGTGCTAACCTAATTTCCTACCCTAACTACAATAGTGTTATTCTCATACATAGCACTAGTCACTTTAATGTATTTGTCAGGTATCAGAGGCAACGCTGTAGCGTTGCCTATAGTAAAGGCCATTATTTATTTTTTTTTCCCAGAGGCACTTCATACGGAAGGGGTCGTCGTAGAAACTTGAAAGGGGGCTCATTCGATTGAAAATCGAGAGTTCTAGTGCCGTTTTTAATAGTCGAAAATAATTGAAGGGCAACTAGCCCCCCCCCCACGCCCATCATTCCCCAAACACATCCAGTCAAAATTTTAAGATAGCCATTTTGTTCAGCGTAGTTTATTTCCAGATAGAAAATATATTTTTGAGGAGGACACTCCCCCACAACCCTCAGGGCAAGAGTTTTAAGTTATGCCCTGGGGGCATATA
Organism: Artemia sinica; assembly: GCA_027921565.1. NCBI lineage: Eukaryota > Metazoa > Arthropoda > Branchiopoda > Anostraca > Artemiidae > Artemia > Artemia sinica. The sequence continues at coordinate 597,209 of JAPEVW010000035.1, read as the reverse complement.
AGGTTTTTATAGAAGGCGTTGTCGTAAAAACTTCAAAACAGGCTCATTCGGTTGGAAATTCAAAGGGGTAATGCCCTTTTTAATAGTCGAAAGTGATTGGAGGACAACTAGCCCCCCCACGCCCATCATTTCCCCAAACAGATCCAATCAAAATTTTGAGATAGCCATTTTGTTCAGCAGTTATGCCCTGGGGGCATATAAGGTTTTTATAGAAGGCGTTGTCGTAGAAACTTCAAAAGGGGCTCATTCAATTGGAAATCGAGAGTTCAAGTGCCCTTTTTAATAGTCGAAAATTATTGGAGGGCAACTAGCCCCCCCCCCACGCCCATCATTCCCCCAAACATATCCAATGAAAATTTTGAGATAGCCATTTTGTTCAGCGTAGTTGATTTACAGATAGAAAATCGGTTTTTGAGGAGGACACTCCCCCTCAACCCTCAGGGCAAGGGTTTTAAGTTATGCCCTGGGTGCACATAAGGTTTTTATAGAAGGCCTTGCAGTAGAAACTTAAAAAAAGGCTCATTCGATTGGAAATTCGAAGGGATAGTGCCCTTTTTAATAGTCGAAAGTGATTGGAGGGCAACTAGCCCCCCCCCCATTATTCCCCCAAACACATCTAATTAAAATTTTGAGAAAGCCATTTTGTTCAGCGTAGTCGATTTCCGGAAATAAAATATGTTTTTGAGGAGGACACTCCCCCACATCCCTTAGGGCAAGGGTTTTAAATTATGCCCTGGGGGGTATATAAGGTTTTTATAGAAGGCGTTGTCGTAGAAACTTCAAAAAGGACACATTCAATTGGAAATTCAAAGGGCTAGTGCCCTTTTTAATAGTCGAAAGTGATTTGAGGGCAACTAACCCCCCTCTCACGCCCACCTTTTCCCCAAGCACATCCAATCAAAATTTTGAGACAGCCATTTTATTAAACGTAGTTTTAAATTTCGGAAATTAGATCTTTGAGAATAACAATTCCCTCACAGCCCTCAAGGCAAGGGTTGTAATTTAAGGATTCTCCGAATCCTTCCCATTATTTCTTATGGAAGGGATGCTCGTATAAACTTTAGAGAGGGCTCATTTGACTGAAAATTGAAAGTTCCTGTTCACCTTTTAAGAGTCAAAAGAGATTTGAGGGTAACTAGCCCCCCCCCCCTCCTCCACGCCCTAAATGCATCAGATAAATATTTTGAGATAGACATTTTGTTAAAATAGCTCAAAGTTCTGATAACAAAAAACTCCGGTGTCGACACAGCCCACCAGGGCCCAGTGGTAGGCGTTGTAAGTTATGCCCTGGGGGCATATAAACAATCAAACAATCATTAAATAAACAATCAATGCAAACAAAAATACAGTAGATATTAATGTAAATTAATAAATAAATTTAGTGCTGATATTAATTTAAATTAATAAATAAATTTCTGCTGGGTGGAATTTAACGCGGGGAATTATCAGCAGGAAAAGAAAATGTTCTTTGAGGGGGGAGGAATTTCCCAAAAGTGGGTTTCCCAAATGTGAATTATTCAGGGAGGGGATGACTAAGCCCATTCGATAATATTCAAAATTTTACATCTGAAAGTAACGGGAATAAAGAATCAACGGAAATGTCAGAGATAGCACTTCAGGTTCCTTTAGACGATTTTGTTCGTGTCTTTTGAAACAAGACAATTTCAAAAGACAGATTATTTTCATTTGTATTACTTTCTCTGTGGCTGCTCAATTATGCATGTGAGGGGGGAGACTTCCCCCACCTCTGTCTACGCTAAGGTTTTAGTTTTTATCTCAAGGCTTAAAAATGAACGCAATGCGATAAAAGTATAGCTCAAAATAACATATATAGAATAATATATGCATATAACACGGAACTATTAATCAAAATTGCATATTATGAGTTGAGGCTCACCCAAATGATGGCCCAGGGGGCTCACCATTCCACAATCTATGAACTCAATCCTGCAATAACTGAAAATATAAAGTATTTTTGAGTATTTTAACGTCTTCCACAACTCAAACTGCCCAACATCTACAGCCCAATGAGTTTGTCTAATGTCCTAAATCTGGAACGGAGGAGATAAGTGAAGTTCCGCCCCGTATTGGATGAGTCTCCAACCTCCCCCTCCCCCTCTCCTTCTGTCTACGCTAAAGTTTTTCTTCTTTATGCCAAGCACGCCGCCCCCACCCCAAAGACTTTAATAGGATAAAGTTTTGTATGGGAAGAACACATAGTAAATCTATTATAATTATCCAATTATAAGGTAAATACATACTCTGTGATAGATGCAAAATTGCTTTGGCACACAAAATCCTGTTAAGGTCAATCCCAAACAGTCGTGATCCCTTTGTGTCAGCAAGTGAAATGGTCTAAATCCCCTTATTGGAGCTATTTTTCAATCCATTCATTGTTGTCAATCGCTGTCCACAAGTTGTGCAAGCTGTCTATTGTTCATATGTAAGGTTTTTATCAAAGAGGTAATGGTATAGACTTTGAAAAAAGCCTCATTCGATTTAAATTGAAAGTTCTAGATCCGTTTTTAAAGTCAAGAATAATTGGACAGTAAGCACCCCCCCCCCATGCCATAAAAACTTTAAAACTTTTTGTAATCAAAAATGAACAAAAATTAATTAAAAAAAACTTTCCGAAAAATAAGTTTTCCAAAGAAAAGTAAAGGCCATTTTAAACTTAAACTTAAGAGACACAAATACCTGTTAAAATTCAAACTCAAAACGACCAGAAATTACTGTTAAAGAATAAATGAAACCCAAAACGAACAGAAATTAAATAAACAATTATAGGAAAAAACGTACAACAAGTAATAATATAAATGAATAAATAGATCTTAAAGCGAGTAATGCTTAGATTGAATATGAAAATCAAGCTTAAAACGAAAAAAATATTTTGCTATTAAAGTATAAATGAAACTTAAAACGAACAGAAATTAAATAAACAATCAATGCGAACAAACATAAAATATATATTAATGTAAATACTACTGCTACTACTAACAACTCACCGCAGCACCAAGCCGCCTGAGGCCAACACAGCTACGCACGCTCCTCCACCACCCCAATCTATTCAAAGCCTCCCTTTTTACACCCGCCCACGAAGTTCCCATTTCCTTTAAATCTTTCTTTATGACGTCCTCCCACCCCAGACGGGGACGACCTGCTTTCCGTTTAGCCCTAGATGGTTGGCCGAAAAGAACAATCTTCGGCAATCTGTCATCCTTCATCCGCTCAACGTGCCCTAACCACCTCAGCCTTTCTTTCATTATAGCCCTAGAGAGCGGTATTGAACCACATTTTTCGTATAGCCTATTGTTTGAAACACGGTCAGTCAGCCGGGTACCCAGAACAATCCTTAAGCAATTTCTCTGGAAAACATCTAGCAAATCTTCATCCGCTTTTCGGAGCGTCCATGCTTCAGAGCCATATTTGACCACTGTCATCTCTGTAGCTTCTAATATTCTAATCTTGGTTTGCAGACTTATCTTCCTATTCTTCCAGACTTTTTCTTAACTGTGAAAAAACACCCTGAGCCTTGGCTATTCTATTTTTAACATCTTCACTGCTCCCACCATCTTTACTAATAATACTACCAAGGTAAGTGAAGCTGTCCACCTGATCAATCTTTTCATTACCCAACATCACCTTTTCATCTTTTTGTTGTGTTTTAACTGTTTTTTTCTGTGTTTTAATAATATTAAAACACAGTCTTCCTAAGACTTCCTAACAGTGACTTAGTCTTCCTAAAATTAATTTTCAAAACCAATTCTAGCACCCTGAACTCGCAAAACCTCTAAAACTGCATTCATTTTGCTCACACTTTCATCTAGGATGCTTAAATCATCAGCATAATCCAAGTCCAGGAGACTTTTTCCTCCCCATTTGATTCCGTGGTCTCCCATTGCCTTTCCTGTGCTCCTTAAAACAAAGTCCATCAAAATAATCCATATAAAGGGGGATAGAACACAACCCTGCTTAACTCCTGATTTAATACAAAACCAGCTGCTAACCGCATTTCCTACCTTAACCGCAGCAGTGCTATTCTCGTACATAGCACTAACCACTTTAATGTATTTGTCTGGTATACCATACAAGGATAAAACCTTTACTAAAGCTCTTCTATCAACAGTATCGAACGCTTGCTCATAATCTATAAAACTGAGGACCAAAGGTGTTTGAAAACTTAGGCACTTCTCAATTATTAGCCTAAGAGTGAAAATTTCGTCGACACATCCTCTACCTTTTCTAAAACCGCACTGCTCTTCTCTTAAAACTTTGTCTACGGCATCTCTCAGTCTAAAAAGTATCATATTACTAAGTAATTTGCTACCTACAGAGACCAGACTAATGCCTCGATAATTAACACACTCATTTTTATCACCTTTCTTATAAAGTGGCTTAATTAAGGTTTTCCTAAAATCGTTAGGTACTTCCCCTTTTTCAAAAATCATATTCATAATCTTCAATAACTTATTTCTAACCTCAGAGCCACCATATTTAAGAAACTCATTTACCACCCTATCAGCACCTGGAGCCTTATTATTCTTTAATCCTTTTAGTACTGTTGCTAATTCCTCCTCACAAAACAAATCTTCCTTCACATCCAAGGTATCACAAACTTTTTCATTTTCCTCTATATTTTTTCCTGCAACTCTATCTCGGTTAAGCAAGTTCTCAAAATGTTCGGCCCATCTCTCTTTAGTTATTTCCTTATCGCTAATTGCGACCCCATTCCTATCTTAAACTGGGACAAGTCCGGATTGACTACTCCCTCTCAATTTGTTAACGTGCCAGTACAAAATTTTACTATTATGCCGTCTAGCTGCATCTTCCAGATCCTCGGCAATTTTATCCATGGCCTCCACTTCACACCTCCTTAGTTCATATTTTAATGCTTTCTCCACTTTCTTTACATTTCTTTTGTTTTCATACGATTTATCACTCAGATAATTCTTGTACAAGTCCTTTCTCCTTTCTATTAAACATAAAGCTTTTTCACTAATATTCTTAGCTGCAGTTCTAGCTTTCTTTCCTAATACACCTTCAGCAACTTCACAAATTATTTTTCTAAAATTATTACAACCATCTGCCACATTATCAAATTTTAAACTCTGAAGTTTAGTATTCAACTGTTCCTGGAAAGTTTGTCTCAAATTCTCATCCTGGAGTCTACCAACATCATAACCTCTCGGGAGGTAGTTACCCTTCCGATATTTTAGTTTTAAATTAACCCTTGACACTACTAGATGGTGATCTTTACTTTTAACATCAATAACAGCACTCCTATATACCCTAGTATCTTGTATTGATCCTTCCAGTCTTCGGTTTCTATAACATAATCAATAAGGTTTGCTGTCTTACCATCACGTGAATACCATGTTAACTTATGAGCCATTTTATGGCCAAACACCGTAATGGTTATAACTAGATTGTTATACCTACAAAATTGCAAAAGTCTGTATCCATTACTGTTTTCTTTTCCTACACCAAATTTACCTAGGCTGGTATACCATCTATCCCTATTTCTACCAACCTGGGTGTTAAAATCTCCCAGTAATAACATCATATTTCTACCTGGGACCCTGTCTATTTGCTTCTGTAACTGTAAGTAAAATTCATCTGAGTCACTAGTATCTCCGTCAGTCGGTTCTACAGGGACGTTATACTACTATAACTGATACCCTGAACTTTCTAGTCATAAAATGAGCAATTAGTTTTCTATTATTAATACCTTCCTAGCCTAAACAAGACTTAGCAGCTTCCTTATTCATCATGAGCCCTACTCTCTGTCTATCAATCAATCATTTATTACCCACAACTACAAGACAACAAGTAGTACAAGTGGAGTATAAACATAATAATAAAAAAGAAAAACAAAAAAGAACTCAACAAACAGTAGTAATTAAATTAAACTAAGAAAAAAAACTGTAAAAGACCGTTGTCAGGGCCAATATTACAAAATGCATCTGCAGAAAGCTTTTGAGTTACATCCGTAGCATAGAAATTTTTAACTAGATACCGATTTCTAGTCCATGGCGGCAGAGAAAGAAGAAATTTGCAAAATTTGAAATATGTAACTTTAATCTTTTTTAAATCCTTTAGCTTAAGAACAGAATGAACACCCGAAAAATAAAGCACAGAATGATCAGAAAAAGTCGAGAATAAGCGCCCAAGAGCTCTTCTGTTATGTTTTCCACGGTTTGCTACAATTTTTGAATAATTGAACTGAATTTTTCTTACTGAATCAGCAACAATATGTTTACGAAAGAGAGCTAGAGAATTAGACGTAATACCAAGCCACCGAAAGGAAGAGACAGAAAGTACAGAAAATTCATTACATACCAGAGGAGTAGACGAAGACAGATTATAAGATAAGAATTCACACTTGTCAAGATTCAGGGATAGACCAATATTTAGGAAAGACTGAGAAACTAAGGAAACCATCGCAGAAAGAGCAGACTTAGTACGACTAATCAGCAGAATGTCATCAGCATAGGCAATGTAAGAAATATCAGTAGAACCAGAAAAATAAGTGCCTGAGATCGTTTCCAGAACAGAAGAAATACAAATTTTGAAAAGGGTTGATGATAAAACACCTCCCTGCCTAACACCACGAAGCACTTTAATAGTTGTTTCTGGAGAAAATTTCAGGCGGAGGTAAGAATTAGAATACCAAAACCGTAGAAGGTAAATAACCGAAAAATTAACACCAGAAAAAGCCAAAGAAAAGAAAAGCTGATTATGAACAACAGAATCAAAAGCCTTTGAAAGATCAAGTGTACAGAGATATACGCCTTTACCCTTAGAAGAATTAGAAAGTAGAATAGAAGAAAGGACACGATGAGCATGTTGGCACCACACACCAGGTCTGAAACCAAGTTGATTTTCACCAAAGAAAGAAATATTTCGAATTAAATTAGGTAAAAGAATATACTCGAAGACCTTGCTAATATTGCAAGAAACAGAAACTGGACGGTAAGAAGAGCAATCTGTTGGCGGTTTACCTCTTTTTAAAATTGAAGTCACGCTGCTACACAAGAAGCTTTCCGGGACGAGACGACAGAAGATGCCAAGTACATTTGAAACAAAAGCGCAAGATGTGACACAAGTTCAGCACATTGGGGAGTTAGATGCATTTTAGAGATACCATCAGCATCAATAGATTTCGACTTAAGATGATTCAAAGCATTCAAAACTTCACAACGCGATATAGGCAAAACAAAGCGCAGACTTAGAAATCTTGGGACAATTTTAACAAACGCTTCACCAAACTTTCTATGAACAGAATAATTCAAAACGGGGAAAATCTTCGAATAATATGCACGCCAAGAACTTGGTGGAATAGCATTACTACTTACATCAGAATCATCTGTTTTACTTGAATTAATTACTTTCCTCCAATCTTTAGGTGAAGATGGAAAATCAAGCCCTCGGTATCGGACACTTTTTAGATACTTCTTAAATTCTAATTTAGTTTTCTGTTTAATAAGAAAAACATTACCAGACCAAGGCCGACCACAATCTGTCTAAATTTTTAGCCAAAATTTAGCTTTATTTTTACAGGCCTTAAGGTTAGGGTCAAGTGACCAAAGAGGCTTTTGAGTATTCTTTCGGATTCGCTTTACTGGGACAGAAATTTTTTCAGCTTCTTTCATAGCAGAGAGGATAGAATGATAATATCGGTCTATTTCATATTTAGCATAAATAAAATTCTGACTACACTGCAAAAGCTGATAAGGAACATAAATCGTACTTAGAAGTGAAGCCAATGTTATAAGATAAACAGAAAAATTCGCATCATTCCAATCAGGCTTATAATACCATTTAGAACATACACCACGACTCTTAGACATACTCCCAGAACAAACAACAGACTTTGAGAAACAAAAAGACAGTGGAAGGTGATCAAGATCATTCTCGTCAAAATGAACCGTAACTGGCGAGCAGACAAGAGCTGCAGAACAAATAACGTGATCAATGTCTGATTTACTACCTGAATGGTGAATATACGTATAATCATGGGACTTCCGAACAATTTTATAAGCCGGGAGAGAATCAAAAAGCTGACCATTCCTTACATTATCAGAAACCAGATCGGTATTAAAATCACCAGCAATAACAAAATGCAACCCGTTATCCGATATCTTTTGAATTAAAGTTTTAAGACCATTACAAGCACAAGAGAAATTCTGAAGTGAACGAATGGAACGATCATTATATAGCAGATACACATTATTTAATACAATATTACCAAGACGCACCGCAAGAAAAGTGTCATCTGATTGGAAAAGCACAGGACTCGCACCAGAAATATTTTTCTTAAAAACACATGCTAAGCCGCCAGAAGGGCGGCCACGCGTAATTTTAGCTGGACGCACAAAAACAACGTGATCACTGCTTCGTCTCAGAAAATTTTCGCTAAAGGCGGTCGGTAAATATTCTTGGAGACAAACAACGTCGTAATTAACATACAGATCATCAATAAAAAAGTCCTTGCCTCTCGTTCCATTAATATTAAATGAGACTATACTTATGTCCGGATTCATTTCTGAGAATAGACCTTATCAGTGATCTTCTTAATCACAGGGCATCGTAGGCTGTAAGAAGGATGAGATCCTCCACAATTGGCACATTTCGGAGATTCCGTACAACGATCATTGTTCGTAGATAAATGCGGTCCAGCACAACGAGCGCACTTGGGAGTGCTACTAGTACATGCACTTTCCAAGTGCCCAGGGGAACGACACTTGAAGCAACACTATGGCAATTGCTTGAACTCATAAACACGGAAGTTTTCATACCCAATCTTCACATCGTTTCGCAGAAATGATCCTTTAGTAATCGCGTCTGCAAATTCAAGCTTAACCGATTTGCTTGTTCCAAATCGACAGACCCGATTATACCAAACTGGTTCCGTAGCATTTCAAGGTCAAAATCAGACGGGACTTCTCGAATAACACCAGTGTGTTTTTTAGATAAAACTTTCACACTAGAACCAGGTAGAGCTTCCTTTGCTGATTCGCAAAAATCTTCAGCTGCAGATTTCTCAATATTCACCGTCCACCGCTTTTTAGTCGCTCGCACTCTGGACACCAGCTGATGACCAGAAATTGAGTCTATTACTGATTTTCGCTTTAGCGGGTCACCATGTTCAGGCGGGGGATCGGAAATTAAAATTGTAGTATGCGTTTCACACGCAGCAGGTTTTCTAATCACAGGTATTTGAGGAAAGTTCAGATTGTACGAATCAATCTTGGCAGAAACTAGCGAAATCGCTTGCTCAAGGCTCGTAAGCTTGGCTGTGACGTGTGTAAACGCTGTAGCAGAGATAACAGGGACTTCTGTTGGCCTTTTGATGACAAAACAAGGGAGCTGTTTTCCATCGGCATCACATTTCTTCATAAAGTCTATAATATCTTGCAGGTGACTGAGAATTGCATTAGTGCCCCTTCTGACAGGGGGATCATTTTCATTCACAAAACTCCATAGCTTTGCTTTCTCTGACTTAACAGTTTCCAAATCTTTAAAAAAGTCCACTCCTTTCCGTAAAATAACGGCTTCATCAACACCACTTAAATTTTCAAAAACAAAGTTCAACAGCGGTGAATACAAAAGCTCGGAAACGCTCATCTCGTTATAAATTCACTTCAAAAATAATTTAAACCAAAACACGCGAAGTACACGTGATGGTCAGGTGACGAGCGCTGAATAATAGTAAATTAAGTTCATTAAAGATAAACTTGCCTCACAGGTTTGTTTATAATCCAGAAGAAAGCTATGTACCCCATCCTTCCTGCCTGAGTAAACAAATTCTATATCACCTAATTTCATGCTTCCTACCCCTGGGATATGAGTTTCTGAAACTCCTTAATAAATCCAGTTCGAATCGTCTGAATTCGTCAGTCAAAATGTCGATACGATAGTCATTTTTTAATGTCGTAACATTCCAAGTTCCAATTTTCATGTTCTTTAAATCATTGAAATTATTTGCGCCTCAGGAAAAGCAATGATCCCGGATACCAGTGCAGGACGGGGATCGCATATCTCCTCAAGTCTACACCGAAGTGCTTAAGCCGGCTAAGAACCGGACAGCAAGAAGTCCCTGGGACCTCCATGAATGGAGGCTTTGTGGAATCCTGGGCCCATCTTGGTCACAACATGGTTTTCAGCACTTGGCGATGCTCTTCTATCAACGAGAGTCGAAATCCTGCACAGACAGTCTCAAGCCTATTACCTCCGACTCATTATATATTCATGCCTACAAATATTATGCTACTACGGGGAGGCAACCCATAATAGATAAATCAGCTAGGAAGAGGTTTTTCAGCCCAAAGACGCCCATAAAAACATACCAAGCCCAGAAGAATTGTCCATTAGTCAGAATCTCGTGCGAATGCTGTGTCGTTTACTAGGCTATAATTTCCTCGAGGGGCGCCACTCCTCAAGTGGGAATAGAGTTGACCGCAAGGTCCTCAGTCTTGCAGGTACCCCAAAAAGGTCGAGGCAGCCCTTTGCAGAGGTCGTTGTCCATAGATCTGGATCTTACGCCCTGCCACAGTTGTCCTCCTATAGAGGATCCTCTCGCGATGATGTTCTGCATCACCATGCAATTTAACCCATTACTGGGAGAAGGTTTGCAACTAATGGGACTTGTGAGCAAATCAGTGGGCCCTTTTGAGTGTACATTTGAGGGGCCTTCTTCCTCCTCCGCCTGTATTTGATCCCGGGCGAGGGTGCCTCCAAATTCTATTATGGACCCCCAGGGACAAGGTCCCCCCTTGGTCCGTGCCTCCTATGGAGGTACCCTACATATCTGTAGAGCGTTCCCCTATCGCCACCTGGGGACACGCTGAATGGCCTGGGGGAGGCCAGATAAACTGACAAGTCTCCTAAAAACTTATTCTACATTTTTCAACACAGGCTTGGGCCAGAATTCGGTTTGTATATTTACCAAACTTTTATTCATTGCGGGTTCGAATCCTATTAATTCCCAAAACTAGCTGGATTTTGAACAAAATCCAAAGTTTCAGTATTTTGTTATGTCCGTTAAGAATAACTACAGACAAGAGTTTAGGTATCGCCTCACTGCAAAAGCCTAAAACCTACTGCGTCATTGGCGCTTTACTGAAAACGAATTATATTACAAATGTTTTCTTTTGTATTTAATATTGAAAATAAATATTAAAATTACAGTAAAATTTTGAACTGATGAGCTTTCAGAAATTAATATCATTATACATCAAATATTCAGTTTAATGTATTAGTTCTTTTCAAGATTGTTCAAGACAAATATAGTTTCACTACAAACAAAATTTGGATACTGCCCCCTTCTTTAACTGTAAAAACCTAAAGCCTTCTGTGTCATTGGCGCTTCACTGAAAACGAATTACTCGTATATTACAAATTTATTCTTTTCCAGTTCTTACAGCATTGAAAATGAAAACAAAGATTACAGTGAAAAAAATTTTTGAACTGATGGATCTTTTAACAATTTATATCATTATATATCTAATATTCAATTTGATTTTGTTTATACTTTCCAAGACTGTTCAAGACTCATATAGTTTTCAGTAAGGCGCCAATGACGCAGTAGGTTTTAGGCTTCTGCAGTGAGGCGATACCCAAACTCTTGTTTGTAGTTATTTTTATTCGATTCAAACTTGATTTGCATATTCAGTTTAAGTTTCACTGGTTTTAAGATTTATTTATTCATTTACATTAATATATATTGTATGTTTGTTCGCATTGATTGTTCATTTAATTTCTATTCGTTTTAAGTTTCATTTATACTTTAATAGCAAAATATTTTTTTTCGTTTTAAGCTTGATTTTCATATTCAATCTAAGCATTACTCGCTTTAAGATCTATTTATTCATTTATATTATTACTTGTTGTATGTTTTTTCCTATGATTGTTTATATAATTTCTGTTCGTTTTGGGTTTCATTTATTCTTTAATAGTAAATTCTGGTCGTTTTGAGTTTGAATTTTAACAGGTATTTGTATCTCCTAAGCTTAAATTTAAAATGGCCTTTACTGTTCTTTCATAAACTTATTTTTCGGAAAGTTTTTTTAATTAATACCATACAAGGATAAAACCTTTGCTAAAGCTTTTGTATCTACAGAATCAAACACTTGCTCATAATCTATAAAACTGAGGACCAAAGATGTTTGATAATTCAGGTGCTTCTCAATTATTAACCTAAGAGTGAAAAGTTGGTTGACACATCTTCTACCCTTTCTAAAAACTGCACTGTTCTTCTCTTATAACTTTGGCTGCAGCATCTCTCAGTCTAAAAGGTATCATATTACTAACTAACTTGCTACCTGCAGAGACCAGGCTAATGTGATATAAATTATCACACTCACTCTTATCACCTTTCTTATACAGTGGTTTAATCAGGGTTTTACTAAAATTGCTAGGTACTTCCCCTTTTTTTAAAAAATCATATTCATAATTTTCAGTGACTTATTTCTAACTTCAGAGCCACCATATTTAAGAAACTCATTTACCACACTATCAGCACCTGGAGCTTTAGTTTTTTTTTTAAACCTATTAGTACTGTCGCTAATTCTTCCTCACAAAACAAGTCTTCTTTCACATCCAAGGTATCACAAACTTTTTCATTTTCCTCTATGTCTTTTCCTGCAACTCTATCTTGGTTTAGTAGGCTACATTCTGAAAATATTCTGCCCATCTCTCTTTTACTCTTTCCTTATCACTAATTGTGCCCCTATTCCTATTTTTCACTGGGACAAGTCCAGATTGACTATTCCCTCTCAATTTATTAGCATGCCAAGTTTCTATTAAATTTTGCTATTATGCCATCTAGCTGCATCTTCTAGATCCTCGGCCATTTTACCCATGACCTCCACTTCACACCTCTGTAGTTCATATTTTAATGCTTTTTCCTTTTTCTTTACTTTCTTCTTGTTTTCATATGATCTCTCACTCAGATAATTCTTGTACAATCCCCTTCTCTCTGTTAAACAAAGCTTTTTCACTAATATTCCTAGCTGCATTCCTAACTTTCTTCCCTAAGACACCATCAGCAAGTTCACAAATTGTGTTCCTAAAACTATTCCATCCATCTTCTACATTGTCAAATTCTAAACTCTCCAGTTTAGTATTCAACTGTTCCTGGAAAATTTATCTCAAATTCTCACCCTGGAGTCTGCCAACATCATAACCTCCCAGGAGATAGTTACCCTTCCAAAATTTTAGCTTTGAATTAACTGTAGATACTACTAGATGGATCTTTACTTTTGACATCAATAACAGCACTCCTATATACCCAAGTATCTTTTATTGATTCTGCCTGTCTTTGGTTTACAATAAGATAATCAATAAGGTTTGGTGTCTTACCATCATGTGAGTACTATGTTAACTTATCGACCATTTTATGACCAAACACTGTATTGGTTATAACTAGGTTGTCTCTTTATTTTCCAAACACATCCAGTCAAAATTTTGAGACAACCATTTTGTTCAGCATAGTAGAACAGTCCAGTAACTATGTCCTTAGGGATATTAAACGTGTCAACGCCCCACAATTATGTAATTGGCTCATCATGCTTTAAAACTAAATGTTACTTTAAAATAAATAAAAAAGCATTGTGTTTATGACTGTCAATAAGACACCTCAGGAATATGTTGAGAACTACTGGGGATAATCAGTTGAAACTTTTGGATACTACTATTACTACCTCAGCTTTTACAACTTAAATAAATAAAAAGAGTGTAATTGTATCCAGGTTATCAAAGAGCATAGATAAATCTTTTGGGAGTGATATTAAGTTTTATCTTTCATGTCAACTTCAGAAGCTATAAAATTAAATAAAATAATATTATTTTTGTCAGGATTAAAAATTATTGAAAAAGTTTCTCCAACATACAAATAGCAACTCATACTATGGATTTTTATAGAAAAAAACTGAAAAGATATAAAATATTATTTTTTCCATGAAAAAGACTATATCAATATAAAACAAACAGAAATTAATTAAAAAAACTTTTCCGCAAATTAAGTTTTTCAAAGAAAAGTAAAGAGCTCCATTAAGCCAAGAATGAGCAAATATGAAGTGAAATAATCTTCCAAGCATAAAACTACCACAAATCAATATCAATAAATACAAAACGAACAGAAATTACAATAAGTATGCAAGTCAAACTCAAAACAAGCAAAAATTAACATGAGTAGGGCTGATAACCCCCATGCCTTTTCAAGACTCGATCACAATTTGTGCTTTTCTGAAAAAAAGTGCAAATGTCTTTAAGCAAAGTTCGTGAACACTTTCTACTTCAACAATTCCCCCCTTGAGACTGATTATGTGCCATTTCATTTTGTGTTTAAACTGCATTTTTGATGTGAAAATACTCATCGAGTCCTAATTATGTTGTTATCAAACAGTTTGTGGTGACAAACTGTAAGTAATGAGCAACTCGGCTCAATAGTAACCAAAAGTCTTAAAACCAGAATTTTGATATCAATAGTTATATCAAATGAATTGACTTTTTATGCTCATTCTAAATATATAAGATTCATTAAGTTAAGTGTTACCTATCAAAAGCTATGAGCCTGAGGAAAATTGTCCAATCTTTGAAAAGGGGGGAAAAACCCCCACAAGTTCTTGAAATCTTAATGAAAATTGCACCACCAGATTCAGCGTATCAGAGAACTTTGGTGTTGAATTTCTCCCATCAGAAAAAATTTAGAAATTTGTATTTTCCTGCCAGAAGAAAGATCACAGTTGCATGTTCATTTTTATATATTTTTTTCCCCTAAGGGGTGATCATATAGAGTCAATGGCCCTAGAAGATCGGGAGAGGGCGCATTCGAATAAAAACTAAAAGATCTAATGCCGTTTTTAAGTGACCAAAAAGATTGGAGGACAACTAGCTCCTCCCCCATGTCCCTTTTCCCCCAAAGTTGTCTGATCAAAATTTCTAAATAGCCATTTTATTCAGCATATTTGATAGTTTTAATACAAATGCCTTTGGGAGTAATTAAATTAAAAAAAAACAAGTTTTTTCAACTGAAAGTAAGGAGCAACATTAAAACTTAAAACGAAGAGAAGTTACATCATACATGAGGGGGTTCGCCCCCTCGTCAGTACATTGCTCTTTATGCTAAATTTTCTAATTCTTTAAGAATGACCCCTGAATCACAAAGGCCGGTTTAATTAGAATAAATAGCTCTTTTGAAAGTAATAAAAAAAAACTTTAGCGTAAAGAACGAGGTTTTGACGAGGGGATGAACCCTCTCATATACGTAATAATTCCTGTTCGTTTTAAGTTTTAATGTTGCTCCTTACTTTCAGTTGAAAAAAACTTGTTTTTTTTATTTAATTCCTGATCGTTTTTTTAAATAATGTTTGGAACTATAGCGCCCCCTTCATGGAAAATTCTCTTCACCCATGAAAAATTCCTCCATGGACAGATCCTCCCACGTAACCACCCCCCTCCTCCTCCTGGCCAGAAAAAATCCCCCTGAAAACGTCTGTATACTTCCCAATAACCAATACTATATGTAAACAATGGGCAAAGTTCATAACTTGCAGCCCTTCCCTCGGGAACTGTGGGGGATTAAGTCGTCCTCAAAGTCATAGCTATTAAATTTTCGACTATGCTGAACAAAATGGCTATTTCAAAATTTTGATCCAGTGGCTTTGGGAAAAAATGACCAATTTTTTGGTCATTCAAAAAGGGCACTAGAGCTTTTAATTTCCATTCGAATGGGCCCTCTCGCGACATTCTAGGACCACCGGGTTGATACGATCGCCCTGAAAAAAAAAAAAAAAAAAAAAACAAAACAAAAAACAAATAAATATGCATCTGTGATCTTTCTTCTGGCAAAAAATACAAAATTACACATTTTTGTAGACAGGAGCTTAAAACCCTACAGTAGAGTTCTCTGATACGCTGCATCTGATGGTGTGATTTTCATTAAGATTCTATGACTTTTAGGGGGTGTTTCCCCCTTTTTCCGAGAATAAGGCTGCTTTTCTCAGGCTCGTAACTTTTGATGGGCAAGACAACACTTGATGAAACTGATATATTCAAAATCAACATAACAATTCGATTCTTTTGATGTATCTATTGGTATCAAAATTCCGTTTTCTAGAGTTTCGGTTACTATTGAGCCGGGTTGCTCCTTACTTACAGTTCGTTACTATTAACTGTTTGATTACCACGAACTGTTTGATATGGCCCCTCACAGCCCCGGAGAAAGGGCTGTAAAGTATAAAATTGGCCCATTGTTCACATATGGTATTTATTATTGGGAAGTGTACAGACATTTCCGGGAGGGGGATTTTCTGCTTGGGATGGGTTTGTGCTAGATTGATATGATAGATAGATCGTATGAAAACAAAAGAAATGTAAAGAAAGTGGAAAAAGCATTAAAATATGAACTTAGGAGGTGTGAAGTGGAGGCCATGGATAAAATTGCTGAGGATCTGGAAGATGCAGCTAGACGGCATAATAGTAAAATATTGTACTGGCACGTTAACAAATTGAGAGGGAGTAGTCAATCCGGACTTGTCCCAGTTAAAGATGGGAATGGGGTCGCAATTAGCGATAAGGAAATAACTAAAGAGAGATGGGCCGAACATTTTGAGAACTTGCTTAACCGAGATAGAGTTGCAGGAAAAAATATAGAGGAAAATGAAAAAGTTTATAATACTTTGGATTTGAAGGAAGATTTGTTTTGTGAGGAGGAATTAGCAACAGTACTAAAAGGATTAAAGAATAATAAGGCTCCAGGTGCTGATAGGGTGGTAAATGAGTTTCTTAAATATGGTGGCTCCGAGGTTAGAAATAAGTTATTGAAGATTATGAATATGATTTTTGAAAAAGGGGAAGTACCTAACGATTTTAGGAAAACCTTAATTAAGCCACTTTATAAGAAAGGTGATAAAAGTGAGTGTGGTAATTATCGAGGCATTAGTCTGGTCTCTGTAGGTAGTAAATTACTTAGTAATATGATACTTTTTAGACTGAAAGATGCGAAATTTTCACTCTTAGGCTAATAATTGAGAAGTGCCTGAGTGTTCAAACACCTTTGGTCCTCAGTTTTATAGATTACGAGCAAGCGTTCGATTCTGTTGATAGAAGAGCTTTAGTAAAGGTTTTATCCTTGTATGGTATACCAGACAAATACATTAAAGTGATTAGTGCTATGTACGAGAATAACACTGCTGCGGTTAAGGTAGGAAATGAGGTTAGCAGCTGGTTTTGTATTAAATCAGGAATGAAGCAGGGTTGTGTTCTATCCCCCTTTATATGGATTATTTTGATGGACTTTGTTTTAAGGAGCACAGGAAAGGCAATGGGAGACCACGGAATCAAATGGGGAGGAAAAAGTCTCCTGGACTTGGATTATGCTGATGATTTAAGCATCCTAGATGAAAGTGTGAGCAAAATAAATGAAGTTTCAGAGGTTTTGCGAGTTCAGGGTGCTAGAATTGGTTTGAAAAGTAATGTTAGGAAGACTAAGTCACTAAGGCTAGGAATGAGTGAAGATGAAAAGGTGAATTTGGGTAATGAAAAGATTGATCAGGTGGGCAGCTTCACTTACCTTGGTAGTATTATTAGTAAAGATGGTGGGAGCAGTGAAGATGTTAAAAATAGAATAGCCAAGGCTCAGGGTGTTTTTTCACAGTTAAAAAAAAGTCTGGAAGAATAGGAAGATAAGTCTGCAAACCAAGATTAGAATATTAGAAGCTACAGTGATGACAGTGGTCAAATATGGCTCTGAAGCATGGACGCTCCGAAAAGCGGATGAAGATTTGCTAGATGTTTTCCAGAGAAATTGCTTAAGGATTGTTCTGGGTACCCGGCTGACTGACCATATTTCAAACAATAGGCTATACGAAAAATGTGGTTCAATACCGCTCTCTAGGACTATAATGAAAGAAAAGATGAGGTGGTTAGGGCACGTTGTACGGATGAAGGATGACAGATTACCGAAGATTGTTCTTTTTGGCCAACCATCTAGGGCTAAACGGAAAGCAGGTCGTCCCCGTCTGGGGTGGGAGGACGTCATAAAGAAAGATTTTAAGGAAATGGGAACTTCTTTGGCGGGTGTAAAAAGGGAGGCTTTGAATAGATTGGGGTGGAGGAGGATCGTGCGTAGCTGTGTTAACCTCAGGCGGCTTGGTGCTGCGGTGAGTTGTTAGTTGTAGTAGTAGTATGGGTTTGTGCGAGGAAAATTTTTCATGGAGAGGGAAGTTTCCGGGGGTGAACTTTTCAGGGGAAATTTTACACTTGGGAGATTTGAAAGAACTTCTATACGAAAGTCTTTTTATCTGTCTTACTTTCTCTTTGCCTACCCAATTTGGCATGTGGAGATATTCCAGGGAAATAGTCCGGGGAATTTTCGACAGGATTGGGACTCCGGAGGATTTTTCAGTGGGGGGGGGGGATTTTCTGTGTGAGAAATTGTCAATGGGGGAATTTTCCATGGGGAATTTTCCGCGGATACAACTTCTCACTGCGGGAGGGGAGATATCCTGGAAAAATTATCCGTGGAAGGGGTGATTTCTGGCATGATTTGAAAAACGGATAGAAATTAAAGTCTTTTTAAAATGATATTATGCTAAGGAGAATTTTGAGGCGGAATCGTCCGCAAGAAATTTCACGGGGAGGGGGGGGATTTTTAACGAGGATTGATTTGTCTGGAGGGAATTTTCTGGGAGGGGGTATTTTAGGTGGGAGGAACTTTCCACGGAGGAGTTTCCCGTTAAAAGAGGGAATATTTCATGGAGGAGGAGCCAGATTTCTTGGTATTATCTGAAAAACAACCAGAAGTTAAATGTAATGAAACATGTTCTTTCAACTGAAAGTAAGGAGCAGCATTAAAACTTAAAACGAACAGAAATTATCCAGAATATAAGGGGGTTGTCACCCTCCTCAAAACATTGCTTTTTTGCTAAAGTTTGACTGTTTGTCCCAATTTTTTAAGAACGACTCCGGAAACACAAGGACCGTTTAGCTAGAATAAGAAGCTTTTTTAAAAGTACTACAAAAGTTTAGCGTGAAGAGCAAGGTATTGATGAAGGGGCAACCCTTCATATTCAGAACAATTTTTGTTCGTTTTAAGTTTTAATGTTGCTGCTCCTTACTTTCAGTTGACAATTTTTTTTTGTTAAAATTTTAGTTAGAAGCTTGTTTGGCGTTTTAAAACCGTTTAATTCGGTTTGTCATTGCCAGCTATGGTATTCCCTTACCAAGCCTGGATTTCCTTACCAAGTTTGGAATGTTCGTTCTTCGTTTTGGGTATCCTAGTTCGTATTATCTATTACGCCCAGGAGAATTATTTCTCAGTATCTTTAGTGCGATGTATATATAATTATATGAGATATATATATAATTATATCTCAGTATCTTGAGTTTCATAGTGTAAAAATTTGACTGACAACATAAGTTAGCATATTATCATTTTTTTGGCGTTGTGATTCGGGCAAAAAATGACCCTCCTGTATCCTTAGTAAAAGTTTGGCCAAATTTTCGAAGCAGCATTTTTGCAAGATTGGTGTCATGTTCATTTCCAATATTGCAAAGTTTCATACTATATACGTATTTTTAGTCTTTCTAGAGGGATTAGAAAACCTCTCTTAGGGCAAACCGTAGAAAACGTCAATATGTACAGCATAATGTATGTTCAGTTCAAGAAAGATAGTTTTTGAATTATAGATCCTCTATTTCAGAGCAAAATATTATCATCCTAATCCTAAATGTTGCATTAAAGTTTTTACTTAGTAGACCTATACGTTTTTCCAGATAAGACCTCTTTTTTTAATTGCTGTTTTGCTCTTTTGTTTTATTGGATGTCTTATTATATCTTCAATTTAGTGTCCATAAGTGTTCATTGTTCTTCTGTTCTAGATAATACCTTTGAGGGAAAATGTCTCATCCTGAAGATAAAGAAGAAGATCAAAGAAGCAAAAGCTTATCAAGTGATGAAAGTTCAAGACCTGATATTCATGATATAAGCTCATTATTTCCCACGACCTCTTCCACTCCTATACCAACTAAGCCAAAATGGTCGGATATCGTCAGAGGACAGAATGGTGTTGCCAATCCTCTCTCTGCACCTGTTGCTCATTTTCAGGCACCACCTAGATTCCATCCAATTGGAAGCCGCTCTCTATCTGACCTAGCAGATGCTGAAAAAAGAGTTCGTCGTTATAGTGTGTCCCTACATGACAACACCGTAACTGAACTAAAGATTGATGATGAAGGTGATGATAGAATTGGTCCCATTATGGAGTGCCTCTGTGAGACCGGCGTGTGCTTGGTTCATTCTGTGGAAGGGATTTATACAAAAAGTGCTGATGATGCTGTTACTGATGTTCTAGCTAAAAAACGAAGGAGGTAAGCTTTAAGGCTTATTTTGCCTTGTGCAACTACCTCCCTTCATAGATGCAATTAATGTGGAGGGGGTGGGTATTTTTAAAGGATATTTGGAGGGAGGGAGGTTTAAAATACGAAAATAGTTCAACTTTAGACCACCCTTCTACAGACCGTCCTCTTTGGGAAAATTTTCCTTGTGTTGTTTGTTTCAATCTGTATTTGTTTGCAAAATAAATTGACTGATTGGCCGATGCTTGTGAAAGTTTTAGTTTGCTGTCGATTATCTATGCACCAGAAAGGAATAAATTTATAAGGGGGAAAACAAGCAAGTACTGATGAAAGGAAATGTTGCATTGAAATACTAGGACTATAATGATTATTAAAAATTTACATACATCGAGTAAGTATTATTTTCTTGGAACTTAGAAAGTTGTTTGTGCTTCACTGAAAACTTTATAGATTGCCTCAAATATTACCAATCGAGACGTCAATAGATTCTATTTTACTGGTAATTTTCATTACAGTAGAAAATAATGTATTTAACAGAGCGAATTGTTGATGAAAGTTAGTGTCCTATAAAACCAAATTGATTTTCTTCCAATATTTCTAAACCGAGAACCTTTTTTTTCATGACACTTGACAAGTATTCTCAGATTTTGAAGATGTTACAATGTAAAATAATTTCTTAATTTCTTACTTCCTAGGATTTGATATTCTTTTTACTTATTATATGAGTTAATACTCAAATAATTAACTTATTATATGAGATAATTTTTGCTCGTTTGAAGTTCAAATATTACTCTTTACTTCTCACTAAAAAGCTTTTTGAAATATTTTTTTTTTAGAATCAAATCCTTTTTAAGAGCTTATTTCATAGTACTTATTGCTCTTTATTCTAGTTATCTTTGGTGTCTCATTCTCTGTTTCTGCTATCCTAACGTAATTATTCCATTTAATTGTTTCAGATAAGCTTGACAGTGTAATAAACTTAAAAAACCTTTATAAAAGTAATAATAATAATGATTTATTTACTCACCATCTACAAAAGGTTATAGTGGAGCAAGGAAAAATAAAATAAAAAACTAAATACACCAATAAAAAGAAACACTTAAGTTATTATTGGAGAAAAATATCGTCTATTCAGTATCACTTTTATCACCGACTTTTCACGGATTCTTGACTATTCTTTGACTGGATTCATAATTCCAAATTTTTCAAGACGGGAATTTCGTTGCCGCGTGGGAATAAACAACAGAAACTTTGCGTATCTAAAATAGCACTTATTAATTTTATCTATGTTACTCTCGGCAAGTAGATGAGACGCACCGGCGAGGTAAATAACCTGATGTTGGCACACTGAACGATAAATAGAAGCCAATGATTTTCTGGAGTATAGCCCCCGATTTGGAACAAGAGTCCCATAAGTACGTTTAATGGCGGTGGCTCTGTGCTTCACAATAGATTTCCTGGTTTTATGGAGCGGTTCAGAAATCATTAACCCGAAGTATTTCAACTCTGAGACATAGCAGGGACTGAATGATTTACAAGGGAACCACCACTATCAAGCCGTGCTGAAAGTTAGAAATTCGCACTTTTGAATGTTAATAAAAAGTTTGATTGACTGAAATTCGTTTTGCAGTCTATTCAGGTTATCTTGCAAGTCTGCCTTTGATCTGTTGAGAAGAAGAACATGTGCTGTCGTAGTGTTGAACCACCTGAGATAGAGACGTCGTTGGTCACTCCTTCTCCAAACTACGTTTTTACAGCTGACTCTGAGAAATCTCACTAATTTCAGAATAAAAAAAAATATAATTCAAGCCATTTAGCTTAAGCCTTAATAATACACCTATTTATTGCACTCTATTCTAGTTCTTTGTGATGTCTCCTTTTTGGATTTTGCTGTCCTAACGTTCTTACTTAAATTATACGTATTCATAAAAGTACTAACGTGTTTATAATAATACTTACGTACATACTTAAAATTTTTCGGATTATTCTTGATAGTGTAATAACTTTCAATAAGTCTTTACATAGATTGAAAATTCTGTTCTACTTTTCTAATAACAACAAATTCTTCAAGTAAAATTCATTTTATTATGTCAAAATTCCATTCCACTTTTTTTCCATTCCATTCCAAAATTCCACAAATTTTTCAAAATTTATTATGTCAAAATTCCGATATATTTATTTTTGCAAGTGTTTAAAAGTTTACTTGCGTAAATCTAACCCTGTCGTCTCGGACAGCAATGAAGTTCAGTAAGCTATTGCAATTAATTGCAAGAAGGGTTAAGGAACGTGGCTTGAGGTTTTTAGCAAATTCTTTGATTAGTATCATAAATCTTAATCTATTGTAAGAAAACTTATCTAATGCGTTGTTTTATACCGCACTTAAAAACAGAAAAAAAGAATATCGCTGCTTTTCTCCAGTGTTTGTTTGTCTGAACCTAGTCTTATGATTGATTTGATTAATTCAGTGAACTTTTCATTCAGTTCTCTTCTAGGAAGTTGATGATTCAAAATTCTACATCACAAGCTTCTTTGTCTGTTGATGCATCTTCACATCAATGACCGAGTCTCTTCATATCACTTTCAACATTTGTCATATAATCCTCGTATTTTTTTTTTTTTTTTGCTTTTTACATTCACATAAGAATACATGCGCATATGCCTGGATCAGAACCTGTCCTGTCAAAAAAACGTGATTCTATTTCTTGGATTCAGTATCAAACAGTTCATGGTAACGAACTGTAAGTAAGGAGTGATGTGGCTCAATAGTAACCTAAACACTAAGAAACAGAGTCTTGATAACAATACATACATCAAAAGCCCTAGTCTTATGAGTGATTTGATTAATTCAACGAACTTTTCATTCAATTCTCTTCTAGGAAGTTGATGATTCAAAATTCTACATCACAAGCTTCTTTGTCTGTTGATGCATCTTCACATCAATGACCGAGTCTCTTCATATCAATTTCAACATTTGTCATATAATCGTCGTATTTTTTTTTTGCTTTTTACATTCACATAAGAATACATGCGCATATGCCTGGATCAGAACCTGTCCTGTCAAAAAAACGTGATTCTATTTCTTGGATTCAGTATCAAACAGTTCATGGTAACGAACTGTAAGTAAGGAGTGATGTGGCTCAATAGTAACCTAAACACTAAGAAACAGAGTCTTGATAACAATACTTACATCAAAAGCCCTAGTCTTATGAGTGACTTGATTAATTCAGTGAACTTTTCATTCAATTCTCTTCTAGGAAGTTGATGATTCAAAATTCCACACCAGCAGCTTCTATGTCTGCTGATGCATCAAGTTTTAAGGGAGATGACACAGAATATCGTTTTGTTGATATGAGTTTGTATTTTTCATTTAGTTTTTCTTTTATAATATGTAAAGGTGACTAATTTTCTTGTGTGGACCTCACAATTATGTGAGTCTTATAATCCCACCTCAAATTTCCCCTTGCACTTTAAAGTTGGTAGTATATTTATCACAGTTGAGCCTGATAAAAGCTCATCCAGTTGACAAAATTCCCCTTGCACTTTAAAGTAGGTAGTATATTTATCACAGTTGAGCCTGATAAAAGCTCAACCAGTTGGACAGGTTGGAAAAATTTCCCCGTGCACTTTAAAGTAGGTAGTATATTTATCACAGGTGAGCCTGATAAAAGCTCAACCAGTTGACAAAATTCCCCTTGCACTTTAGAGTAGGTAGTATATTTATCACAGGTGAGCCTGATAAAAGCTCAACCAGTTGTAACTAGTTTCTGAACTGTGGTTACGGTACAGAAAGTAGAGAAAATACCCGAAGCTGACTCAATAACTTGACAGCTCATGATAAGGATGAGGGGTATTGTACTGACTTGCGTCGTAGGGGTATTGTGGGTCCTTCGGACCCTTCTTGAAGCCTAATTGTGAAGACTTTTACTCAAAGAAAATTCCAAATGTTTTTACAATTATCCTTATATTTCTATTATAATTTACTTCTAATTGTTTCTTTAACGAATTGCCCTTCACCCCATAAATAAGTCCCTGACTGCACGCCTCTTCCCACATGTAAAAATGAATAAGTATAAGTTTTGTAAATAATTATAAGTATTTATATAAAAATAAATAAATAAATATAAATATAAGTCATGTAAAAGTAAGTCTTGTAAAATAAATAATAGAGCGAACCTAAAATGGCTCTCAGACCACATAATAAAAAAAACGGAAAATAAACGAAAGACGGTAAGCAGATTGTTGTTGAAAAAAAAAAAACCTAAATACTTTCAAAAATCGTGATGATCTGGGAGGCTACCTCCTTATCCTTACTCTTCCCGCTAAGCACCGCCTATGTGCGTAGTGTGACAAAAAGTCCCCTAATTTCTTCTAAATAAGTCCTCTTAATTTTTTGATAAACACAAGACAAAAGCTAGGTGGTTTATTCACATTCGTCTTTCCACATAATCTCCTCCTCTCGCCTTTCTGTTTTGAGCTTTCATACCAGTCTTGAAACAACGCAGAAAACTCAATTAACCAATAAATTATGATATTTTATCGCTCCGCAAAAAAAAAAGATTATAAGTAATTTCTAGGGTAGACAAAATATTAGAAATACTTTACTACAATCTACAGTATATTCATCTTCTTAATACTATACAAATATTTATGGCCGATATTTTAAATATATGGCCTGAGCATGGAAAATGCATTGTGTCATTTATTTTCTCTCTATTCTATAAACTACTCGCGGTAAAAAACAGCTAAAATGGTCGTGTGTATTACCTTTTCATGTTAGCTATCCCCTTAGAAATAGTTCTTATTGACTTTAGATGGCTACGGGTATAGTTAATCTTGGTAACAGTTTTGTTTGTCTAAGTTTTTCGGAAAACATTTTCTGCTTATATATTTGTGCGTTTTGAAACAATTAACGCTAAGAATTCTCCTTCACCTAAAGTACAACTACCAGGAGATCGAGCTTTGCTCGGTGACGCGAATTTTAGACACAATACAATGTAGAGTGTACCCCCTCCCCCCCCCCGCGCGGAAATACGCACCTTCATACCCTGATTCTTACTAGGAAAAATTTGTTTGTTTAATTTTTCTAGTTTTAAGTTTTGTAAAACAAAGATACAAAGGGGAAGATATCTTTCAAACTCTAAGGGTGAATTCTCCCCATTTAATTGGTTTGCCTGGCTAGTGCAGAGGCTAAAAAAAATTATTCTAATGTTGGGTTGCTTATAAAAAATGCCATGGAGTTTACAAACGACAAAAGAAGAATCAAACACAAAATAAAAAATTCCCCGTCTGTAAAAAGACCTATGTAAAAACAAAGAGTCCCAAGATATGTTATGGTATAGTTTATCTTGTACAAAAAATCGTAATTTTAGTAGCAACAGCTTACTCTCTTCTTTGCCTGGTTTTTCAATGAAAAAAAATATTAATTGTTAATCAGGCACCGTTTTAAATTTGATTAGTTATAGGACTTTATTTCTGCCTGTCTGAATTTTTAACACCCGGGGACCAAGCTTTCCTCTGCGGAGTAAATTTTAAACATGAAACGGCACCCGGTGCGTTCACCTCAACCTTCGAACCCCCCCCCCCCCCCCCCGTGGAAAAAATCCCTCCGTAGTCTGATTCACACAAGAAAAAACCTTTTTGTGTGATTTTCCCAGATTTAGTTGTATTGACATTAATTATTATTTTTTGTCTTGACAATTCGTGAATTGGTGTCCCCGGACTATGCAAAGGAAAAACATACTTACTTTACTAAAAATCCAATCCGAAATAATAATATTTTTAGTTGAATATCTTGCTATGATAAGGTGACTATAAAAAACAAACAAAAACACTATGTAAAATCAGCTCATGTCGAAAGCTTTATGAATATTAATGACATGATTGTTATTCAGACACCTAGTCCAAATGTTAAATTTTATTCACAAATAATTTGTTGGAAGATACACGATGAATTTTCCCAAAGTATTGACCTATCTGGATCGTTTTTTTCAGGCTGGAAATGTTGTCTGGATCGTTATTTCACGCTAGAAAAGTATGTCAATTTTTAGAAAAAAAATATCGTGCTGTTCTTTTCCATGTCCAGTTTCAACAAAATAGGATTCAAACCGCTGCATCGAGTGAATGCACACAGTAATCATAGGCAGCGCACTAGCGCTGCCTAAGTAAAGAACGATATGGGCACAATGTGTTTTTTTTTTCTCCATACCCGGGCACTTCGTATAAAAGCTGTTGTCGTAGAAACTTCGAAAAGGGCTCATTCGATTGGCTAGTGGAATTGGAGTGGCTAGTGCCCTTTTTAATCGTCGAAAGCGATTGGAGAGCAACTAGCCCCCCCCCACGCCCTTCATTCCCCCAAACACATCTAATCAAAATTTTGAGATAGCCATTTTGTTCAACGTAGTTGATTTCCAGATAGGAAATATGTTTTTGAGGAGGAAACTCCCCCACAACCCTCAGGGCAAGGGTTTTAAGTTATGCCCTGGGGGTATATAAGGTTTTTATAGAAGGCGTTGTCGTAGAAACTTCAAAACAGGCTGATTCGATTGGAAATTCAAAGGACTAGTACCCTTTTTAATATTCGAAAGTGATTGGAGGGCACTTCATATGGAAGGGGTCGTCGTAGAGACTTCAAAAGGGGCTCATTCGATTGGAAATCAAGAGTTCTAGGGCTCTTTTTAATAGTCGAAAGGGATTAGAGGGCAACTAGCCCCCCCCCACGCCCATCATTCCCCCAAACACATCCAATCAAAATTTCGAAATAGCCATTTTGTTCAGCGTAGTTGATTTCCAGATAGAAAATGTGTTTTTGAGGACGACACTCCCCAACAGCCCTCAGGGCAAGGTTTTTAAGTTATGCCCTGGGGGCATATAAGGTTTTTATAGAAGGTGTTGTCGTAAAAACTTCAAAAAAGGCTCATTCGATCGGAAATTCAAAGGGCTAGTGCCCTTTTTAATAGTCGAAAGTGATTGGAGGTCAACTAGCCCCCCCCCCACGCCCATCATTTCCCCAAACACATCCGATCAAAATTTTGAGATAGCCATTTTGTTCAGCATAGTTGATTTCCAGATAGAAAATACGTTTTTGAGGAGGACACTCCCCAACAGCCCTCAGGGCAAGGGTTTTCATTTATGCCCTGGGGGCATATTAGGTTTTTAAAGAAGGCGTTGTCGTAATAACTTCTAAAAAAGCTCATTCGATTGGAAATTCAAAGGGCTAGTGCCCTTTTTAATAGTCGAAAGTGATTGGAGGGCAACTAGCCCCCCTCCCCCCACGCCCATCATTTCTCCAAACACATCCAATCAAAATTTTGAGATAGCCATTTTGTTCAGCGTAGTTGATTTTCTGATAGAAAATATGTTTTTGAGGAGGACACTCCCCCACAGCCCCCAGGGCAAGGGTTTTAAGCTATGCCCTGGGAGCATATAAGGTTTTTAAAGAAGGTGTTGTCGTAGAAACTTCTAAAAAAGCTCATTCGATTGGAGGACACTCTTTTTAATAGTCGAAAGTGATTGGAGGGCAACTAGCCCCCCCCTCCGCCTATCATTCCCCCAAACACATCCAATCAAAATTTTGAGATAGCCATTTTGTTCAGCGTAGTTTATTTCCAGATAGAAAATATATTTTTGAGGAGGACACTCCCCCACAACCCTCAGGGCAAGGATTATAAGTTATGCCCTGGAGGCATATAAGGTTTTTATTGAAATCGTTGTCGTAGAAACTTGAAAAAGGGCTCATTCGATTTGAAATTCATAGGGATAGTACCCTTTTTAATAGTCGAAGGTGATTGGAGGGCAACTAACCCCCCTCTCACGCCCACATTTTCCCCAAACACATCCAATAAAAATTTTGAGATAGCCATTTTGTTCAGCGTAGTTGATTTCCAGATAGAAAATATATTTTTGAGGAGGACACTCCCCCACAACCCTCAGGGCAAGGATTATAAGTTATGCCCTGGAGGCATATAAGGTTTTTATTGAAATCGTTGTCGTAGAAACTTGAAAAAGGGCTCATTCGATTTGAAGTTCAAAGAGATAGTACCCTTTTTAATAGTCGAAAGTGATTTGAGGGCAACGAACCCCCCTCTCACGCCCAACTTTTTCCCGAACACATCCAATCCAAATATTTAGATAGCCATTTTACTCAACGTAGTTGAAATTTTTGGATTTAGGTCTTTAAGGATGACAACCCCTCCCCCCATAGCCCTCAGGGCAAGGGTTTTAAGTTATGCCCTGGGTCATATAAAGTTTTTACTGAAAGCGTTGTCGTAGAAACTTCATAAGGGCTCATTCAATTGGAAATTGAAAGGCCTAGTACCTTTTTTAATAGTTGAAAGTGATTGGATAGGGACTAACGCCCCTCTCACGCTCACCATTTTCCAAAACACATCCAATCAAAATTTTGCAGGCCAAACTATAAAGTCTTAAAAAACGGAAAGATTTAAAGTATTATTTCCTTTTTCACTGAAAGGACTATGTCAATATAAAACGAACAGAAATTAATTTAAAAAACTTTTTCCATAAAATAAGTTTTTCAAAGAGAAGTAAAGAACTCCATTAAACAAAAAATTAGCAAAAATAAAATCAAATAATCTACCAAGCGTGAAACTACCACAAATCAGCATCGATAAATAAATGAAACCCAAAACGAACAGAAATTACAATAATTAACCGAGTCAAACTCAAAACGAGCAGAAATTAACATAAGTTGGGCGCAAAACCCCTATGCCTTCCTAAGGCCAGAACAAAACTTGCACTTTACCTGAAAAAATACAAATGAATGTGCATTGTCAGTTTAATATGCATATACCGATATTTAGTAATCAAAATGTTTATATTATTTGATTTATTAAAGTTATAAAAGTAAAAACATTTATATTTTTTCAGTAAAGTGCAAATTTTGTTCTGGCCTTAGGAAGGCATAGGGGTTTTGCGCCCAACTTATGTTAATCTCTGCTCGTTTTGAGTTTGACTCGGTTAATTATTGTAATTTCTGTTCGTTTTGGGTTTCATTTATTTATCGATGCTGATTTGTGGTAGTTTCACGCTTGGTAGATTATTTGATTTTATTTTTGCTAATTTTTTGTTTAATGGAGTTCTTTACTTTTTTTTGAAAAACTTATTTTGTGGAAAAAGTTTATTAAATTAATTTTTATAAAAATCAATTCTACAAAGCGTGAATACAGCAAGTCTGACTAATTGTCCTGGGCTGTAAATGGTGTCAACTTCCTCAAGAAGGAACCGCTGTTTAAATGCTGATCTTTGACAAATATTTTGTAGATTTGCTCAGTGCTTGCACAATTCTGACAATTATGTAGGCCTTTTCTGTTTAAATGACCTTTATAACTTTATGTGATAGTGGTATATTTGAATATTTCTTGTATAATTTCAAATGCTTCAGTAAAGTCTGCCACGAATTAAAAACAAATATTCCTTCTCTTTGCCCTATTTCTAAACTTCTAGCAGAGGAATAGCCTCCTATACACTATCGCCTTTGGATAACGATCTAACTGCTAGATGTTTGGTTCTTACAGTTTTGGCCGATTACTTTACATTAATTTCATATGCTCATTACAGAGGGATTTTGAAATTTTCATTGTTTTAATGTCAGTTTGTAAACTATGACTAATTCAAACGATTTTTTTCAACCATCAAATATAACTTACATTGACTCGTTCTGACATAACCCAAAAACCAACATTTGGATGGAGTCCAGTTCCAGTCAAGTCTGCCCCGAATTAAAAATCCATTCCTTCTCTTTACCCAATTTATCAACTTCTAGCAGAGCAATTGCTTCTTGTATACTATCGCTTTAGATAACGATCTAACCTCTAGATATTTTGCTCGTACAATTTTGGCCGACTACACGTCCTTTTCATTGTTTTAATGCCAGTTTATAAACTATGACTGATTCAAACCATTTTTTTTTTCAACCATCAAATATAACCTAAATTGACTCGTGGTTCTGACGTAGCTGAAAAACCAACATTTGGATTTTGTCCAGCAAACAATTTGCCCAGATAATTTTATCTTAAAAAAGGTTTTATACTTAAATGAATTCATTAACAAATGATATGCCAGCATAAGAACAACAATAATGTAGTGACAATTCGAATGCACGTTTTGTCTTTTTTCAAGGCTTTTTATTCTAGTTCTGGCACCCGCTGGCACCAGTATTCTAGTTCTGGAACCCGCTGGTACCAGAATTCTAGCCTAGCACCAGCAGTTCTACGGATTTTAGCCACAAATTCTGCGTGTTCTGCCCTTGCCGATTTCAGACAACCGGTAGGGATCTGAAAAGTGTACTTCCCGCGGTATGTACTTGCCGCGCTAATTGACCCAAAACGCTACTCTAAGGGCTACAGGCATCAAGCTTAACAATTCTCTTCAATACTCTTCCTTTCTCCCAGGAAAGATGTCTCACTTAATATAGGGCCGTTATCTTATACCAAAACAATTTGCTCTCTGTCTCTCTGGACTCCAGACTTTACTGAGGCGAAAAGAAGTCAAAAGTAGAAGTAGGAAAAAAGCTTACTTATGTTCACGACAACTTTACAATACAAACTCAGATGCACATTGAAATTAAAAATTAACACAACACTCTGAGAATTGCTTCTCGCGCGGAAGATATTTGCGAGCTCTTTCCAGACGTGTCGCAATAATAGCTAGACCCAGGGGTCAAATTGAAATTAAAGAAAGTGAAAATTAAGTTTACAAAAAGAGCATTTACCTTATAAACAGGGCCAAGGGCCCTAACACGTTTGTTTAACTGTTTCCCTGCCGAAAGTAAAACACAAACTATTCCTTTCCGGAGCTCAATTTTTAGTCCCACCTTTTGGCAGTTTGGGGCTTTCAAAAAAAAAAAAAAGTCAATTTCAGTCTTGTCGAAGTGGTCTTTTATCGAATTATGCCAACCTGTTTTATATATCTGGAATATTCACTACTCTACAACCCACTTATAAAAAAAAAGAATTTAAGAATTGCTATAAGCTGTAAAATAATTTTATCAGACCTCTAATTTCCATAAAAAAGAGAACAAAGTTTCCTTTCTTCTCAGAAAAAAATCTTTGTGATTTTTTTGAATATCTGTCTAAAATAATTATTGAAGAAGTCTCAAATGAGCCTAAAACCTATTAAATGTAATAATAATAATAAAAATTGTAGAAAATGTGCAATATCCTAATAAGTTTGGAAACACAGGATGTGCTATCTTATTTCAAGTAAGCTTATAATTTTCTCTATTTTAACAATGCATTATGATCGTGACCGTGGGAATCTCCTTAATGCTGTCATCAAGTAGGACAGCTGAGATAAGTGTTTGAAAGTTGTTAGTTTTTTATCTTTAGTAGAGGGATTGTCTTAGAACGATTGTGAGTAAAAATTCTTAGAGCCTCCCCAATCGCACACTTCCTCTATGAATCGTACTCTTTAGCGTGTTATAATTGAAAAAGTGGAATTTTGATATAACGTCTTTATTTGTTAAAGATACATTTTACTAAAGTCTGGTGATTTAAAGTTTAAATTTTAATGGAAAATATTATTTTTTGGTGACTAAGCAAAGATTTGTGTTCGAATCTGTTGAATTCGAGTAAATAAGTTTTACAATTGAAAATGACCATTCTGTAGTAAAACTTTTATCCATTCCAGGAAAAAGAAATGGGGGAGGGGCTAACCTCCATATTTTTTTTTTATACAAGAGTAGTCCATGGATCCTAAATGAGTTACAAGTAGCTATAAACTTTTTAGTTCCTCTCGTTCGCTTGCAACTACCCTGGTTACAGTGTAGATGTAGAATTGATGTTTTGAGAGGTGGGGGGTGCACGGGTAAAAATTGGGCTCCCTCATTGGTATTTTTTGCCCCTCCAACTCTGTAATTAGTATAATTTTTGACCATCTTGTGGGCCGCATTTGCTCCTTAAACCACTCCAGGATCCTTCCCCGCCTGGTCAAAGACCCTTTGCCGTTTTCCAATTTATAGAAAAATAGGACTATCTTGTTTCAAGTTGATCTAACCGATGATGTGGTATTTTCATGTTTCACTATAGTATCGTTATATTGAACTGAAACTATCCAACTATAGATAGGTTTCGATTGAAGCTATCATATATCCACAATTGCTAAATTTTATTTAAAGATCTATTTAAACTTCAAACTAGCCGCTGTGATGCCAGGCACCCGAAAGAAAACTAATACTTTGTTTGATACGCAGCGTCAAAGTGCAAATTGTTTCCTGGGCAAAATTCACTATTTGTAGACCCATACGGCCACTAGCCTGGTAAAAAGAATCACTTTTATTCTCCTTCCTCGGTTTATTCATTCACTTTTATTCACTTCCTTGGTTTATATATGACATTTAATGATTCGGACTATTTTAGGTCACTGTCACAGCAACCTGTCTAACATTGCTGATAAAAGAGCAAGAAGAAAGCTTATTATAGCCTCGACTCTCTGCCTTCTTTTCATGATTGGTGAAGCAGTTGGTATGTTGTAATTGTTACTGAAATTCTTCTTTATAGCTTATTTCGTCGTCTTGTATGTGTTGTTTATTTAAGAAGAGAGAGAGAGATAGAAAGATTTAATCATACCAAGATGTAAGACCAAAAAAAACATAAAAAACGAAGAAAAAGATGATAAAGAGGGCTCTCTCTACCCTGCGATAGCACAGTCGATTGATGCTCTCCTTGGCAATTCAGGGATTGATCCCCGCTGGAGGAAGGTGACAGGTTTATTACTTGTTCTTGTAAAACAGATACAGCAACTGAATTGTCGGTATGACGCCCTGTCCGCCAGCAATGGCTCTGGAGGATCTATCTTTATCTTTAGGGCTCTCTCTTTTTTCTCTCCCTCCCTCCCTCCCTATTATTACAATAATAGGAAGATGTATTCATTTACCTTTAAAATATATAATTATAACCATACAAGATTCTGTATACTTATTAGAAACCATCAAATGTAACATGATGATAAAAATTAATAGTTACTCCTTATTTTAAATAAGTTAACCCTTTTAATTATGAGTTATCCTTTAAAAAAATGGCAGAAAGCCTCTAAAAAGAGGCAGGTAGCCTCTGACCTTTTTCTCATGTTTTGCTTTAAGGGTTCATTGTCGAAATGATTGAGCGACCTAATGGGCATGGATGGGGCTTTGACGGTTGTATGTTGCCCAGCTAGATAGGTATACTAGGTAGGCTCCCCTGTTAATATTTTTAAGACCTTCCAGGGGCACCAATTCACAAAAATGAATTATTTAACATAAAATGTTATCCCTTGAATCAGTACAAAACTTGATCTTTGTCTTGTAGAGCTAATAGATTTGACCACTAAGTAGTTCACTTGATGCTTATATGCGTATAAGAGAGCTATGATTGGATAAATTAGAATAGCTGTTGCCTTCTGTAAAAGGTAATGCTGTCTGTTATTTTTAAGAGTTAAAGATTAAAAATCATCAGCTTCTGAATTGTCGAATTATACCGACAATGAATTGTCGGTTTGATGCCCTATCCGCCAGCAATGGCTCTGGAGGATCTATTTTTATCTTTAGGGCTCTCTCCTTTTTTCTCTCTCTCCCTTCCTCCCTCTCCCTCCCCGCTCCCTTCTCTCTCTCATGCTCTATCTCTTGCTCCCTTTTATTGACTCCTTATATAATGAAACCTAATTGCTAATAAATTTTTCCTGGGGAGTGGGAAAGTTTAGGGTACGTAAAGTAGATAAGTAGTTAAACCAGAAAAAATAGTCTAGAAATTCACAACAGAATAAAATACTATATTTTAGATCGAATGCGTTAAAATTCTCCTTCTTTCCACCCTGTGTTTGAATGAGAAACAATGTGACAATAGTTGACCCTTCGCCTACATTCTGTGAAAAAAGGGAAGAAGTTTTTAAAAATATGTAAAATATAACAGAAGAAATAAGTTAAATGCTGTTGGAGGAACGTCTCTACTCTGCGCTCAGTTGGGTTCAGTACCAAAAATTACTAATGCCCAGATAAATTAAGACTTCATGGAACTGAACTTGGCTGGTAGTAGAAAAATAATGAACTAGATTGTGTTTATTAACAAAATTTTTAAAACCAAAGCCATTACCAAGGTGCTCCTCTTGGGGCTTAATACCCGACACGTAATACTGCACAAGAAAAGAATCATGGCCCTACACATGCATACTTGTTAACGACAGGAAACACCTTATGACATGCCCACAAAGGAGAATAGAGAGACAATTACTTATTTTATATATTTCAGTGAATTCCTACGAATAAAGAACACAAATAATTATAAAACATTTTCTCTATAAATTAATATCTGGTCATAGATACCAGTAGTAAAACAAAGAAAAGAAAGGGAGAGGATAGGAGAAAAAAAATTCACTAGAAATGCTAGAATAAAATGCTAGAATAAATGCTAGAATAAAAAATACACATTCTTACATTACTAATTTTATGCTCATACTTATAGTTTGGGCCGTATTTTGACAGTTCATCCCCAGCCCCCTGCTTTTAGCCTTATTTAGCCCTAGACCTTTACCTTCACGGTAAAGTTGTTAAAAATTAGGCTCGTTTAGTTCATTCTAGACCTTTGCCGTAAAACTGTTCCAATTTTAAAAGATATAGTTAACGGATTATAATCTGAACATACCCTCGATGTTGTCAGAATGCAATGGCATTACCAGTTCCAAGTGGTGCAATTACCATTACCAAGTTCGAGTGGTGCAATTGACGGATTCTAGCCGTAATTTTGGGGAAGCCATGCAGAATTTCTGAATGGGAACGCTGTAGCTAAGAAAATTTTAAAAAGGAATATGAAAGAGTGTATCTATTAGAGATTGAAAATTGAACCAGAAATAAATGAGCTTGACTTTATTAGTAAAATAGTAACGATATCATCAATCTGGGATAAGAAATGAAGATAGCATGGAAACCTTAAAAGCAGTATTACTTAACAATAAAAGGCACGAGACTTAATTTGTGTGTAAAAATTAGTTTTATGGTAGGTGGAAAAATACTCAAACTCGAAACTCAAACGATTTTATTGTCAAGCGCCTAAAACAGTCATACCGATCATTTCTTGTCAGGTATCTTGATCAGTTCTTGATCAGTTCAGTGATCTAGTTCTAATCTAGTGATCAGTGATCTTGATCAGTTCTTGATCTAGTTCTTGATCAGTTCTAAGCATGTAAAATCACAGCCATTGCCGTCGTCGTACAAATTTGTACGTTAACTCGAAATATCACAAACAGAGTCAAACTAAAACCTAAGACATTTAAATATCCAACTATCTGAAAAAAAATTAAATAACTCCAAGTTCAAACTAAAGAAAATACAATTCAAATTTTCTACTGCACCCCAATTCTTTGAAATTTGTTTTTAAATTTGTACAGTGCTGAAAAATGGAATATTCATCGAGCGTTACTCTCTAGAAGAGTTCTTGAAACAAGAACTGGCTTTTGCATTGCTAGTCTATACTGATTTACCGGTAAAGATAAACTTTTAAGCAGAAAAAGGAATTAACATTCCTTGCCACTATTTCTATTTCCTTTTAGCCTATCTTAAAGCATTTATAGGCAAGTTACAGCAAAGATATACTATTTTTAAGGAAAAACCTCGTGACTTAAATAGTTTCCGTTCTTTGGGCTACAAATTTCACAAAGGGGAAACAATCAAATTTTAAAAGGCGGAGTCATTTCTCCCCCAGAAATTGTATCCTTATCAGCCTAATTTTTTTATTCAGTCTACACTATTATTTACCCCGATTACTTACAAACCATTACAAGCAGTTTAAGGTTTAATGTGTGAAAATTAGTTTATTGCAGGTTGGGAAAACACACTCCAACTGTTTGATTGCACGCAAATTCTTGGAAATTTGTAGTTAAAATTATGCGGGCGTGGAATATTCATGGAAAATTATGCGGGCGTGGAATATTCATGGAAAATTATGCGGGCGTTGAAACATGGAATATTCATCAAGAATTACCGTTAAAAATCTGGAAGAATTAGGCTCTGGATGATCTCTTGAAACAAAAACTGGCTACTGCATTGCCAGTATATACCTATTTCTCGGTAAAGATAAACTTTTAAGCAAAAAAAGGTTACACTCCTTCCCTCTGGAGTCTTTTCTCTGTTTTCTGTTTCATTTTGGACAACCTTAAAGTATTTATAGGTAAGTTACAGCACAGATAAACCATTTTTTTTAAAGAACCTTGCAACTGAAAATTTTGTTTTTGTTCTGCCTTAAAATTTCATGCAGGAGAACCCATTAAATTTTAAAAGACGGAGTTATTTTTGTCTCCAAAAATTACATTTCCTTGTCAGCCTAGGTTTGTCATTTTGTCTACCCTATTAGTTACCCCGATTGCTCGCAAACCATTACAAGCAGTTTAAGGTTTTAGTTAAAGATACCACATGGGATTATTGTCACTGCTAAATCGATTTGTAAGCTCTGTGAAGTGGTCATATATCTCTTTATGGGATCTCCAATTTCGGTGTTTAGTCTGAACTAGTTCGCTTATGGCTGTTGATGTGTTTATATGCTTATTGTAAATTATATCCTTTTTAAGTAAATTTATTAAGTTAGGATTAACGACAATGTTAACGGGATTGTTTACAAACAATTTCCCCTTTTGTTTCATTATTTTAGGATTTTAAAACGCACCATAAAGGAATTGCCTTTAGAGAGTGCTATGGAGGTTTATTTTGGTTTTTTCCTTGCAAAGAAAATATCAAGGAAAGTGTGAATTTTTTATCAACGAAAGTTTTATTCAGGTAAAAAAGCTGATGCAATGGGGATAGAAGGGAGAAAATGAACGAGGGAAGGTTACATGATAACTATGAGGGAAGAATACAAAGGGATTGTTTTTACATACAAATAATCGAAACCTTGCACTGTTGTCGCACGGCAATAACGACGTCGCTGCTAGATCGAGCTACTCCTTCAAGAAACTTTAGAGTCCTTAATAACAATAAATCACAGCTTAAACAACTGTAATTCTTGCAAGATATTGCTTGAAGCTCAGCTATACTTGTGTAACAAAAATAATGATAGAGTAAACTCATAGAAGTAGAATTACAACAGCTACTCTTTTTTCTTTCAAAACAGTAAAGAAAAGTTTCTGATAATTCTTCACCCGAGGTTCAAATATGCCAGGAATGGCCATTTTAGCAGTCTTATTTTCTCCTTATTAGTAAGCTATTGGAAAAAAGCCGAACAGAGGCAATGTCCAATCTTTTATTTTTCTGGAAGTTTTCTATTTTTATAAGCCAGAGTTTTCAAACCATTGTTTTTGTCTGTTATTACTTAAAACACAAATTCCTTTGTAATTTATTTCTGGCTGAGAGTAGATGCTCTGAGACCTAGTTGACAAGCTGAAAATGCTCGACTTAGAGAAAGTAGCTTTCCCTTCATTTCCCTCCATTACCACTTTCCTCCATTTATCACTTTCACCCGTTATCACTTTCCTCCATTATCACTTTCCTCCATTTATCACTTCACTTTCCCTCCATTATCAACAAGAATTGAGAATTATTGGAATAACCAAATCAACATTACTAATGCGAGCCGAAAAAATCAAAATTTCTGACACTGGCCATTCTAGTTGAAGAAAGTCTTAGTTTTTCTTACAAAAGTGCTGCCACTGAGTGTGATTTTTGAAGCCGCTTCAGATTCTAACTGATAAACGAAATAGAACTAGTGAGAAGTCAGTGAATACTCAACGGCCAGTGGAACAAGGGCGAGCTACCAGCTTTCCCCGAGAAAGAAGCAGAGGTGAAAAAGTAGAAGGTGCTTCAAGAAATTATTGAGAAAGACAAAGCTATTGTCAGACACAGAGGAATTGAAGAAAAAAACGGCCAATTTGAGAAGTTGCAAAAAAGAACATGTAGCTTTTATTTCTGCAACATAGTAACTTTCAGATAAGGTACTTGAAGGTGGATTTGAGAAATTGAAGCAGAGCCTTAATATTATGGGTTCCTCTGACTTGGGGATTGGCTAAAACAGTGTTGGAACCCTGTATAACAACGTAAAAAGAAGAAAAGTGGTGTTGAAATTCTGGTCGAAAAACGAAAACAGACTCTGATCGATTTTTTTTTTGTCAAAAAGCCAAAATAGTAGTTCGATTTCCACTGTATCTGTTGTATTCGAGTTGTGATTATTTTTTATACAAGTAAACGAAGTATAGTAGCTGAAAACAAACCTGAAAACAGTCGAGACTTATTTAATCATCGAGAATAGACCATGAAGGGTGAGTAGGAATTTAATAAGAAAGTAGATTACCAATGTAGATTACTGGTGGATTACTAATCTACCACTGGTAGATTACCAGTTTTAGTACTTCTTTCTCATAATAAGAGCCATTGCAGTTGGTCAGTTTATTGTCATTTTTCTTAATATGAAAGTCACTAAACTTGTTTTTTTCAACAAGTCCACCCTGCCTGATCTCAGTGATGTGCTTAGATTTGACGAAAATTAATTAAGTGCAGACATTTATTGCAGAAAATTAATTAAGTGCAGTAGCTACTGAGGGTCACCTCTTTGCATCTTAAAGGGAAAAAATGAATTTGTCAATTTTTACAACTTATCCATGGGCACAGAACACAAAAAAATCATCTTTTGACGAACAACTCTCATCACTCGCTTGAATCAACCTAAACTTGCATTCTATTCAATTAAGTTATCAGTTGATAATATTTTTAGGTGGATATTTGGCCAACAGTTTAGCAATTGCCACCGATGCTGCTCACCTTTTAAGTGACTTCGCTAGTTTCATGATATCCTTATTCTCTTTGTACATAGCCACAAGACCAGCCACACAGAGGATGAGTTTTGGATACTATAGGGCTGGTAAGTCTGTATTTTATCTATTCCTCAGGTTTCTGTTTCTGTTTATATCGCTTTACTTTTTTGACTTTTTTCTTCATTTCTCTTTTGCTCTAAACATTCCTTTCGCCTTATGTTCTATTTTTCTCTATTATATCCTCTTTATACATATTTCTCATTGTGTATTTTATCTCTTAATATTTTCGATTATATGTGTGATTTTGTTTTATTACGTATTACTGTATGAAGTTTCTCATATGGTATTTGTTAAATCAAAGAAAGGAATTGTTGAACATAAAGTTTTTCTAGCAGCCTTCCGAATTTTTTAATTTTAGGATATGCACATTTTCCTTTAGGGTGTGATATAGAGAGACTTGGAAATTAGGATTTTAGACCCTTTAAATGCTCCACATTTACAATCACCAAAAAAGACAAAGATCGAATCTGAAACTTGTTTGGGGAAAATCAGTGGTGTCAGTTCATGGAAGCTAAGGAGAAAAGGGGAATTTATTTTTCAAAATGTATGGGGATGCTATAATTGTCGTTTTTTTTCTATTTTCCAGTAAAATAACACAAAACATGTTTTTCAGAATGCAGAGGATTCTCCATGTCCTCCATCCGACGCTATTATCCTCTAGAAGCTGGAGTTCTACAAGTCCTTTTCTGAGAGCATTTAGACTGCAACAAACAAAACCAGTTTGTGAGTCCGAATGTTTACCTCTGACCGTTCTGGCCTCTCTTGTGCTTGGTACAAAATTTTGATTAGAGACCTCTCCCCTGTCCCCCACAAGGTTTTCAGGTCAAATTTTAACAAATTTTTATTTATTACCAAAATTATTTTTAATTTAGTAATAAATTAATTATTCATTTTAAATTTTTTTTAATTTATCATTTAAATTATTTAATTATTATTAATCGTTTTAATTATTTTTAACTTATGTTTATTTACTAGTTAATTAATAATTAATTATTATTTTCATTTATTATCTGTGCCCTCTAACTTATTTTAATAAAAATAAAATTAAAAAAACTAAAAAAAACATGTCCTTCCCTGTCCCCTCTCCCCAGTTAACGCAAACTGTTGGAACAAAATACATTTAATGGTAGTATTATAGACTAAGGTTTAAAGTATTTGATTACAGAAGCCAAAAATTCTAACTAATGGCAAAAGTTGAAAAAGTTTTTTTTCTTCAACTTCAATGAATTCTTCAGTAATGAAAAATAAAAACATAAATGATATGAAATTATT
Organism: Artemia sinica; assembly: GCA_027921565.1. NCBI lineage: Eukaryota > Metazoa > Arthropoda > Branchiopoda > Anostraca > Artemiidae > Artemia > Artemia sinica. The sequence continues at coordinate 556,799 of JAPEVW010000035.1, read as the reverse complement.
ATTTCTGTTTTTAGAGGTCTCTCTCCAACGATTCAGATTTCCAGAATAAAAGATACGTGATCCTACTTTATTTGAATAATCGTCTTATCGCCTTTTTCTTTGCTTTTCCCCTTGAAACTGAAAAGTGATGTCATATAGGCTAAAAAACATGCAATTACTTGGTAAAAATGTTAATAACGTGTAGTAACAAATTAATAACTTGTTTAAAAGAAAGTAAGGTAGATAGAAAGAGGCAAAAGGCACATGAAGAAAAAGAAAGAGTGTGTAAGGATAAATTTTGTGACTCCATTTAAATTCAAAAAAAAAATTCCTTTGACAAAATTTTCCAGCGGAATGATCGAGACGTAATACAATATGGCCCTCTTTTTGAAATAATAGATGCTGCTGTTAGTGCTACTGGCCGAGTTTATTTAAAGAAAGGCTGAATAACTTAAAAACATTATCAAGTTGTCATTATATCGTGAAAAAAGGAATATAATTCAACAAGGGCGGATCCAGGATTTTTTTTCGGGAGGGGGGGTTTACTAATTTTTTACTTTTTCGGGGGGGGGGGGTTACTAATTTTTGACTCAGTTTTCGACTAATTTTACTGATTTTTACCTAGGTTTTACTAATTTTCGACTTATTTTCGACTCGGTCAAAAATTTCGGGGGGGGGGGGGGGTTCAAACCGGGTAACCCCCCCCACCCCCTGGATACGGCCTTGTAATTCAACCTTTTCCTATAAATTGATGTTACGTTTTTGATTTTGTGGAAAGTTTATAGCTTTTCCTTCTGTAGACATGTAAAATTCCATGCCTTTGTTTTGTTTAGGTGAGTTTTAGATAAAGGGCCTGACACATACAGCGTTTTTAATGTTAAAAGTGGCCGAATTTATTATTGTGTTGGTATTTTATGGCAGCTTTGGAACTTGAAATTCTATGTAGATAAATACTTATTTTGATCGTCTTTTTGTACAATAAACCTGAATATTCCAATGCTGTTTTTTTCGGAATACTTAATATAGTTATCTAAGCTCATAAAACCTCACTTAATACCCTAGTGGACGACTTGGCTTAATGAAAATTCTGCTTTGAGTATCCATATTTTACAGATTTAAAATATATGCCCGAAAAACTGCCATCTTTTCTTTGAAATCCCCCGCTTATCGTTCGCACATTTCTGTTGCCAATACGCTTAAAGAAACCGCTATGTATATCTTATGTCTAACAATAGACTCTCAATTATTTGGCAATCTCTTTCTGTTATATTTCTAAGATACCTCTGATGGATTAGCAAAATACAAAATTGTTAAGAAGAAGAAGAATAAGGTATGACTGTTGAAGTAAGAACATGAATGTCCACTGTCCATTGAATGACATACAGAACACAATCTTGACATATTATGATTTGATGAAAATATTAACTTTTGTAACTATGATATTTTTCCAGAAGTCCTTGGTGCTTTGACGTCCGTTTTCATGATTTGGGTAATCACCGCTGTTTTGGTTTATGTAGCTATAGAACGCGTAATGAGCAAGAGCTTCGAAGTTGATGCCATTATTATGCTTATTACCTCGGGAGTTGGGGTTGCTGTCAATATCTTGTAAGTCCTTTTTCTTATATATTTTAGTTTAAAAAGACTATTTTTTATGGTATTTTTTTTTAACAGAAAAAAAAAGTCCAAATTGAAAATAATGATCCTGGAGTCTAAAACATCATAACTACCTGGTAAATGGTTACTCTTTCTATATTTCAGCTTTAAATTAGCTGTGATCCTGACAGCATCAAATTTAAAATGATCCTGACAATCTTTGATTATAGTGACATGTTTAATAAGTTCAACTTCAACTTCAAAAGTTGATATGGCTTAAGCATGTTCTGCGGATGAAGGATGACAGATTGCCGAAGATTGTCTTTTTCGGCCAACCGTCTAGGGCTAAACGCAAAGCAGATCGTCTGCGGTTGGGGTCTGAGGAAGTCATAAAGAAAGATTTAAGGTTAAGAATCGATCTGCAAAAGCGCCAAGTAACGAATCTGCCCCTAGTGAAAGCGAATGGAATAGTTATTTCAAGAGCGAGTTTGCTGTACCTGATTTCTGAATTGGAGTGCAAGTTTGAGAGAGATCTTGATCTCTGTTTAGAATCTTTGGAACCGGATCTTGGCCACGTAGTGAGTGTGTCGGATGTTCGTTCGGCTATCCTTAAACTAAAAAAGAAGTACTCTAAAGGAGTAGATAATATCTGTGGTATGCATCTGATTCTCGGTAGTGAACTGTTAACACTACATTTAGCACTTATGTTCCAAATGATTTTTAGTTGCGGTCTAGTGCCAGATATTTTTTGTACTGGTGTAATCACCCCTGTCATCAAGAGAGGCAAAGACCCATCTGAATGTTGTTCTTACCGCCCGATAACCGTTGCTCCCGTTTTTTTTGTAAATTGATGGAGTTATTAGTTATTGAAGAGATTAAGTATGTTTGTAGTACGCCAGCTTCGCAGTTCGGTTTCAAGAGAAATATTAGCCGCGAGCACGTGCATAGCTTATTGTCTAATGTTTTGTTGGATGCAGATGCTAAAGGAAAAACCGTGGTACTTCCAAGCCACAACGTCCGCGGGGCTTTTGATTCGGGTATCCATGCACAACTGCTTGTCTCTGCGTTTAAGAGAGGTCTTGACAGATCTATAATTGCTACTTATAGGAACATGTATTTTAAGTTGAAGGTTAGAGTAAGGGTACTAAAAAACCAGAGCCCGACTGTATCCGATTTCCTCATACCAGTACGAAAAGGCATTCGCCAAGGGGCTTTATCATCACCGCCTCTTTATAATAACAGTATCATCGAGGCTCAGAAGACGGTGAAAACGTGCTTTATTTTTCATGGAATTGATTTGTCTCTTGTTAATTATGCCGACGAAATTTTAAATCTGAGTAGATCCGTCAGTGGCATAGAGAGTAATTTCAGAGTTTTGTCTAACGAATATGCTAACATAGGCCTAGAATTCAACTCCAGCAAAAGTGAGGTGGTCGTCTTTAATTGTCGCAAGAAAGAGTTTGCGCCTGTCATATTTGCACTAGATAGCAATACTGTTACTGCAGCAGCATTAATGACTTACCTTGGTTTGCCAATTGGGTCTAATCTTAAAGCTACCCGGTCCTGTCTAATAAATGATCTCAAACAGAAAGTCGGAAAAGCGTATGGGATGATTTTGTCATGCAAAGGCCTATATAACCGCTGCATTCTAGCACGGATCTTCAATTCCTTTGCCACCCCTCATATCTTAGCTTTGTCACCTTTCTGGTCTTTGTTTACTTTTGATGATAAAAAAACAATCCGTACAGTGTTCTATAAGTTTGCAAAATATCTGCTTAGCCTTCCCCCCTGGCGAAGAAACCGCCAGATTTCAGCACGTTACGGACTCGATGACCCCTTCGTCGTGATCGCGACCAGGAGGGGAAACTTCCTGTTGTCTTTTTATGTAAATAGTTTCGCCATTGTTTTTTTTTTTTTTTTTTTTTTTTTTTTTTTTTTTTTTTTTTTTTTGTTTTTTTTAAGTTATTGAAGTATTAATTTAAGTTGTTCGTTTGTTCGATGTGTTTTGTTGTTTTCTTTTCATTTTTTCTCTACTCCATTTTTACTTTTTTGTATTGCTAAAGATGGGTAATAAAAATCATTCATTCATTCATTCATTCATAGTAAAAGCAAACCCTGAAGATTTTTTTCCCGTCTGTTTTGAAATTTCTGGGTCCTTCTGAAAATGTGGCAGGGCCCTATGCATTTAGCCATTTAATTATGAAGACCAAAATGCATAATCGAGGATTCAACAAGATACTACATTAAAAAAAAAAATATATTTGTAAAAATTTAAGGGTGAACTCAAAATTAAATTTCATCATTACATGATCTTGTTTGTTATTTGCTTGATTGAGTTATATTAATTCTAACTGAGTAAGTTTGAAATTTATTGGTAGGAATCTTCGTTTGTGGGTGAAAGGTTTTCAATATAATATTATTGTTAGGATACTAATAACCTTATCAAGTATAAATTAGTTCTTTACTGATTTGATGCTGATTATATTAACAAATTTAAATTATCAGCTAGTGAAGAAATCTGAGAAAATTCAGATATTACAGCGAAGACCTTCACTAAGGCGTATTTGGCGTATTTGCTGCTAGAGGAAGTAAAAAAAAAAAAAAAAAAAAACTGTGAAAATGCGTGAGGCTGAGAGACACAAAGAAACCCCCTGGATAAAATAATTGGAATAATTTCAAAACTAAATCATATGAAAAAGTAAAAAAAAAAAAAAAAAACAAAAAAAAAAACAGGAAAAAAGTCTAAAGATTAAAAATACTTATACCAGTAACAAAAATGAAATATCAGTTACCTTTAAGTACCTGGCACCGTGAATATAGAAATAAAAAAAATCACTATTGAACAATTTTTTGTTCTTTAGGTCGACTTTAGTCTAAAAGTGCTTTAAACTTTTTTATTTGCTTCAGATGATTGTATTTGTCTATTTTTAAGAATCTGCTGTGTTTCAGAATGGGTTTAACTCTCCATCAACATGGCCACTCTCATACTGGTGCGGTGGACGACACCTCTCCTCTACTTGAGGCCCATGCGCACAATGGAAAGTCTGAAAATATTATTGTCACAGCAGCATTTATTCACGTCCTTGGCGATTTGATCCAGAGTGTTGGTGTTTTCATTGCGTCGTTGGTCCTTTACTTCCAAGTAACCAAGAATCTCTATTTCTATCAGTCTTTTTGTTACATTCTAGCTTAGAGAAGGGGCTCAGAAAAGGGAGGGGAGAAGAAAGGAGAGACAGTACAAGTATATTTGAGGGTGCAAAATTAATTTTTTGGATGTAAGTTTAAGAAGGAATACGGTTCAATTAAATTAATATGATTTAGAATGCATTTAGAATGCAGGATTTTAGAAAAAAAATTCTAGTGTGTTCTAAAGGTTGTATAAGGTGGTACTAATTAGATTAAATAGTGTACCTTCCTGGAAAAAGGCTGGGACCCCCTGACACAGTGATTACACCAGAGGAGACTCTTGTATCTACTACCTTGTCTCTGGAAAGGAATAGTATACAGAAAATATCACATTTCCGTCTAATTCTTGTTTCTGGACTGTGGTCATCTGCCAGGGATGAAAATAGATTGGATTTGCCACTGCACCAGCTGGCCAGGATTAGGACACGTCTTACACCAGAAACCATTTCACTATTGCAGAACAGCTACTGCCTTTTAAACCCATCCTTTTCTCGTCGGGGCTTTTATTTTGGTAGATTGTATGCCTCCGAATGATTATATTTTCCATGACCATTCTGATCTGATGGACCTCCTGTGAAAAATTAAAAAATGTGTGCTTGTATGTTTGATTTGTATATTGGTATCTTAGCCTCAGGTCGTCAACTACCACCGTCAAACATTTGTAATTAGCAATTTTTAAGTCATAAATTATTTGTGAAATGTATACTTATTTTATTTGGATTTTGAATTTTTACCTTGCAATATTAGCCTCATATTTGTAATCAAGGAGCTAAGAAATCTTACTGGTGGTACAGCATAAAGTAAAAACTGTATTTAGCTTTAGGATTTTACTAGGAAATGGTAGATGGTGTTAATTCTCAATCTTGTCAATTTCCCATAGTGTTCTTACTTAAAAGAACTGAGTACAGTTTAAATAATAATTATTTCCATGACAGACAGCAAAATTGAATACTGATTTTTGAATTAAAATCAAGTTGCCATCAAGCCATGGCTAACTGGAGAAAAAGCCAAGACAAATGGTCTGAGTGAGAGACAAATCTGACATCGCCATTTTTTAGGATTATATAAAAATGACGTCATTTCGCTTATTGATAGATATTCTATCATCCATCCATCCATCCATCCATCCTAGGGCAGAACTAAGGTAGATATTCATAGAACTAAGGGATGGATGATTGGCATGATTTTCGATTGACTCATGACGGACAATGTCCTCTGGACTTGTATGCAAAACGGGGGACTGAATTTGCTTGGACTCACCTGCGGACAAGTGACTGTTTGTAGTTTCAGGGGGACTATTAACAGATGCAAAAAAATCCTGATATAGTTAAAATTACGCCCTGTTTAGGGTAGATTTGGCTATACTTCTTCAATGGCCTATCCTTGAAATTTCAACCTCGTTTTTTTGTGTAAAAGTCGTTGTTATTGCTTGTTCCAGTTCTCAGAGAGCAAGGAAATTCGGTAATTTGAATGACTATTGGTATTTTAAATTTTAGCGGGAAAGAAAATTTTTAGATAAAGAAAAATTTCTGAAAAAAGAGAAAACAACAATTAAATAATAAAAACGCGAAGCAAGAAATCTTTAAAAGCACAATTCTTACTGATTTTCCATTTTTGATGTAGTAAATTTAGTTAAAGGAGGTAAATATGACTCCTAAAAAAAAACAAAAAAAAAACAAAGTAATGTGATGTAGGGGGGGTTTGTAGGTTGGAAAATTTGTGAAGGTTTAGTACGGTAACCTTTTTTTGGTCAAAAAGCATAACATATCGGAAAAGTAATCATGTAAGTAAAAATGGACGAAAAGATAGCGTCATTTTTTTTTTGTGTGTTTCTAATAGTTGCCTTTTCCAGATATTCCGGTAATGTGCAAGGGTCAACATTACCGCTTTTTTAGAAAGTCGTCCTCAGATGAAATTTTCTAATGAACTAAGTCGAAACGCCTGATTTTTGATCTGAGGTTCTAGAACGTTAAAGAAATAATTTTCGGCTCACAGTACTGTCAAGCTACCCTAGCTTGTGGAAGAAGCGAATTTTGACCACATTGTATTTGGTTTCTTATCGTGGCTCGTTCTTTCAAGTATAGCGGTGGCAGACAAAACTTTACACTCCCCAACTCTTCCCTTCATGTTTATTAACTTGCGTTAATTCGTTATCTCGAAACCCTAAAGAGGTTCGACGTCACATAAACCCTTTTTGAGGTCACACAGAAACTCAAAGAGGGATCTCCTAGATTTTTTTTTCAGGATTCGTTTAACTATCATGCTGCCATGGGTATTCCGTTTTTTTCCCCCCAGTTATTATAATCACCTTTGTATTCTCGTTTTTTTTTATCTTTTTATTTTAATATGCTTTCTTTTTTATACGAATTTTTCGTTTTGTGTTTCGCTATGCTTATTGTTATTTTTTTCTTTTTTTTCAGCCAACATGGGTTCTCGTTGATCCTATTTGCACTTTCATATTTTCGTTTCTTGTTTTGCTTACCACTGTTACAGTAATGCGAGATGTGCTTCAAGTTTTGATGGAAGGTATTTGATCCTTTTTTATTTTGTTATTTTGTATAATCATCAGAATGATCAAAATTAAAGGAGTAAGGCCACAACCCTTTGCATGCTAGGCCTTACATGAAACCAATAATGCACTTTGCTATTGCACAAAATTAATCGCCTTCAAATAACCAATTAACCAATTCTTCCAATAACCAACTGTTATCCAAACGAAAGGAGCAAGGAAACAACCCATTGCAGGCCGGGTCTTACTCAAAACTAACGATACACCATTGTTATTGCTCAAAATAAATCGCATTTAAATAATCAACTGTACCAATTAACCAATTGTTCCAATAACCAACTGTGATCCAAATAAAAGAAGCAAGGACACAACCCTTTTGCACACCGGGTCTTACTCGAAACCGATAGTGCACTTTGTTATTGCTAAAAACAAGTTGCACTCAAATAATCAACTGTTCCTTAATGAGACTACCTAATTAAACGGGAATAATGAAGACGAATTAAACACTTACTCACAGGCTTCTTTAATAATAGCCTTTGGTTTTTGGTCAACGAAGCCATCAGAAGAATTTTTTGTCCTCTGCAAGTTAGAATAAGCTGATTACCCTCTACTGAATTCAACACACATCGCAGATTTTTCGCAGGATTTTTCAGAGCGTACAAAAAGCTTGTTTCTTTCGTTTGAATATCTGTACCTGGAAAATCTTTAAAATCCAGTGAGCATGTAGAACGGCTTGTTCAGAAGCACATAAACACACGGAAAACTGTTTTTACATAGCACAACCCATAAAAAAAAACATAAAAATGAAAAGCGAGCTACATCATTCGTACTGACCATCTGGTGGAAAAAAAGAGATAAACATACTAAAATACTAAAGACTCCAACATAATATCATTTTTTGGGCGGTGGTTCATTACCCACGGTCAGTTGTTGAATAATGTCGTATTTTAGTTGTGTCGTAATTACTTTTGTCCGTTTATAAAATTGGCAATGTGATTTACATTGCTTAAAAATATTCACTTGACCTGCTTAGAAAGGTCTACTTAGTACATACTTGGAAAGTCTAGTCCTACTCGACTCTGGCAGAACTGTTTGCTCTATGGCTGTGGCGTTAATTGAAAGAGGGGTATATGCCACTGTCTGTAGATTCTTTAGAATCCCCCTAGATTTTGAAAAATACCTTTTTTTCATATTTTCCTTGAAAAATGCTTTCTTTATCTTTGTTGAAAAATTTGGAAAAATCAACAAAATTGCCCCCCCCCCCCCTAGATTAAAAGAAAAATTATTTTGCTTCCCAATGTTAATTTTGATAATTAAAGCAGACAATTTTCAGATTCCTCCTTATTTGAAAGCCAATACAAGGCTATAAAGTAACCCAAGGACTGATCAATTCTCATCCCCGAGAAATTGGGAGGTTTAAATACAAATCAAATATAAATACAGAGTTTCGAGTATTTCAACGTATAATCAAGATTTTTCCTATTTGTGCCTTCTACAATCTGACCCAATTGAGTTGTTAAAAATTAAGTTTTGTCCATACTACAGAGCTTGATCTACTTTTCTGAACATTTGTCATCTGTGCTTGGAGACTGGAACTTTTCTTTGTAGTATTCTTTGTCTCTTCCTTGTAAAATGATACATAGTGAATACTTGTCTTTAGGCATGCCAAAAGGGATAGATTTCAACGAGGTTATGAAGACTTTTAAGCAGATAAAAGGAGTTCAGCAAGTTCACAATCTTCGAATATGGGCACTAAGCCTGGATAAGTGTGCTCTGTCAGCTCATCTTGCTGTAGGTAAGTATCAGTAGATTCTGCATTTAAATATTTTATAAAAGATGCTTTAAATTAGTTTTAATTGATTCAGGATGATTAATGCTTTTATTATCTAATGATAATGAATGGAACCAAAATCAATAGCTTTTTTGTCAAACTTTGAAGTTTAAGTTCCTAAAGGCAAAGGAATCGTTAAAAAGCGTTGGTGATTTTTTCATGGGGTTGGCCAACTTATATTTTAATCCTATAACTTTCCCAATAATTTTTGTTCTATAGCTGTAGTTAAAATCACGAAAAGGTTTTTGACTAAATCCTTTAAAGATTTTGCAACTCTTTTCACCATGAAGTTTTTCATAAGAGTTTTCAGAGCCTATGGCTATAAAAAATTATAGTCTTCCAAAAAATGTTTAAGCTGAAAATCGCTGCAAAATCTTGCCAAAATCTAATTCAATAAAATCAATATCATAAAAAATAATTTTTAACGTTATAAATCATTGTCAGGATCCAACATAATCAATGATATAAATCAATGATTCTGTGAGGGGTCTGCCATCACAGTTTCATATACAAATTCTTGGCAACAAAACAAATATGACTTGGCAACTGAAACAAATATGAGTAGACAAGAATTTTATTCCAAATTGTTTAATACCATAAGATAAGACTTAAGCATACAATGAATACATTATACTAAAACCCCAAAGGCACCTAGACCTGCAAAAGAGGGGGAAGATATGCGGTTCATTTAAGCACTAAATCAAAAAAAAAGAAAAAGATTGTATAGATTATATCATCATTCACCAAAAAAATCAAATCAATAAGTAAATGAATAGATACAAAAATGTTAAATAGATTAAAAAGAATCCAATCAATCCTACACGAAGAAGTGGAAAAGACAAAAGATAAGAAAATAAAATAGAGAAGCCAAATAATGTATAACAATTTTTTTTTAAATAAATTAAGCGTGTGGTACCTTTGAACTGTTTCTGGCATCTTATTGTATGTATTATGACTCTACGTTATAGGGATAAAACCTGACCTTATGGTAAAAGTAAACGGAATTCGAATGTGATTTTTGTTACGAAGCTGATCACCGTACTCTGCTAACCAGGTTAGCAGATGTCGAGGTTACAAGTTTTCCAAAAATTAAGCAATTTAAGTGTAATTTAAAAATATTTATAAGTGGACAATTTTTCAGTCGCTGCATCCAAAGATGTCATTACGTGTGTTTGCTACGGTTATTACGTAAATAGCAGACTCTGGCCCTATTGATATAACCAATAAAAAGAATTCAGAAGCATCGGCATAGTTTGGTTATGAAACACCCTTTGACATTTTTCCTTATTAGTGCTTATATATATATAGCTTTAGTATATTTTATATATATATATATATATATATATATATATATATATATATATATATATATATTATATATATATATATATATATATATATATATATATATATATATATATATATATATAGTATTTTTATGTATATAGTATTTTTGTATATTTTTTATTATTTTTTTTTAGTATTTTTATATATATAGCTTTAGCATTTTTTTTTGTATTTTTTTTTCATTGCTCCACTTTTGATTTTGTATCTTTAAAGGGGTGAACAAAGATCATTCATTCATTCATTCATTCATAATCATTAAAAGGATGAAAAAGAAAAGACTTAAAAAATGAAAATAATAGCTAAATTTTACACTAAAGTGCTTTAAGTAAGAAGCAATTCTCTCGACTTTGATTTTATTTAGTATACTTAAAAATACAGAAACATTAACCCCCAACACAGAGCAGAGCTCGTACGGTTGGGTATGTAAATAATGGGACATACACAAACAAAACATCTCGTCATAATAATAGCAATAATAGCAAAATTAACTTAATTAACAAAAAAACAAAAAAAAACAACAAAAACTTAGAAAACAAGAAATAGCAGAAAGGAAGGGAGAAAAGAAATTCTGGGCAGGAAAGAAATGCTGGGAAAGAGGGGGATGGGCGGCCTTCCCACCGTGGATAAAAAACAAAACATAAAGAAAAATATAATAAATTTTTAAAATTCCATCATTAAAAACATCAAAAAACGATCTTTAATAATTGGTTCTTTAAATACAGCTGAGATTTTGGGATTGATCAATCTGAGTTTTATCATTTAGCTTATATTTCTTCACAATGAATGGTATTAGGTACCTAAGTGAAAACCTTGACCTTTCACATCTTATTAAAGGAATTCGGTATAATCTCGCCCACCGACGAGCCGAACGAGGGAGCAAAATCAGCAGAGATTTATTATAGAAATAATTTTTAGGATTTTGAATTTGAAAATACCATAAGGAAATATTTATATCACATATACGTTTTAAATCTGACAAATTTAGGAAGAAGAACACCGTTTTTGTTTCAGATGTATTTTCAAGTTTCGATGTTCGATGTAAAAAAATTTCCAAGTATTCTTACTGCCCTATTTTGTAGTACCTATAATTGTTTTAAATGCGTCCAAAAGGTATTAAGATAAACAATTGAGCAGTAATTTAAATACGGAGCAATTTTAGAGTGGTAAATTATTTTTAGTATGGAAAAGGGAAAAATATTTTTCACACATTACATCGACCTAATATTTTGAGCAAGTTTAACCCTTAAATGATCAATGTGATTACGAAAAGATAACAATGGATCAAGAAAAACTCCTAAATAATGACTGAACCCTACAAATTTTATTCTCAGCAACCTGAAGCTCCTGGCAAGAAATCAATTGAGCGGCGCGTTTTGAACGACCAAAAACCATAAATTAACTGAAGTAACAGTTACAATCAAATTTTCAATTAATGTATTTCAATCTCGCTTTAACAGATATAGCTGCGTCGTCTGCAAATAGAATAGTAAGACTAATATTCCCCTGCAATGCGGAAGATCGTTAATATAAATCAAGAATAAGATTGGACCTAATACTGAACCTTGCGGGACACCAATATCACTAAGGATTTTAAATTAGACAGTTTTCCATCGACATCTACCGCAATATTACGTCCACACAGGTATGATTTTACTAAGTGTAACTGAATTACCACTTTTTCCTTGAATTACTATTTGTCCGCTTATAGTATGTTGGGGTCTTTAGAGGTGCTGATATTTTCCATTGTTATTACGAAGATAAGAAGTCTTATATTTTAGTATAGTATACCTGTGGCGGTTGCTGGACTCCTTCCCCTCCTCCGTTCCTCTTTGAATCCTGGGACTTCGGATACTGCTGATTTGGCAAATTCTTATTTGTATTTGTTTTCTTATTTTGTTTTATTCTCACAGTGACTTTATTTCCAGATCCGGATGCAAGTTCTCAGGATATTCTAAGTGAAGCAACACGACTCGTTCGTTCTAAATTCGACTTCTTCGAAATGGCTCTGCAAATTGAGCACTTTCGCCCGCATATGGACAATTGCCAACAGTGTCGTAATCCTCTTGTTTGAATTTACCCCACTGTTTTTTTTGTTTGTTTTCATCTTTTTCTTAGTAGAGGGGGTTTTGTGAGGCTGTGAGAGACTGCAACGATTTGTTTTACTCAGTTGTCGTTTTAGGCTTTCGATTTCATATTCTTTTTTGCCTATATATGGGCTTACTAATAGTGTCATAATTCTCTTATTAGAATTTTATTTGTTTGAGGTTTTTGCAAGTAGAAGGTTTTTTTGTTGATCTCTAGCAAGTTGATGAATTTAACGGATCGTACAGATAATGTTTCGCAGTTTAAGCTATTAGTTCTATGATTGGCTTTGTTTAGGAACGAGTTGTATTTTGTACACGCACAAGAACTGAAGTGCCTTGCCACTTTTTCTAAATCTTTTTATTTTTGGTAAAGTCTCTAAATTTTTCTATGGGTCGAGCAAAACTTTTTTCAGATTAAAGTACCTGTGATTCTTGAAAAACTCTCAGACTTAGATTTTTTTTTTGTTCTATAAAAACGAGTTCTTTTCTTTTCAAATTATCTGCCTTTCCCAGCGTTTCTTTCTGTGCGTATGTTCATTGTTGCCAATTCCGAAAGTCACTTTCCAAGCCAGTTTTTGGAACTATTTCGGCAAGATTTGTTCGAAAAAGTGTGCGTTCAGTATTTTTCTATCTTTTGAGGAAGAGAAATAAATCACGAATGCTCATACCAAGTTTATGTCTAATTGCTGCGCAACCTTAATCCATCCCAATTGGGAAATTTTCTTATTTGTTTAAAGTTTCTTGATGAATAGATCACTTGATACACCCAAACCTGGTTGTTTCAAAAAGCGACATTAAAAGCTGCTCTTCTGAACTTCCTCAGCGTTAATCTGTCAAAAATTAATTCAGCGATAAATTTAAACAATAAAAGCGAATTCGCTACCATATCCCCCCACATGGCTTTACTGCCAGGAAGGCAGAAAAGAAGAAGAAAAAGAAGAAAAATGAGATAGAAAGAAAATGCACACACCAAAGAAAGAAAATGACGAAAAGGTAATCAAATGTAATTGAACTAGCCTTCTTCGTAAGTCAAATAGTGAACTCAGGAAAAAATGCCCCTAAGGCCATAGAATGATGCTAGAATCTCCTGAAAAACCTGTTTCAAGTTGATTTGATTATCCTCAGAACCTTTTTAGCCTTGAATTTTTTTGAATTCAGTTACTATAGTTTAAGGCTTAGGCACACGTAGCTGATTTCGGGAACCAATTTCAGCAAGGGTATGTTCCACGTCGAGTGATTCTAATTAATGATGTTAAGAGGCGGGGCTTAGTGACGTTTTTCTGTGATTAATCATCATTAATTACGTTCTAGACAAGGAATTTACTAGGGCTTTAGGCATGTAATTAATCGTATTTAATGGTTATCGTAAATTAATCGTAATTAATGATTATTAATCAGCGAAAAAACGTCACTAAGCCCCGCCTCTTAGCCTCATTAATTATAATCACTCGACGTGGAATACACCCTTGCTGAAATCGGTTCCCGAAATCAGCTACGTGTGCCTAACCCTTTATATCTGAAGTTGTAAACCAGTCGAATTACTGAGAACCTGCCGTTTGGACCCATAGGTTTCTCATAGTCTGAAAGCAATGAATTTTCAGATATCTTTTTAAAACACGTGCGGTTTAGTTCCTACGGTGCGTGTGAATGCAATGTAGGCTATATGGGTGTATATTCTAAATTTCGTACTTAAGGTTTCATGCACAAATTCTAACTAAATAATAACAAAACAAATGTTTTTTTCTCGTTCTTGTTTAGTGAATCTAATACTATTTCTTAGACTCTGCTACAGACTTTCGGATAGTATATGTATTTAGAGTGTTTCATGTGTTAATTGTCTAGTGAACCTGTATCTAGTATTACTTATCTTTGTCCTTCCACACCCAACAAGATTAAGAAACTTCGCACAAGAAAGACCTCAGTGCCGTGGGACCATCAAAAACAAAATATATCTCTGATTTTCGATATTGCCTATTTCATGTAGTTCATCTGTTATCTTAGTGTTTTGTGTGTTTCTCCCTCTTATTCAGAGAGGAAAGCCCTCCTTCCCCGAAATAAATTCTTTCGGACAGGCCTTGCAAAGCCTAAATTTTGGAGCAAATCCTGATAAATATTTTACCCTTACAAAATAATCTCTGTGTTACACAAATGCCTTACAATGTAAAATCTTTTTACTGACTTGAACAAAAACTACCCCACAATAACTAGATATTAATTTTTTGCTTTTCATGTTGTTATTTAAAAAAAATCAGGCCAGGGTGTATATAGCTTGGAAACTTTCTGTATAATTTTTGACATTTGTTTCATGTATTCTAGTAACTGGCAGGGGCGTCAATTTGGTGGATTTTTACCCCCCCCCCCCCACATATTTTTGAATTGACGTCCCTGGTAGCAGGTTTTACAACTGAAATGGTCTTACGATAAAGGATAAATTTTCACAAAACCACGCACAGATAAATAAATATCAAATTACTGTGTCTTTGGTTCATTTAAAGGATTCCGTCGGTAGATGGCTAGGAATCTAGCGACAAAGAAAAAAAAAGAAACATAAAAAACGAATACACACACATACTATAAAAAAATTGAACAGTTAATCAAATATAATTAAATTAACCCTCTTCATAAGTTGAAGAGTGATCTCAGAGGATAATATTAATAGCTCCTTGTAAATGATTTAACGCTTATATAATTGCGCCAAACAGGAAGCAATTTTTTAAGGTAAAACTGGACAAATCAGGAACACCACTCTTAAATTTTATTTATTTCCTCGAAATTTAAGGGAACATTTGATTTAGAAAATGTGAATATAGCAGTTTTAATGTTGTGGATGATTCTCTTTGTTCTTTGTCTTTTCCTTTTCCCGTTATCTTGAAAAAAAAAAAAAAAACAACAACAACTAATGCTAATTTTAGTTGATTAGTTTTGAGGTAATTAGAACAAATAACTGAATTTCATTTTTGCTTTGATCCTTATTTTTTTTTTCTATTAGCTACCTTTAAAAGATATTTTTCTTGAATACCATTTTGCCTTTTTGTTGCTAGGTTTTAAGGTTCATAGAAAAACACCTAAGCACCTAAGTTGTGGAGAGTAGGCCGGACTAAATTGAAGGTATTTCCAGTCTAAAGACTTGCAATACTGATATTTTAGTAAATAAGTAACCGTAGAAGATTGTGGAAGGAAACGTTTCTGAAAGTTCAAACTCCTAAAATTCTTTTTGATTTCTTATTTTGCAACAAAAGGCTTCAAAAGTCTATGTGCTAGAATGTTGTTTCCTTTTACTAAAGCAGGTCGACGAATTGTTTTGTTTTATTTCGATTACTGTTAAAGCTGTTGGATACAATTTCCAGTTAATAGGTTGTATGTAACACAAAAATCATGGTAGCTGTCATTATTTATTCATCGTGACAGGTTCTAAAGTATTATTCACAACATTCCCTTATGCATTGTCCGATCCATGCGTTGTCCATAGTATGGACAATGTGTTGTCTCTTATGCGTGGGATCTCCCCAGGATGAGGATCTCCCCAGGGTTCCTCAGATCAGATCAGTCTTTCGATCTCCTCAGATTGGAAACGGTGCTAGTATCTCACTTTGTTTAACTATGTTGATAGAGTATAGGCTGTGAGTAAATTATATTGTAGGTTTGTTTTTGCAATTGTAGTTTGTGAGTTTTGCCTTTTGTTGTTTCGCAATAAAGTTGTTTCGCAATATTGTCTTGCAATAAAGAGCTATGTTGCATATTTTCCGAAAAAGTTTATCGTGTTATTGCAGTTTTGCACGGCATTTATAAAGTGAAGAAAGTTTTCCATAAAGTGGAGGGCGCAAGGCATGTAACGGCCTTGACGAATATTTCAGTTTACTTAATTTCTGGAGATTTACTTTAGCAAACAATTTGAATTCCTCATGCAAACAGGAGGGCTAATTAAAAATTAGAGCCTCATCTTCTTTAAGATGATCGTATGTATTCATTATACCTGACAATTCAAATAAAAGAAATAAATAATTATTTAGTTTCAAAATTCTAATATTTTCCCTATTTCCCTTAGAGCTGAGCCTTTCATCTCTTCTGCTTTTTGTCTACTTTTAATGTTGGCTTTTATTCTAAGTACCGAATAGATAAGAGTATCAAATAGGGACAGGTCCTTTTATTAGACATTGAAACAAAAATATAAAACAAAGGCTCTAAATATACAAAATTCCAAGTACCGAAAAGTACCAGAGCTCCAAAACGGCTGATTGAAATAAGGATCTCTTCCTAAGCCAAGTTAAAACCGTTCCCTTAAGGCCATCCTTCTTGTGCCTTTCAGACGAAGTCAGCACTGAAAATGGCACTGAAATGGTTGGTTTGCCAATCATGATTTAATCACTCCTATTTTCGCCCCAGCTTATCAGGGTATGGAGTAATTGGTGAACGGAATTGACCTCAATTGGCTGGCTTCGTATGGAGAAGACGAATTAATCTGCAGCATTGGGCATAGTGTCCTAAAAATTGTTAAGAAATTTCAAGTGATCACCGTCAATGTGAGTTTTCCCCCATGTCCCCCTTCTTGCTAATTTAATTTAAAATAATGTTTTTTCGATATTTGTCTGCTAACAATGTGACTCAGAAGATATAAAAATTGGTTAGCACTCCTCATAAAGTTTATATGAAAAACTTTAGGGGATTAAAAAACGAATATTCACTTACTTTATCTGTTACTTTTGTATTTTAAAATCTGTTTGGTCAGCTCCTAAGCTAAAATAACGAAAAATATGGGCTTTTTTTGCAGTTTTCTTAACATTCGATCAAATATTGGATAATCACGACCTCTTATCTCTTCTATTGATTGCACTCTCCCTCAATCCTTGCTTGATGTCGTTTAGGATTGAGAACTCTAATTCACTTAGGTACGGAGTTAAAAATGAAAAAGAGCCGATGAAGCACTTGTAGCTAGTTTAGGATATTCTTTTTGTAATAGAATCTGGAATGCATCAATTGGTGCGGTTGAGTGTTTTATTTTAAGTCCTTGTATAACTCAAAACGATGACAAATCCTGCTTCTTCACAAACTCAAGCTTCAGAACACCTTAAGAAACATTTACGAAAGGATTTCTAAATCAGTTAAAATTTGTATGTACTCACTGACGGATAATACACCTTCAGACTTTTTTCAAGCTATTTAGATGGCTAACTATATTAGAGGTCATATCTCTAATGCAATTTATTCCTTTCTTTAATTCTCAGAGATTGCTCTACTACTACTACTATTACTCACCTAAACACTAAGCCACCTGAGGCCAACACAGCTACGCACGCTCCTCCTCCATCTCAGTCTATTCAAAGCCTCTTTCTTTACACCCTCCCATGAAATTCCCATTTCTCTTAAATTTTTCTTTATGACATCCTCCCACCCCGACCGCGGATGACCTGCTTTCCGTTTAGCCCTAGACAGTTGGCAGAAAAAGGATCTTTGGTAATATGTCATCCTTCATCCGCAGAACGTGCCCTAACCATCTCAACCTTTCTCTCAATATATCTCTAGAAAGTGGAATCAAACCACACTTTTCGCACAGCCTGCTGCTTGAAATATGGTCTATCAGTCGTGTCCCCAAAACAGTCCGTAAGTAATTTTTCTGGATAACGTCTAGCAAATCCTCCTTTGTTTTTTGGATAATCCATGCTTCATTACTATATTTGACCTCTGTCATCACTTTAGCTTCCATTCCAATCTTGGCTGGCAGACTTATCTTCCTATTCTTCCAAACTTATTTCAACTGTGAAAAAAAACCCTGAGCTTTGGCTATTCTACTTTTAACATCTTCGTGGAACCCACCGTCTACTAATAATACTACCAAGATAAGTGAAACTATCCATTTGATTGACCTTTTCGTTACCCAATGTCACCTTTTCAACTTAACTTATTTCTAGCCTAAGCGCTAGTCTTCTTAACATTATTTTTCAAACCTATTCTAGCACCCTTAACTCGCAAAACCTCTAACAGTTTCATTCATTCTGCTCACCCCTGCGTAACCTCTGGTCTAATACGAAACCAGCTACTAACCTCATTTCCTACTTTAACCGCAGCAGTGTTATTCGCGTATATAGCACAAATCACTTTAATGTATTTGTCTGGTATACCATAAAAGGATAAGACCTTTTGCCTCTATTCTTTACGATAGTTTTCGTCTTGTAATGATTAGCCAGTGTGGTCTCATAAATTATTTATTTTCTTTTAAGGTTAAAATTAATAGCGCTAATATTACAAGTGCTATTACTATTACTACTACCGCTAGCAATACTACTACTACGGTGACTACTATTACATCTATGCCCATGCATGCCCATGGGCATGAAGGTGAAATTTTTAGGGACTTCTGAGAGGGGGGGGGGTTGAACTGAATCATAATACACCGTCTGTATGTTGTCAAAAAGGCATAATAGCAACAGCTTATGGACAGTTTGGTGGGTTAAGTTGAAACTTACATTCTAGGGAAAATTTACATCTAGATGACACAATTGTCATTTTTAGGATTAATTTAGTAAAATTTGATTATAATAATTATATTTTTACAATCATCACTAATGAATTGTTATTATTTTACAGTACAGTGTAACCTTTACTTTCGTTGTCTATTAGTTGGTGAGTCCATCCAATGGTGCTTACAAACCATATACCATTTAGCAGGCCAAGATATTTAAGGTATTTATTTATATCAAACCATAACCAGAAGCAGACCCTTAATTCATTCAATATATTAGTAAGACTCTCTCTACTAAGGGCTAAACATACGAATATATATGATTCTTCACTACGGGTTTTGAATATATTCTAGGAATCTAATCACTTTTCTCTAAATCATACTCAGGAAATTATACAGGGAAGTAATATTACTGGTTAAATATATACAAGGCCGTACACAGCGGGGGGGGGGGGTAGGAGATCTCTTGAATATTGCTTTATTTGTCTGAAACTTTGTCTTTAAGCAGCCTTAAGTAATAAATTTAATGAAAAAATAAGATAAATTCTATTATAAGTACAAACTGTAGCATTAGGAGGTAAATCCTGTCTTTTGGTTAGTTCAACATCTCCCGCAACAGGTTCTGTTTAGTTTCAACTTGACCCACATAACTGTTCCTAAGCTGTTGCTAATATGCCTTTTTGACAACATACAGACGGCGTGTTATGATTCAGTTCACCCCCCCCCCCCCCTCTCAGAAGTCCCTGGAAATTTCACCTTCATACCCATGGGCATGCATGGGTATAGATGTAATAGTAGTCACCGTAGTAGTAGTATTGCTAGCGGTAGTAGTAATAATAATAGCACTTGTAATATTAGCGCTATTAATTTAAACCTTACAAGAAAATAAATAATTTCTGAAACCACACTGGCTAATCACTACAAGAAGAAAAAAATCGTGAAGAAGAGAGGCAAAAGGTCTTATCCTTTTATGGTATACCAGACAAATACATTAAAGTAATTTGTGCTATATACGCGAATAACACTGCTGCGGTTAAGGTAGGAAATGAGGTTAGTAGCTGGTTTCGTATTAGATCAGGAGTTAAGCAGGGTTTTGTTATATTTCCATTTATACGGGTCACTTTGATGGGCTTTGCCTTAAGGAGCACAAGAAAGGCAATGGGAGAACACGGAATCAAATGGGGAAGAATAACTTTCCTGGACTTGGATTATACTGATGATTTAAGCATTTTAGATAAAAGTGCGAGAAAAATGAAGAAACTGTTAGAGGTTTTGCGAGTTAAGGGTGCTAGAATAGGTTTGGAAAATAATCTTAAGAAGACTAGTGCTTAGGCAAGAAATAAGTTAAGTTGAAACGGTGATGTTGGGTAGCGAAAAGATCAATTAATTGATAGTTTCATTTATCTTGGTAGTATTATTAGTGGACGGTGGGTGCCATCAAGATGTTAAAAGTAGAATAGCCAAGGCTCAGGGTGTTTTTCACAGTTGAAATAAGTTTGGAAGAATAGGAAGATAAATCTGCGAGCCACGATTAGAATATTGGAAGCTAAAGTGATAACAGAGGTCAAATATAGTTATGAAGCATGGACAATCCAAAAACTAAAAGGAAGATTTGCTATACTTTTCCAGATAAACTGCTTATTGACTGTTTTGGGTAAACGATTGACTGACCATATTTCAAACAGCCGGCTGTGTGAATAGTGTGGTTTAATCCCAATTTCTAGGGCTATATTGAGAGAAAGGTTGAGATGGCTAGGGCACTTTCTGCGGATGAAGGATGACAGATTACCAAAGATTGTCCTTTTCGGCCAACTGTCTAGGGCTAAATGGAAAGCAGGTCGTCCGCGGTTGGGGTGGGAGGATGTCGTAAAGAAAAATTTAAGGGAAATGGGACTTTTTTTCAACCGTCGCTGCTGAAGCCTACCAACCTACGCACGTCTCCTGTCGTCAAAGAAGAAACCTTAGAGGGATCTACATCCAGTAGAACAACATCATATATCAACGAAGTGATAAAAAGTAGGCGTGAGCCTTAAATTTTTTGCGTATAGGAAAAAGTTAGGAGTGGTTAGGCTAGTTATTTTCCGCTTGTATCTATTTCTATCATGAATAATATTCCTTGTAATTTTTTATGATATAGCGCGTAAATTCTAGCAAGTAAATCATCCAGGAAGCGAATTATTGAAAGCAAGAGGGACGCTTTAGTAAAACCTTTGCTGACAACCAAGGATATATTTTATGGCAATAAGCCAGAAATTTGCTCTTAGCTAATTAGCTCTTTTTATGGAAAATTTCAGTTGAATATTTACTTATTATTTTTTTTCTGCTTTATTTTTATTAGCATTACTCTTAAGAAAGCCAGGTTACAGGTTTGATATATAGTGGTCAATATACTCTAAAGTTGGTTTACATTATTTGGTTTGTATTTCGGCAATTTGGTCAAATACCAAAATAATTTTTAGAAACAGAATTAGATAAAATAAAATAATTTAGCTTAGAGAAACAGCAAACAGACTGCTCGAACAGTCAGCGTACACCAAAGATCTATGGAAATAACCCCTCGGCTGAGTAACAATATACGAATATCTTTTGTCTCAGTAACGCAAAGCACCGTTGATGCTAATGCTGTAATTCCAAGTTTGTTGGTCGCAAAAGATATTCGTATTTTTAAACAGTAGAATTTATTCTGAACGAGTTTTCTTCCTTTTTGCTGTCCTCTATCTTTGAGCCTCTATCGTTGGCTTTTTGTTGGATTAAAAATAAAATTATTATCATTAAAATTATTCTCATATAGTGGCCTATTCAATTTCTCATATGCAATGTTAGCCACGATCAAGTGGTTGTCTAGACTCTTTCATTCCTAGGACAGAACCGTTATTGATCAATTTTTAATAAAAATTTCAGTCGTTTCACAGCTTTGTTGTTTACTATTCATTGAAAATCTATGGCTGCTCCATGGCAAAGATGTATTACTTCCGTGATACCTATAACCCTCATCGGTGGAATTCCAGGCTAACTGCAGTGATCATATAAAATTTGAGAGTATTTTTCCTTTTTTTTAAACGTATTTACAACATTATTATATTCGCTATTCTCTTTGTATGCAATTCCTTTTCAAATTACCGAAAAGTCTTGACGATTTCAATACAAGTGTGCTCGATTTACCGTTACTGACACCATCTCCCACAGAGTAGAATTCGAAGCCTACGCCATTGATAGGAAAAAACTTTAGAGATGTTGCATTTTATTACAATTAAATAAAAAAAAACAAGTTTTTTTTAACTGAAAGTAAGGAGCGACATTAAAACTTAAAACGAACAGAAATTATTCCGTATATGAAAGGGGCTGTCCCCTCCTCAACGCCTTGCTCTTTACGCTAAAGTATTTTATTGTTTTTAAAGATAAAGTTGTGAGACAGAGTCAAACTTTAGCGTAAAGAGCGAGGCGTTAAGGAGGGGACAGCCCCTTTCATATACGGAATAATTTTTGTTCCTTTTAAGTTTTAATGTCGCTCCTTACTTTCAGTGAAAAAAAACTTGTTTTTTTTATTTAATTTTGAACATTTTTGAATTAATGCAGCTTTGATTTTTGGCTCATCATACATGAATAATTAAAGCGAAATTTGCATATTAATTTTACTTTTTTGGCTAAATGGCTTTCTCGAAATTCTGTTCTGACGTAACTTACGAATTAACTTACGTAACGAACTTCTATATTCGTATGTTTTATTACGTATATTAGGGAGTTTGCCCCCAAGTCGATACCTTGCTCTTTACGCTAAAGATCGAATTTTGTTCGAATCACAAACCCCTGAAACACAAAGGCCGGTTAATTAGGGGGCGAACCCCCTCATATACGTTGTAATTTCTGTTTGTTTTAAGTTTTAATGTTGCTCCTTAATTTCAGTTGAAAAAGCTAGTTTTTTTATATTTAATTTCTGATTGGTTTTTAAATACTGCTGGGAAATCCGGTGCCCCCTTCATAGAAATGTCCCTTCCCCTAAGGAAACATCCTCCATGGAAGGATCCTCCCCCATAACCCTCCTCTGTCACCCCCCCATCAGAAAAAATCCCTCCTGAAACGTCTTTATACTTCCCATTAACCAATACTATATGTAAACAATGGGCAAAGTTCATAACTTCTAGCCCTTCCCCCGGGAACTGTGGGGGATTAAGTCATCCTCAAAGACATAATTATTAGATTTTTGACTATGCTGAACAAAATGGCTATCTCAAAATTTTGATTAGGTGACTTTGGGAAAAAGATGAGCGTGGGAGGGGGTCAAGTTGCCTTCCAATTTTTTTGGTCACTTAAAAAGAGCACTAGAACTTTTAATTTCCGTTCAAATGAGCCCTCTTACGATATTCTAGGACAACTGTATCGATACGATCACCCCTGGGGGAAAAAAAACAAACAAATAAACACGCATCCGTGATCTTTCTTCTGACAAAAAATACAAAATCCCACATTTTTGCAGATAGGAGCTTGAAACTTCTGCAGCAGGGTTTTCCGATACGCTGAATCCGATGGTGTGATTTTCATTAAAGTTCTATGACTTTTTGGGGGTGTTTCCTCTTTTTTCGAAAATAAGGCAAATTTTCTCAGGCGCGTAACTTTTGATGGGTAAAACTAAACTTAATAAAACGTATATATTTGAAATCAGCATGAAATTCTGATTCTATTGATGTATCTATGGGAATCAAAATTCCGGTTTTTGGAGTTTCGGTTACTATTGAGCCGGGTCGCTCCTTACTTACAGTTCCTGATCACATTGTTTGCTTTTTTGTGGAAAGTGAATTTAAGATTTAGCCGTACTCACCGCCGAACCCCGTCGAAAACTTGAACGATGGGTGATTTTTTCTTGGCTTTTTCCAAGAAAAATCTCTCTTTATTGAGTTAGTTCGAGATCTGCTAGAAACTGGTCCTTTGCCTGTGGATTTAACTAGTATCATTACTCATTATCCCCGCTTTTGTTACCTCTGAAGACGAAGGTTTCTTTTTTTTTTATTATGGGGCCAGGTGGCTACTATTGACAGATCTGGTGATTCTATTACAGTGGCTGAGCTGTGGCGTTGTCATCTAAGAGGCTGTCCCAGCGAAACAGAGTCATTAACCTTACGGCCCTTATGAGTGTCCTAGGTGTGCAAAGGAGGCAGATCGTATCCATTTTTAGGGTACATGTAAGGAGTTAGTGGATTTGGGGAGGGAGATACTTTCAACATATTTCGGAGGAGTTGAGTGGCTTGAAATATTTTAAAAAGAAAAGAAAATGGTAATTTTAAAAGGCGGAATATGTCCACGCGGAATATGTCCGCGTGGACATGGAACATAGAGAATGTTTTTTGATAAATTGTGAGTAAATTAAGGCTGGTGAAGTTTTTTATATTATTATAATGTTAGTTATTATGTGTGCGACATTATGTGTTATTTTGTTTGTTATTATTATGGTATATTATGTGTCTTTTTGTTTTTCTTATTGATTTATGTTATTGTCATTGTTATGTTATCATTGTCTTATTGTATTTGTGTTACATGTTATTCTTGTGTGTTATTGTTACATTTATGTTTTTTTTCCTGCCATGAAAAGTTTTTTTTGCCGCAATATCTATGTATCTATTGTGAATTATAAACTCTATCGAAATTAAATATAAAATGGTTTCTGAGGATATTATACGCACGTAAATTTGCTTATGCTCAATTGAATGTAATTAGTGCAAGAATGAATACGTACAAAAATGGGTAAAATTTGTTACAAACTAGTGATTCCTGACATTTTCTTCAATCCAATCCATGTAAGACGTGATGCGAGTATACACCCCTGGGAATTTTGGATCTGCACATCGGTTTCGAAGACCATAAGACACCAGCCCAATCAAATAATTGAGGCCTGTTTCAGAGTCAAACACTGTAAGCGGCCCTCCACTATCACCATCACACGAATCTTTCCCCGGTGCCCTGGCACATACGTGTTGATCTTTTATTGACCTCCAGACCTTTGAGCAGTCTTTTTGGGGAACTATTTCAAGATTCACTTCTTGTAATATAGAAGCAAATCCACCTCCAGAAGAAAGTTTTCCCCATCCTGAAGCTGTAGCCTGCCTGTTAGCAAAGTCATATTCACGAAGGTCTCCGTAAGGGAGACAAATAGGGGCTATTCGACTCGTAAGCGCTACTGGAGTTTCAAGCACTAAAAGGGCAATGTCATTCTTAATACCCGTTCTAGTTGTTTTGTAATCTTGATGTGTTACAACTTCTTTTACCGGTATATCAATTTGATTTGGATCAGTTTCGTCATTTTGGTCGTGCTCTCCTAAACGTACTCTGTAATTATTCCCTGGCGATACGCAGTGGGCTGCAGTTAGAACATGCTTGTTTGAAACTAATGCTCCCCCACAAAAATGATTAGAATTTTCCATTATCGAAGCAATCCATGGATGACTACCAGATGCTGCTGTTTTGCCACCAACGATTGAGGGGAAGATTTTGTTTCCACGGCCCGACTCAACACTATTCTGGTCTAAGTTAGATTGGACTTGGCAAAGTTCTGGGAAAAACTCTTTATTGACTTTTGTGTTTGTAAAAGGAGGAACAGTCGTTGGAATTGGGTCCTCATCTAGCGATGGATTGCTGATTACGGGATCTGAAAGAAAATTGGACTTATGACATTTATGTCTTAAGATAACATTAAAAATTGAGACATATATAATTAAAACTAGTCGAAGCTAACAAGGAATGTTCGAACATATATAGTCACTACACAGGCTCTTTAAAAGCGGTTCTTTAAGGTTGAATGGAAAATAATTCCCGAGGTCCTGTCTAAAAAAAATATTAATAAAAATAGTAACTCATAACGATTTAATAAACACCATCAATTGATGCAGCATGTAAAATAAAATGCAGTCTATTCTACTCCACAGTGGATCCCTATTCGATATATGGTACAACCAAATCCGGAATTTTTTTCAGAAGTAGGATTTTGCTTTGGAAGGTCATATTGAATAAAACTTGTAGCTAGAACTTCTTTCGTGTGTGGTTATTCGAAAGAACTTATGCGGTATATTTCATAGTGTCGTCACATAGCTGTGATACTATGTGATATTCATCCATTTATCTGGAAAAAGTTCGAATTTTCGTTCCCAGAACTAGCTGAAAACAGAGCTTTTAACATTAATATTACATTGCAATAAAATGTATCTTGATACCTAAAAAAGCTTCCTTGTACAAACTCTCAGGGACGCCATTTGGGGGGGGGGGGCAGGGGTGGGCGATTGCCCACCCTAATTTTTCTGGGGGGCCCAAGCTTCCTCCCAAAAAGACCTTTTTTTTTCTTTTACAAAATATACAGGAACAAAATTACAATTAGCAATTAGTCAAAATTTTGAAACTGCTACATTTATATGTAGATTAACTTAGATAATAGTGAGGTTAATAGTGCAACTGGGTCGTGCAAGACGTGCAAGGGTTGAAGTGACAGATCAGTTTCTGATTTTATTGATTCAACATCTTTCTTATGTGCTATCATGAGCAGTGTTTCCACTTCTACTTATTTTGGTAGTAGAATACTTATTTTTGGACTATTCTACTTCCAAATATTAAATCTACTTATCTACTTACTTTCTACTTATTTTTGGAGGCTTAAGTTTTCGTGCCGACCAAGTATTTTGGTTTTGATTCCGTTGTATTGTAATCCTATAATGTCTTATAGAATAGAAGGGTGCAATTGTTTTTAGAAGCGGCATCTTTGTCGGGAGCGGAATCTTTGTAGGGAGTGGCAAAAAGGAAATTCGGGAAATTATAAAGATCAGTTTAAATGAATGAATTTGTTTAAAACCGTAAGACCATCCATATATAACCCATGTATTATTCGCCCAGTTCGCCAGTTTACTATCTAATATCAGCAGCTGAAGAGCCATTGAGAATTCATGAGTTTGTCAGGAGCTCAAAAGCGTAAATTGGCAGCATTGAAGAAGGAGAAAGAAGCAGAAAAGCAAGTTTCTCTGAACAGATGGATTAAGAAGCAAAAGCCAAGTGAACTGGCTCGGCAAGTAAGTAACCTACAATATTTGTGTTTTATTAAGTCGTTTCTTTTTTTTCGCGATCTGGTGGACCAAAGTTACTATTCTGAACTGCGCTGGGTAGTTTATATGGTTTTAAGGGGATGCAGTACCTTAAATGTTCACCCTATCTCGCCCATTATAGACTTTTTTAGTTTGTCTGGCCAAACTATTTAGAATTGATTAGGCAGTCTTGCCCTGGCTTGTAGAGCTTGGATAAGAGATTCGAATAATCGGCACAAAACTAAAAGCCGACACCTACTTTCCCAGAAATCTTAGAAAAACCATATAACTTCTCGCGGTTTGTTCCGGAGATAGAGATGTTCAGTTTTAATGAAACATATATCATCGGAAAGCCTATTTTTTATTTTTTCTCTTAATCGGAGTAAATTTTCTTCTTAAAGTTCAGGAAAGGACAGTCCCTCAAAATGTTCCAGCATACCTGCTAGGAAAACGCCGAAAATCACCTCAAAGGAATTATCAGTTGACCAGCTTGGTCCCTATGGGAACTCCCTATGGCGCTAAAAAAGCTAATTCTTTTTTACTGTTGTAAAAAAGCTAATTCAGAAGTTAGGTAGCCTCTTTTACTTTCTAGTTTTCTTCTTAGATCTTTCCTTTTTTCTGTCATTTAATTCTTCTTTAATAAAAAAAAATTATAGCCCCTCAACCAATGCAGTATAGTTATCTTTAAAATTAACTAGCCTTTTACTGAAAACTAATAAATACAAAATAATACTGGATATGCAGTAGACCTGGTTTCCAATAAATTAAATGAAAAAAACAAGTTTTTTAAACTGAAAGTAAGGAGCGACATAAAACTTAAAACGAACAGAAATTATTCCGTATATGCAAGGGGCTGTCCCCTCCTCAACGCTTCGCTCTTTACGCTAAAGTTTTTTTTATTGTTTTAAAAAATAAAGTTGTGAGACAGAGTCAAACTTTAGCGCAAAGAGCGAGGCGTTGAGGAGGGGATAGTCCCTTTCATATACGGAATAATTTGTGTTCGTTTTAAGTTTTAATGTCGCTCCTTACTTTCAGTTTAAAAAAACTTGTTTTTTTATTTAATTTCTGATCCTTTTTTAGTTAATGCAGCTTTTATTTTGGCTCACCGTCATTGAATAAGTAAACAAAATTTGCATAAAAGTTTTACTTTTCTTTTGCTAAATGGATGTCTCTAAATTTGGTTATGACGTAATTTACAAATTAACTTACGTAACTAACTTCCATATTCGTATATTTTTCTTCTGGCAAAAATACAAAGTTGCAGATTTTTGCAGATATGAGCTTGAAACCTATGTAATAGGGTTTTTTGATACGCTGAATCTGACGGTGTGATTTTCATTAAAATTCTTTCACTTGTAGGGGATGTTTCCCCCCTCTTTAAAAAATCGGGCAAATTTTCTCAGGCTCGTAGCCTTTGCTGAGTAATACTAAACTTAATAAAATTTATATATTTAGAATCAGCATTATAAACCCATTCTTTTGATACATTTATTGACATCAAAATTCCGTTTTTAAAAGTTCGATTACTAATGAGCCGTATCGCTTGTTTTTTTTATTGTTTTTTTTATTATGTATATGTTATTACGTATATGAGGGGGTTCTCCCCTTAGTCAATACCACGCTCTTTACGTTAAAAATTAAAAAAAAAAATTTAATTCACAAACCCCTGAATCACAAAGGCCGTTTAATTAAAATAGATAGCTCTTTTGAAAGCACTAAAAAAAACTGTAGCGTAAAGAGCGAGGTATTGACTTGGGGGAGAACCCCCTCATATACGTTATAATTTCTGTTCGTTTTACGTTCTAATGTTGCTTCTTACTTTTAGTTGAAAAAACTTGTTTTTTTTATTTAATTTCTGATCGTTTTTTAAATAATGATTGGAAATCCGGCACCCCCTTCATAGAAATGTCCCTTACCCCAAAGAAACATCCTTCACGGAAAGATTCTCCCAAGTAACCCCCTCCTCCAGCCCCCCCCCCTCCAGATAAAAATCCTTCCTGAAAATGACTGTATACTTCCCAATAACCTATAAATAATGCTGGCAAGTCCGGCACCCCCTTCATGGCAATTTCCCTTCCCCCATGAAAACTTCCTTCATGGACAGATCCTCCAACATAACCCCAACCCCCCACCCCCCCCACCAGAAAAAAACCCTCCTGAAAACTTCTGTATACTTCCCAATAACCAATACTATATGTTAACATTGGGTAAGTTCATAACTTTTAGCCCTCCCCCCGGGGACTTTGGGGGATTAAGTCATCCTAAAAGACATAGTTATCATATTTTCGACCATGCTGAACAAAATGGCTATCTCAAAATTTTTATCGGGTGACTTTGGGAAAAAAATGAGCGTGTGAGGGGGCCTAGTTGCCCTCCATTTTTTTGGTCACTTAAAAAGGGCACTAGAACTTTTAATTTCCATTCCAATGAGCCCTCCTACGATATTCTAGGACCACTGGGTCGATATGATCAGTCCTGGAAAAAAAAAAAAACAAATAAACACGCATCCGTGATCTTTCTTCTGGCAAAAAATGCAAAATTCCACATTTTTGTAGATAGGAGCTTGAAACCTCTACAGTAGGGTTCTCTGATACGCTGAATATGATGGTGTGATTTTCATTAAGGTTCTATAAATTTTAGGGGGTCTTTCCCCCTTTTTTTGAAAATCAGCCAAGTTTTCTCAGGCGCGTAACTTTTGATGGGTAGCACTAAACTTGATGAAAGTTATATATTTGAAATCAGCATTGAAATCTGATTCTTTTGATGTATCTATTGGTATCAAAAACCCGTTTTCTAGAGTTTCGGTTACAATTGAGCCGGGTCGCTCCTTACTTACAGCTCGTTACCACGAACTGTTTGATTAAGATTACCTCTATGTTGTTTTGTTTTGTTCTTTTTTCTTCTGCAAAGCACTGTTAATTTTATGGATAACAATGCTACATGGGTTGAGGGGCATAAGCCAAAGATTTTCGTTTTTTTTCTTTTCTTTCTTTTTTTTTTATTGATGGAACCACACAGTTTGGCAGTGCTGTTAATTTTATGGATAACAATGCTACATGGGTTGAGAGGAATTAGCCAAAGATTGTCGTTCTTTTTTTTATTGATGGAACCACACAGTTTGGCAGTGCTTATAGCATTCGATTTGCTACAATGCCGACTGGTGATATGAAGCCGCATTCGATTTGCTGTAGCCACGCTTCACGTTTCGCCATTTGGTCCAAAATTATGAACCTGTTTGGCGGTCACGTTACCAGTAGTTCCTCAGGCTAAATGGGAGAACGTCGCAGAAAAAATGCAAATAAGCCCACAAAGGAGAAGGACGTAACTGAAACTACAGCAAATCGAACGCGCCTTTAGCTTATTTGCGATTTGTCATGACACCCGAATCATTCATTCAAGGACTACTGCAAAGGCTTTTTGCGATCTGGGTTGCTATTGCATTAAGCCCAAAGTTTCTATTATTGTCTTTACGGGTAGATAAGGATCAACGCATGTATAATCATCCAAAAAACGCCCTCTTTGGCTTTGCTGAAATTTCATGTTTTTTTTTTCCGAAGTTCAATGTACTTTAGTAAACTGTCACACCATGGAGGAGTTCTAGCACTATTTTTCCCGAACTGCTGTGATGAAAGCGGAAACTGCTACGCAGTTTGGACTTAACATACTAAAAAAAGCAATTGTTTAAATGTTGAAAATGGGTTCAATAGTGCTTCAAAGTACAAGAGTGGCTTTTAACCTTTGGGTATATCTTTCAGGTGCCTGACTCAGCACCCGAACAATCCATTGCCGTCGCTTTGGGTCCTTCGAAGGACGTGGTGGTCGGTCAGACCGAGCTAGTAGAAAACGAGACGACTCAAAGAGACACTGCGCCTGTTACTGCTCAAGAGGCACAATCTGGACGAGATACGACTCGAGATGAAGAGCACCATCGTTCAAGTGGTCCTACTGAAATTTCTTCATCCTCCCACGACCATCCATGTCAAACACAGCTGCTACGGTACCCTGCACAGGTTTCAACAAACGGCAAGCTAAGACGGTCATTTAATATTTCGTATTATGAAAAACATCCTTGGCTTGAGTACTCAGTTAAGGAAAATTCGGTTTTCTGTTTCTGCTGCAGACACTTTGGCGGCACGTCAACCCTTCGCGGACAGAGATAAGGGGCGAGGCCTTTCATCGAGACCGGCGTTAGAAGATGGAAGGACATCTCAAGCGTTCTAGAAGAGCATGCGAAAAGTGACCGCCACAGGGACAGTGCAGTTTCGTGGACGAAGTTCAAAGCTATACAAGCCAAGGAGATGCAACCCATCGCATCTGTTTTGTCAACGGACAGGAATAAGGAGATGAATGAAAACAGGGAACACGTAAAGGCTTTACTGAAAGTAACGGCCCTACTGGGGTGACTGGGTACAGCCTTTCGCGGCCACGATGAGACTGAATCTTCGGCAAACAAATGACATTTCGTCGAAACTTGCAATCTTCTCGCCAAGTATTCTCCCACGCTTTTCAACAAGCTACAAAGACGATACGGCCACTATACGTCCCACGAATACCAGAACGATCGAATTTCAGTTATCAGATCTAGGCTTCGGTCTACAATAGTGCAAGAAGTTAAGCGTGCCAAATACTTTGCTGTTCTTGTCGACGAGACAAAAGATAATTCGAAGAAAGAACAACTCGCCATTCTTCTGAGGTACTTCGACGAGGGAAAAGCACGAGAAAGACCAATAGGATGCTACCATATGAAAAGCCTGGATGCTGAGAGTTTAGCCAGCTTCATTCACGACACAGTGGTGAAACTTGGTCTCGACTGGAACTATTGTGTTGCTCAGTGCTACGACGGAGCAAGCGTGATGAGCGGGCCCTTCTCTGGTGTTCAAGCGCGACTGAGAGCGAAAGCGTCACAAGTAATATACATTCATTGCCATGCGCATATACTAAATTTGGTCATTGCAAACTGCGTTGAAGGTGTTGGGACTGTTGGCTCATTTTTTCGTTTGTCCAAAATCTGTACACGTTCATTTCCAACAGCAACACCAGACATCAGCTTTTTGTCGAGTCCCAAAAGGCTACTCAAGTGCCAGTCCTGGAATTAGAAAAGAGTGCTGCGACAAGATGATCATACTGGTATCGATCAATATCGAAGATAAGACTCCGATATGAATGTGTTCTGGCTGTACTGTCTGCAGTCAGCGAGGGAGCTGATAGTGAAGCTCGAGCAGAAGCAGCTGGGCTCCAGAGAAAAATGGAATATTTCACAGTTATATTCCAGTTTGCTCTATATGGAAGCAATTCTGAGGACGACAAACTCCCTTTCTGAGCAGCTTCAGGCAGTTGATCTGGTAATATCTAGGTCCCGCACCTTGATTCAAGCAACAAGGAAGGAAATAGCTGAACTGCGCTCTGACACTTCATTTGCATCGCTTTTGGAGAAGGCAAAAGAGTGTGCTGAAGGTCTTGAAATTGAAGTACCTGACGTGAATGAACCCGCGACCGGATCCTCCTCTGCGGGTCAGAAGGGACGACCTCGAAGAACCCAAAAAATTATCAAACACCTGAAAGAATTCATGACCACTTCAAGGTTAGGAAAAAACTTTGTTGAATCCGACAATAGAGCTCCAACTCTAGCGGAAGAACTGAAAAGAGAATACCTGGAGACTGTAGATCGTCTGATTGCGGAATTCGACAGACGGTTTACAGATAACCTTCCGGTGCTCAGTACACTCGAAGCTCTGGACCCCAGCTCTACCAAGTTCATGGATGCAGGGCTCCTCAAGCAATTCTCTGAACTTTATTCTGAAATGGGCATTGACCAGATTCTTCTTGAGGCCCAAGCTGGTATTGCCAAGCGGTTTTTGCTCGAGGATGAGGCAAAGCCGGAGAACTTCACGAACGTCATCGATAATATCGAGACACTTCCAGTGGCCTATTCAGAAATTATCAAAGTTCTTCATATTGCTGCCACACTTCCTGTCACGACAGCCAGCAATGAACGCTTGTTTTCTGGCTGGAAATAGTGAAGAACTATCTGCGCTCAACCACAAGAGACGATCGTCTTTTGATCTTCCCTGCTTTTGATCTTTGCAGAGAAGGATTTAGTTAAAAACTCGGATTTTGACCAGCTTGTTGACGACTTTGCGAAGATGAAACCACGACGGTTCCCCTTGTTGCCTTGAGTGTTCACTGATCTGTTTCAAAATTTTGTTGTATTTTTTGATTTTGTAAGTATACTTGATCGAGCAAAGTTTTGCATCGTCATAGCTGGAGCGTGACTCCGAATTGGACTAAAGTATTTACTGTAAGAAGCGAGCTGAAGAATTCGGCTACAGAATATACTTTAGTCAAAGCGTGAGTTTCTACAGAGGTTCGGCTTTCGTCAAGTTATAGGTTCGGAAAAGTGGAAGATTCCAAAACGGCTGTTTTTTTAACATCGCACATACCGTTTCCGCTTTCTTCCGATATCTGGCCTTTTCCGAACCTATGGCATAAGAGCGAAAGAAGGAAAGGCAAAGCAATTGAGACAATTTCCTTAATTTTTACGGTAACTCCCACGGAAGGCAGTTTTTTTTTCGGATAAAACTAGAGGCAATTTTTTTTTTTATACAAGCCTGCTTCGGGGCCCATGTCGATTGCTTGCCCACCCTAAGGTTTGGCTGAAATGGCGCCTCTGTTCAGTATGTACTGCAAATTACTGCCATTCCTATAGGGCTTTCATCAACTTTATAATATGCCTGTGTACATTTTTAGCAGAAGTATTTTCAGATTTTCCACTTAAGATTATTCTGTTTCACAGTGTACAAATTTAAATTAAATCTTCTTGTAATTTGCTCATTCAAGTTAATATCTACATAAATGTAGTTTCAGAATACTTTTTGGTGAGGCTGAGCCTTACTTTCTAAAGATTCATGTATATTATAAATGATTCTTTCTTGTTTTTTTTTTTGTTTTCAAAAAACTGTCTACAAAATGAAAGGTGGTTTTTATTTTTCCGTAGAAAACCTTTGTGGGGTATTCAGAATTATGGTATATGGTTTTTACTTTTGTGTACATAGATGGCATCGAGGTAATATAGTGGGAATTTCACCTTAAGGAATTGAGTCACCTGGACTTTTTGGATAAGTGATAATTGTAATCAGATGACAGATGCCGTGACGACAACAAGGAAGTGGTTTCATTTTGAAACCGCACTGTGCTGATAAGGGACTTGTATCCATATTTAAATTGTACGTATATTTTTTTTTGTATTTCTTAGCAAGTAAAAGCAAAAAAAAAAAAAAATTGATTTCGGAATGGTCTACGAATTCATCAATATAATAGGCATACTAAAACAGTATGTCACTTTGGAAGAAAAATATTTAAGCAAACCGGTGTGCAAAGGCACGGGGAGGAACAATTCATTCTATCAATGATTGTTGGAGCCCCCCTCCCCTCCAGTTTAAGTGCTTAGTAGCTAACAAAATTGTGCAACATCTAGTATTTTCAATTCCGCTTTCTTCAGATATCTGGCCTTTTCCGAACCTATGGCATAAGAGCGAAAGAAGGAAAGGCAAAGCAATTGAGACAATTTCCTTAATTTTTACGGTAACCCCCACAGAAGGCAGTTTTTTTTTCGGATAAAACTAGAGGCAATTTTTTTTTTTATACAAGCCTGCTTCGGGGCCCATGTCGATTGCTTGCCCACCCTAAGGTTTGGCTGAAATGGCGCCTCTGTTCAGTATGTACTGCAAATTACTCCCATTCCTATAGGGCTTTCATCAACCTAACCTAACCACCCTAAGGTTTGGCTGAAATGGCGCCTCTGCAAACTCTTGCTTATTAATAGTAATCAAACGAGCAAAAAATATTTTTTTAGCCTTCCTGTGTGAAATCACAGTTGCGCAACAAATGCTTTTTAGTTTCTGCAGCCAACCATAGAATTGGAAATACCTTTTAGCAAGAACGAAATTCAGTAGACTTAATTATGTTGACAATGTTTATGTTCTTGCTGCGCATTTTTAATAAAGGCTCTTCCGAAACCCAGCTCTTTGCCCACTGGTAGAAGCGTTGATAGGTTGGATTTTTTTTCTTTTTTTTATGCCTCTGTACAAAAGTATGATGGCATGACAAACAAGTAAAAATAGAGTAAATGATAAGCAACCATCGGCTTCTTAAAAATAATTAAATAAACAGACATTTAACTAAAAACGAAGTAAACTTTTTCTGAGAAAAACGGTCAGGGCTTATTCTAAAAAGTAGAGTGCTACGTAATTCAAAACAGTATTTTCAATGATCAGATTTGGATTTTCTTGGGGAAAATGTTAACCAAAATTTGATATCACAAGAAAAAGCAGTGAAAGAAAGTTACCCTTCTCTTTTGGAACCGGATATGGAAAGGTCTCAAAGTAGTTCAAAGAAGAAGTGTTGATCATGATTTGAACATGTACCAATTCAGTCTCTGAACTGGAAAGAACTAGTTTTTGAATGCAATCGGATTAATTTTTATGCTTTGTTATGTTGCGCAATTAACTTTTTCGTCTGAAAGTCCAGTTAATTTGGGTTGCGCAAAGTGTAACTGTTGACAAACTAATTAGATATACTAATTAATTATACATAAATTGTGCAATGCAGATGAGCTGACCTCACAAAATACGGATTTAAATCCTGGATGTTCTTCTGAGACTCACCCCTTAATCAAAGATGACTTTTTGTTCTGTTCATCGAGTTTTAATAATCATTCCTTTCAAACAATTTGATGTTGCTCTTGCACAATTTAAAGACTTTCCTCTTTGGCCAGTTCGAATAATAAAAACTGTTAAAGATTCACGCGGCAAGTGTGTTTATATAGTATTCTGTCATGGATCCCATGACAAATTCCGGATTGTTGATGCTAATCTCCAAATTTTTAATCCTATTGTTGAGAACTCATCTACTCCTGCTGCAAAAAAGCTTTCAGTGAACTTACCACTGATCTTGATATTTTTCAACAGTTGTCTAAATCTTACCTTGCACTTAAGGTCAATACCAAAGAAAAAGACTCGACACCGGCAAGGAACATTAGCCCAATCCATAAGCACCTTGTTGCGACTCAAGGTGAATTGGATAAAACTAAAAACGATTTGATGGAAAACATCAAACAAAGGCTTGAGAAAATTCTATAGTTCAAGCTCACTTCGAGAATCGACTGAACTTATTGTGAGTCAAGTTTATGACGTAATTATACTTGAATTGAACCCAATGTTCAAACAACTTGAACAAGTGTTGAAGGGACTGAGAAGTGAAGTTGGAAACTTAGAAGAACAAATGAATAGAATTGAGACTAAATTGGATCATTTTGAACAAGAATCATTGCTAGATAGCCTAGTTTTTCATGGTTTTAAGCAAACAAACTGGAATAGATACTCGTTCGGCTGTTTCGAAGATTATTAATCAGACTATGGGTTTGCCTGAAATTACTACAGCTAAAATCACAAATGTCTATAAGTGAGATCACATAATGTTGCGGGGGATTCTTTTCAATCGTGTCCATGGGTTGCTCCGATTATTGCGAAGTTTTCGAGCAAAGAAATTGATAAGAATGTGTTCAAGGCTAAATCTATGCTATTCACTAGTGGAATTTTTGTTACGGAGTCTTCGACAAAGCATCCGAGAGACATCCTTAATGCGACTAAGAGCAAGTTTGGTCCACGGAATGCTTGGCCGTATCAAGTTGAGTCTTAGCCTAGGCAAGTGATTGGTCAGTGATAAAAAAAATACTTTCCCTTCCTGACTGTATATAGTATGGACTGGTTTTATTTCGGTATCTTTTTTTTCTGTGTGATTGTGTTTAAGCGGCATGTCTTTTTTTTTTTTTTTTTTTTTTTTTTTATCGTGTTTGCCTTTTGTTTCACTTAAGTTTGGGTTTAGATTTTTTTTTCTCTTCTTCTATGTGTGTGTATTTTATCGTTGATTTATTATTATTATTATTTTTTTTGTTTTTGTTTTTTAGTGTTGTGGCGCAGGTTTGATACACCATCTGTGTAAGTATTATGAATTTGTCTAATTCAGGCTCCGTGGATGTTTGCTACCTGGACGGGCGTTCAATTCAATTGCAAAGTAACCCAATAGATATTTTGAGGATTGATAATAATTATATTGGTAAAAATAAGAAAAAAATTCTGCAAATTTTTCTCATTCAATTAGTAGTGAGTATGTTTCCGATTTAAAGTGGTTTAATAGACGAGATAATCATTTGTCGGTGCTTCAACTCAAAACTCAGGGTCTATGTTCATCAATTGATCCTTTGAGGTAGATAGTTTTTGATAGGCGTCCTGATCTTGATGGATTATGTGAGACTTTCCTTAATTTTAATAATGAAATTCTTCTAGATATACCCGGTTACAAGGTGGAGCGACTAACTCGCAGAAGAGTGGCGAAGGGTGGTCTAGTCTTGTATATGTCTGAAGATCTTCTCTATTCTGTTCGAAGCGACCTGTCAAGGAATTATGGAGGAGCTTTTGAACCCTGTTTATTGAAATTAAATTACAAAATAAGGCTTTGACAGTTGGTAATGCTTATAGATATCCAAGTCGATCTGTTTCTTTTTTTTTTCTTCGGGTCTTTGATGAGCTTTTGGATTTAATAGGAAGACGTTCGTCTGAACTTGCACTAATTGGAGACTTTAACTTGAAATTTGATTGATGTGGTGTCCTCTACTACGGTGGATTTTCTTTCAACTACGCTAACTGCTGGGACTCTTCCAACAGTCTGTATTCCAACACGTTTAACTGATACGTCAGCGCCTTTAATTGATAATATTTTTTGTCGC
This sequence comes from Artemia sinica, assembly GCA_027921565.1. NCBI lineage: Eukaryota > Metazoa > Arthropoda > Branchiopoda > Anostraca > Artemiidae > Artemia > Artemia sinica. The sequence goes on along the minus strand of JAPEVW010000035.1, from coordinate 518,976 downwards.
TTAATTTGGTTCATAATTCTGTTGTAGTGAGTGACATTTCAAACCAATTTCCTGTACTTTCCAGTTTTAATATTGAAAAAAGTTGAATAGGAATACCCGGCATATGCTTCAGCTTCATTTAGGTTTGGTCTGAATGAACGGATCAGCTTCAGATACCATATAGCTAAAATTATATGGAATAGTTTTGGTGAGTGTTGGGACCGTTGGTCCTAGTTTGTTTCAGATAAATGCCCTTCCCAGATTCTTTTCTTTTGGGTCCCTTAATTATTCTCTTTTCCCCTTAGTAATAATTATTAATTTTCCCTTAATTTTGGCTGCGCCATTTATTCCTTCGTTAACTGCGTAGTTGGTTAAACAAACCACGAGGCTTTAATTGCGCAGTTAGGGATGATTCACCATAGTTAAAAATTACTTTCGAATAACAAGTTTGGTCCGAATTCTCGGGGGGGGGGTGAAAGAAGGGGCATAAAGCCGATTCATTTGAAGTAAGGCAGTAATTGGTAAGCCTTTGGATTGGCTGGAAAAATCCATCTACCTCCCACCGCAGGCACGCGGTTGAGCGATCTGGGGGAAAATTAGAAGTATGTGTTTTCAGTTCTGTTATATACGTGATTGAATACAGTAAGCTTTTTTTTATATACTATATAATCTTTGACTTTTTAGCCTAGGTAGAGTCCAAGGAGATAGTTTGAAACATTAGCGGTAACCCAGGGTGGGTATCCTTGGCCATAAAGTGGCCCCTTTGACCGTTCGATCTCGTTATCGTACCCTGAGGCAGGGTATATTGTAAATTGGGTACTGACATACCCGATATTTACGGAACCGTTGGGGTAAGCGCGGTTATCATACTATAATATTTGGTGCTGCCGGGGGCTTTCCCCTCTAGTAAGTAGTCATTTTTGCACCAATAAGTGGTGACACCCGTACCTTACCACACCAATACTGGTGGCAGCAAGAAGAGGACCTATTAACAGCACTGATAGTAAAAGAATTCCGCGTTTTCGAAGACATAAGTTAATTTAGACTATAGAGTAGCCTATTGTGATTACATATAAAGAGAAAAAAAGTACGGAATCAATTAATAAAATTATATTAATTATCTGGGCTGTGCCTAGTTAAATAATAATAAGTAATAAAATTGAAGAATCAATATACCACGCGAATAATTAACTTGTGAGACAAAGCAGGCTGCGACGCCTACGTAAAATCGGCAAATTAAAACGCAACAATTTTTCACGGAAAGATATAAAGAGACATTGGTAAAAGGATTTTCATTTAGACGGAAGACGTTAATTAAACCTTGAAGTAATGGCGGACAAACGGAGAATTCAAACAAGATCAGGAAATAGACAGTTGGAAGAATTGGATATGAATTCGAAAAAAATTACCGCGGTAAAACAAAAATCGTATTCAGACGCATCGCAATTGTATGCGACTCCCGCTGGAAATACCCTAAGAGAAACACCATCAGATAGAACCATATATCACTGAGGGGGTGAAATAGACATTTCTGACACGTATGAAGGGGAAATTTTCAAAACAAAATCAGTAATAGAGCGATCTCCGGTACAAACCGTGGAGGAAGAAAAGAGTTTAAGGCAGATTCAGAAAGAATTATTCCCAGATAGAGAAACACAGACAAAAGAAACAGTGGCGATAATACATAAAGAAAAATCATTATATGAAAACACGGGTAAAAAAAACCAACTCACCCTTCAAATGAGGTACAAAATGTAGGGGAGTTGTGGGTAAGAGAAAATATAATTATAGAACGAACAGACTCAGAAAACGAATTTAGAGGATATAAAGATAGAGAGAATCATATTAGGCCAAGTAGCAGGAGTAGTAGAAGCTCAATTTCCAGCAGGGGCTCGCGAAAAAGTACTCAAATAGATACGACACAACAAATATTAAATTTCATGAAGGAAGTGAGAATAGCCAGAGAACGAAAAGAGAAGGAAGATAGAGAAGAAAGAGAGAATATCAGAATACCTAGAGAAAAAAAGGAAGAGGCTGATAGAATAGCCAGAGAACGAAAGGAAGAAGGTGATAGAATAGCCAGAGAACGAAAGGAAGAGGCAGATAGAGAGGATAGAAGAGAACTAATGCAAATAATTGCAGGGAAGAATTCCCAGGAGCCTCAGGGATCGTCCACAGTAAATTTAATGCATGCAGTAAACTTTCAACCAATGAAAGAGAATGAAAATGTACATTTATACCTCTACAACTTTGAAAAATCCGCGGAATTAAATGGATGGCCGAGAGAAAATTGGGTGATAAAATACAGGCCCTCCTTAACTACAAAGCACAAATTTCATATAAAGCATTACCAATGGACTACTCGATGGATTTTGAAAGGGTAAAACAAGCCACTTTTGAAAAGTTTCAACTCTCCCCTGAGCACTTTCAAAGAAGGTTTAGAAGCGAAAGAAAACGAGACAACGAAACTTATAAGGAATACGGATACAAATTGAAAGATATGTGTTTAAAATGGCTAGAGTTAGAAAATTATAGAATGTTAGAAGACCCGGAAGAGATAAAGGAAAAATTAACGAATAGGGCTCTTCTCGACATGTTTATTGACCGTCAGGAGAGTCCCGAGGACGACATCCTGGAATTGTTCCCAACGGAGGAGGAAGAGAGGCTGTTGAAAAACGAAGAAAATTTCATCGTACCGCACACTACTCGGAGAGGCAGAAACCCCCGCACGGCAGGAGCTCTAATGAAGAGATAGGCAAACAAGAAGAAGGGAAAAACGAAGAAACCGGAGAGGAAAATTTATTTTTGTTGTATTAATTTTATTTGATTTTATGTCCGAACTTCCAGCCAATCCACCTGGATAGCGGCCATTTATCTTAGGAGGGAGGTGTTGGGACCGTTGGTCCTAGTTTGTTTTAGATAAATGCCTTTCCCAGATTCTTTTCTTTTGGTTCCCTAAATTATTCTCTTTTCCCCCTAGTAATAATTATTAATTTTCCCTTAATTTTGGCTGCGCCATTTTTTCCTTCGTTAACTGCGTAGTTTGTTAAACAAACCACGAGGCTTTAATTGCCCAGTTCGGGATGATTCACCATAGTTAAAAATTACTTTCGAATAACAAGTTTGGTCCGAATTCTCGGGGGGGGGGTGAAAGAAGGGGCATAAAGCCGATTCATTCGAAGTAAGGCAGTAATTGGTAAGCATTTGGATTGGCTGGAAAAATCCACCTACTCTCCCACCGCAGGCACGTGGTTGAGTGATCTGGGGGAAAATTAGAAGTATGTGTTTTCAGTTCTGTTATATACGTGATTGAATACAGTAAGCTTTTTTTATATACTATATAATCTTTGACTTTTTAGCCTAGGTAGAGTCCAAGGAGATAGTTTGAAATATTAGCGGTAACCCAGGGTGGGTATCCTTGACCTTAAAGTGGCCCCTTTGACCGTTCGATCACGTTATCGTACCCTGAGGCAGGGTATATTGTAAATTGGTTACTGGCATACCCGATATTTACAGAACCGTTGGGGTAAGTGCGGGCATCACACTATAATATTTGGCGCCTCCTGGGGCTTTCCCCTCTAGTAAGTGGTGTAACACCATTTTTGCACCAATAAGTGGTGACACCCGTACCTTACCACACCAATAGTGAGGAATATGATTTTTGTTCAAAGTTGGATTCTTTCTATGAGCCAGTGAAAACATCTGTTTCGATGAATGTGCTCTGTCCCATTCTACTTCAAGGTAAAAAAAGATCTATTCCTCTTAACGCGTGGATGACCTCTGGCCTTCTAAAGAGTTGGAGAAGAAAAATAATCTTTGGAAAACTTTTAAGTCAGCAAGGCCATCTTTGAGTGCTTCACGTCTTCAGCAATTCAAACTTACCCGGAATGTTTTTAACACTGTGTCAAAAGGCCAAATTCCTTTATTATTCCTAAAATTCTCGGATTGTTGGAAGGATATCCCAAAAATTTTGCAAGTGATTAATACCGTCCTTGAACGTTCTTCTCCGCCTTCTTCTGTCCCTCCAAATCTTGCGGTTGATGATGCAGTTGTTGAGGGTGTTCTATCTGTTCAAGAAGCATTTACATAACAGTTTGCCAACATTGGAAAAACTACTGCTTCTTTAGTTAGGTCTTTGCAGTCACAACCAGATTACAAATCTTATGTTGGACCACCTTGTCTCAAGTTGAGGGAGTTACATCCTGCTTCTGATGTCGAATTAGTCAGGATTGTAAATATCTTGAATGGTGCTTCGTTGTCTGGCCCTGACTTCATTCCAACTAGGATAGTTAAGTTCATTCTTCCTTCAATTATTTCTCTATTGACGAAACTTATAAGTCTTTCTTTTGAAAATCGGATTTTCCCCAGTTCTCTTAAGCAAGCTAGAGTAATTTTTTTAATATAAAGTTGGACCACGGAATGATCCAGCCAATTATCGACCTATTTCATTGGTGTCTGCTTTTTGCCAAATCTTTGAAAAGGCCCTGCTTTCCCGTCTACTTGCTTTTCTAGAGGCTAAAATATTTGTCCATGGCCTTTAGTTTGGCTTCCAAGCTAAACATTCTATGGAGCATGCATGTACAACTCTTTTAAATTTTCTCCTTACCGTGCTTGACTCTGATTTGATTCCTGATACTATATTCCTGAATGTTCGTAAAGCTTTTGATACTTTAACTCATGGGATTTTGCTTTATAAGCTATAACACAATGGTGTAAGAGGACAGGCTCATGCTTGATTTGATTCGTATTTGTCAGGTTGAACTATTTCCATAGATTCCCTTTCACGCCTTTCGTATAAAGTTGAGTTTGGTGTTCCTCAAAGCTCTTTTCTTGGACCGTTTCTGTTTTTGATTTATGTTAATGACTTTATAGTTGCAGTTTAGACAAGAAACTTACAGTTTGCTGCCACCTATATCATCCTGAATCTTTCAATGCTGAAAAAAATTCCATCAGTTTTGCAGGATGAGGACACTTTCGTTGCTTTCGTTGATGACAATACCCTTGCAGGTACTGTAGTAGGAACCAAGTCTGAGATGCTTCCTAAACTAGTGGACCTTTTTGTGTGAGTTGTTCTTTGGTTCGATGCTGATTGCCTTGCCCTAGATGTTTCTAAGTCAAGTTTTTTAATTTCTCCCCTTATTTCTCTGACTTGCCCTCAGTTAAGTAATTTCCAGCTGACAAAGGGTTCTCTCAGTAGACTTAAGGATCTTTAAGTCCTATTTCTCGGTATTCTTGTCGATGAAAACCTTTCATTCAAGTATCACATTGGACTAATTAATATGAAGATCTCAGGGAGTCTTGGAATTTTGTGGAAGCTAAAACATATTTTTCATGGGTCAGTTTTACAAATTCTGTTCAATTGCTTATATTAGTCTTATGTCTCTTATGTCTACTATATGGATGTCTACCTTTTCTTCTGTTTTGAAATCCCTGTCTAAGTTATATGATAAAGCAAGAAGGCTTATACAGGAAACAAATTGTTCTACAACTAACCCAACTAGTCCGTTACTTGATTTGCAGTCACTCCTCATTCTTTCGTGTGTGTCTTTCACTTTTCATCAACTCCATGGTGATATTTCCTCACCCCTAGAGACTACTCCTTCTTTCGTCACTGATAAATCTACGCATCATCTTTGTAATTCAAGGAATTTAAATATTTTATTTACTCCATCGCTGAGGCCTGATTTTAATTCATTAACCGCTTGTCATATCGTTTAGAATACCCTACCGTTTTTAGGGTTTAGAATACCCTAGCTGACTATCGTTTATTCAGCTCAAGAACGTTACTTGTTTGGTACTTTCAAAAGAATCTTGCGAAATTTTCTAATATCTTGGTGACTTATTTTTATTCAGGTTTTTTTCTTTGACGGGTGATTTTTACTTGGGTTAGGAGTTTTGTCGTGAGTGGTATGACTTGTGGTCAGCATTTCTCGTGGCTTGGTTTCAAATATGTAACTGGAAATATTCTTAATTCATAAGACAGTCCTCTGTCTTTTTTTTTGGTTGTGGGTTTTTTTAGAGTTTTTTTTTTTTTAGTTTTAAAAAATTTAAGATTTGAGTCTCTAAAATATTGTATTTTTTCTCTTTTTTTTATTTTTTTCTCTTGTGTTAAGTATCTGAAATCTGCGAATGTGTTATATTTAAAATGTTTTTTTGACGTATTTGTATCATTTTTGTTTCTTTCTGTTTTTTTCCTGTCCATAGAGCCTCACGGGGGAGTCTAGTTGAAGTGTTTTTGTTATGAATTTATTGGTTGAATAAATTGATTGATTGATTGAATGGTCACTGAAGGGATTTAGGGTCTTATTCAGAAAAAAAAAATATTTTTAAGGTTTTTAAAACTCAAAAAGAATAAAGTTAACTAAGCTTTCAGGCAAACATTTTAAAAGCGATCACATTCAGTGACAGCTTACGATCATAATTGCAGATATAGCCAAAATTTAGTAACAAGCCACCAACGGCCCATACTAAGCAAAATTTTTGAATGCCTTTTAATAAAAACAATTTCAAAAGTGGGATTCAACAGCTAAAGTAGGCCAATGACCCTTTTTAAAAGCGAACAGCTCACCGCTCATGGCCAACTTTCAACAAAGAACATGGCTATTTTGCACCTTTCTTGAACAGGAATTAAGCATGGATTTTATTTATATGTACGCAAACAAACGAAGTCCCTGTGACTCATCTAAGAATGACCCACCCACCTTCAGCTTTTTAGTAGCATAATAGGCATCAACTTGTTTACACATTTAAATGAATTTACTGAAAAAAATGTGCATTGTCAGTTGAATCTACATATGGTGATATTTATTCCTTAAAATGTGAATTAATTTTTAATTTCATAAAGTTATAAAAATACAAAGATTTAAAAGATTTTTTTTCAGTAAAGTACAAATTATATACTGGCTTTTAGAAAGTATAGGGGTTTAGAGCCCGACTCATATTATTTTCTGCTCGCTTTGAGTCTGACTCTGTTATTTATATTAATTTCTGCTTGTTTTGGGTTTCATGTATTTATTGATACTAATTTGGGGTAGTTGTATGCTTGGTAGATTCTTAGATTCTATTTTTGTTCATTTTTGGTTTAATAAAGTTCTTTATTTTTTTTAAAAATTATTTTGTGGAATTTTTTTTTTTAAATTAATTTCTGTTCGTTTTGTATTGACATAGTCTTTTTCAGGGAAAAAGACTGAGCCTCTTCTAAATTTAAACAACCATCTCTTCCATAAAAACTTTAAATACCCTGGGCATAACTTACAACCCTTGCCCCTAATCTCGGGGAGTTTGTTTCAACCCCAAAAGCCTTGTTATATGATATTTAGACTATTTTGAATAGAATGGCTATCTCAAAATTTCTACTAGATACATTTCGGGACAATACGACGTGTATATTTGTGTGTGTGTGTGTGGGGGGGGGGTTACTGCCCTCTGATAACTTTGACTCTTAAAAAGAGCACTAGAGCGTCTAATTAACAATCCAATGAGCCCCCTCCGAAGTGTCTATGACCATGCTTTCTATAAAAAAACCTTATATACCCCCAGGGCATAACTTACAATTCTTGCCCTGAGGGCTGGGGGGATTTTTTATCCTCAAAGACATAATTTCCAGACCTTTCAAATACGTTGAACAAAATGGCTATCTCAAAATTTTGATTGGAAGTGTTTGGGGAAATGATGGGCTTTGGGGGGGGGGCATTGGCCCTCTGATAACTTTCGAATAACAACAAGGCACTCGTCCTTTCAATTTCTAATCGAAAGAGCCCTTTTTGAAGCTTCTACGACGAAACTTTTTATCAAAACCCTGTATACCCCAAGGACATAACTTACGACCCTTGTCGTGAGGGCTATGGGGGGAGGGTTGTCATGCTCAAAGACATAATTACCAGACCTTTCAACTACGTTGAACAAAATGGCCATATCAAAATGTTGATAGCAAGTTTTTGGGGAAATGATGGACGTGGGGGGGTTGATTCTCCCTCTGATTATTTTCGACTATTAAAAGAGGCAATAGCCCTCTCAGTTTCCAATCGAATGAGCCATTTTTGAAGTTTTGCGACAAAGTTGTCTATAAAAGCCTTATATCCCCTAGGGTATAACCTACAACCTTAGCCCTGAGGGCTGTGGGGGGTTGTCATACTAAAAGACAGAATTTTCAGACCCTTCAACTACGTTCAACAAAATGGCTATATCAAAATGTTGATCAGAGGTTTTTGGGGAAATGATGGATGTGGTGGGGCATTCACCATCCGATCGATTTTGACTATTAATAAGGGCGCTAGCCCTCTCAATTCCCAATTGAATGAGCCCTTTATGAAGTTTCTACGACAACACTTTCTATAAAAACCTTATATGTCCCCAGGTAATGACTTACAACCTTTGCCCTGGGGGCTGTGGGGGTATTGCCATCCTAAAAGACAATTTCCAGACCTTTCAACTACGTTGAACAAAATGGCTATCTCAAAATTTCGATTGAATGTGTTCGGGGAAATGGTGGGTGTGAGAGGGGGGTTAGTTGCCTGCCCATTACTTTTGAATATTAAAAAGGGCACTAGCCCCTTCAATTTCCAATCGAATGAGCTCCTTTTTTGAAGTTTCTATGGCAAAAATTTCTATAAAAACCTTATATGCCCCAAGGGCATAACTTACAGCCCTTGCCCTGACGGTTGTGGGAGGTTGTCATCCTCAAAGACCTAATTTCCAGAAATTTAAACTACATTGAACAAAATGGCTATCTCAAAATTTTGATTGAATGTGTTTGGGGAAATGTTGGGCGTGAGAGGGGGGTTAGTTGCTCTTCAATCACTTTAGACTATTAAAAAAAATTGAAAGGGCACTAGCCCTTTCAATTTCCAATCGAATGAAAGCTTTTTGAAGTTTCTACAACAACACTTTCTATAAAAATCTTGTATGACCCCAGGGCATAACTTACAACCCATACCGAGAGGGCTGAGGGGAGGTGGGTTGTCATCCTCAAGGACCTACTTTCCAGAACTTTGAACTACGTTTAAAAAAATGGTTATCTCAAAATTTTAATTGGATGTTTTTGGGGAAATGGTGGGCGTGAATTCACATGGTAAATGTTTTCCTTTTTTCTTGCTCCATCTAATTCTATCATATATTTACATCATTTATTTTCTTTATCACTTTAAATGGTCCTTTCCATCTTACTTCCAATTAACTATTGCCATCCGGTAGCAATATGAGGCTTCATCTCGTTCCGCGAATTCGCGCATGCGGGCGGATTTATCGTACCATAATTTTGTTTTTCTGCGTATTCCCCCTGTGCTTGCTTGGCAAGCTCATGGTCTTTATTCATTTTTTCTCGCAGCGATAGTAATTGTGTTATCACGGTTTCTTCATCTTTCTCCTCATTTTCCATGATTCCTTTAAAATATCTAATACCCCCCCCCCTCGGGTTTGTTCCATATAGCAATTCAAATGGCGAGAACCCTGTAGCTAATGGGTATGGCGTTTCCCTATATACAAAAAGGACATAAGGGAGCATTTTGTTCCATTGATTTACATCATCTCTTACAAAACGTCTCAACATACTAATTAGGGCTCTGGTAAATCTTTCTGTCATTCCATTTGCCTGAGGATGGAATGGAGTAGTTAATACTTGCTTAATGCCTAGAATTTCGTATAATTTTCGATATAAAATTTGTTCCATTATCTGTTAAAATCTCCTTCTGGATTCCGTGACGTGAGACATATTTCGCTAATTCTTCCGCGATTTTTGGTGATTTTACTATTCGCATCGGGATAGCTTCTGGGTATCTTGTAGCCAGATCATTGATAACTAGAATGAATCTGTTTCCTGCGCAGTATTTCGGGAGTGGACCTACAATGTCAATTGAAATTCTCTCAAACGGATGGCCGAAAATGGGCATTTTTTTTTCATTGAAACTTTTTCATTTGGTGTTTGTATGCTACTAATTGGCAATCTTTGCATCCTTTACAAAAGTTGAAAATATCCTGTCTCAGTGCTTTCCACCAAAAACGCTGCACGATTCTATCTCTTGTTGTTTGGAATCCCATGTGTCCCCCCGTTGGGCTTGAGTGCGCCAATTTTATTACCACTTTTTTCAGTTCATGTGGTACCAAAAGTTGTAATTTTCTAGGGATTTCCCTAGTCTCCGCTATTTTGTATAGTAGCCTTCCATTACTCTTAAATTGTTTAGCTAGCGGATTCTTTTTATTCCTTAGGGCTAGTTTTATTTTTCTGCAGTCTCTATCATTGGTTTGTAAATCCGTGAATTTTTCGGAGGTTACCCCGAGTATTCAAGCCAGTTCATCTTTGGCTGTTTCTGGTTCTTTTTCTATGGTCAATAATTCTTCTTGTTTCTGGTTATATTTCTTTTTGGCTGCCCTTTTTTTACTCTTAGGTTTTCTTAGTTTTGCATTCTTTATGATCATCTCATTGCCAGATTGAAATTGGTTTTGTATATTTTGATCATCATTTCCAAAAGTGGGTGGCTTAGCCTCCCTTTTCTTTTTTTCTGGGTCTCATTTCACCGCATTTTCTTTTTTAGGCATGGAGATTGCGTTTAGTGAAAGAAGGTTTTCAATATTTCCGAAGTCTCCCCGTAGTAAAACATCTACTACAAAAGTAGGTGCAACACTTAGTTTTAATTCCTTTTTAACCGTATTTCCTTCTTTACTGGTGGTTTCTATTGTGACCTGAGACGTCGGACATTTATGCTTTGCTCCATAGTAGCATAGCGATGCCACTTTATTTTCATATTTTATGTTGGCTTTATCTATTAAATCTTTCCGTCCAAATCCGGTCCACAGTTTTGAATCTTCCTTAAATTCATCAGTGTCTAGATTTTTTTTTTTTTTAAGATGGTAGGTGTGTAATAATCTTTAAAAATCCTAACAATATCCTAACATAATCGAGTAGCAATAAATTCATGGAAAAGTGTGTTTACGGTCGACAAGGGAGAAAAATTGTGCAAAGTCAAAGTAAACATGAATATTGAATTTTACAGTGTGCCTATATAAAAGGCTAGGGACGCCACACTCCACCTTAGGCTATCGTTTGATTCTCCTCAGCCAGTCCGAAGCCTGGTAAAAGGAGGGGTTCGAGTGACAAAAAGAAGGGAAGCCTAGCAAGCTTCTCCCCTAAAAAAATATATTATGCTGAAGAAATGTCAGAAGGATGCCTCGGATTCAATAACAACCCGATGACATTCTATGCATGCCCCTCGACAAAGTTCTGGAACTTGAACCAACAAGTGCAAATTAGACTTTGAAATTGCAGAAATATGTTGGCCATGTTTAAAACCGAGAAAGTCCTCCAAGAGAGTGAGAAGTTTGAGTTAGATTTCCTAGCAATCCCAGAAGTAAGATCGAAAGGATACATGGAATAGAGGCAGCTCAAGACCGCAAAAGTTGATTCGACATGTGCACTACTGTACAGTGGGAAAACAAACATTCACACAGGTGGAGTTGGAACCATTTAGAATTCAATGGCAACTAAAGCTCCATGCTCATGGAGATTAATCAGTGAGATGGTTTGTTATGCAAGATTCATGTCCAAACATTCTGAACTGTCACTGATAATATGCTATTCTCCAACTCATGATGCAAACGATGCCAACAAGGAAGATTTTAACATATCCTGGCAAATTGTTCTTGAAACTATTCCCCTCTATAGCATTGTTTATCAATTGTTTATCAATCAAGGACTTTGATCTATAAATGGAAATGGTGCTCATTTAGGAAGGTTTTTTTTATGTCAAATGATCTCCTTATAGGACGCACCTTGTTCGAGGATAAGAATGTACATAAATACAGCCGAACCTTTCAGATGGAACTGTTAAAAACAGGATTGATCTTGTTCTAATTAAATAAAAAAACAAGTTTTTTTAACTGAAAGTAAGGAGCGACATTAAAACTTAAAACGAACAGAAATTATTCCGTATATGAAAGGGACTGTCCCCTCCTCAGCGCCTCGCTCTTTACGCTAAAGTTTTTTATTGTTTTAAAAAATAAAGTTGTGAGACAGAGTCAAACTTTAGCGTAGAGAGCGAGGTGTTGAGGAGGGGACAGTCCCTTTCATATACGGAATAATTTCTGTTCGTTTTAAGTTTTAATGTCGCTCCTTACTTTCAGTTAAAAAAACTTGTTTTTTTATTTAATTTTTGAACGTTTTTGAATAAATGCTGGTTTTGATCTTGGCTCACCGTTTATGAAAATTAAAACAAAATTTTCATATTAATTTACTTTTATTTAGTTAAATGGCTTACTCGAAACTTGTTTAATTTTATTTACGAACGTTTTTATTAGTAATAAATATACGTAACTTACGAATTAACTTACGTAACGAACTTCTATATTCATATATTTTTAATTTGTTTATTAGGGGGTTCGCCCCCTAGTCAATACCTTGCTCTTTAAGTGAAAGTTCGAATTTTGTTCCAATTCTTTAAAAAAGACCGCTTAATCACAAAGGCCGTTAATTAGAATAAATAGCTCATATGAAAGTACTAAAAAATCTTTGGCTTAAAGAGCGAGGTATTGACTACGGGGTGAACCCAATCATATATGTAATATTTTCTGTTCGTTTAAAGTTTCGATGTTGCTGCTATTGCAATTGAAATACTTGTTTTTTTTTATATTAAATTTCTGATCTTTTTTTAAATAATGCTTGGAAGTCCGGCGTCCCCTTCATAGCAATGTCCCTTCCCCCATGAAAACTTCCTTCATGGAAATATCCTCCCGCATAACCTCCGGCTTACCCCCCCCCCCCGACTACCAGGAAAAATCTCCCCTGAAAACGTCTGTATACTTCCAAATAACCAATACTATATGTTAACATTGGGTAAAGTTCATAACTTTCAGCCCTCCCCCCGGGAACTTCGGGGGATTAAGTCATCCTAAAAGACATACTTATTATATTTTCGAACATGCTGAACAAAATGGCTATCTCAAAATTTTGATCAGGTGACTTTGGGAAAAAAATGAGCGTGGGAGGGGGCCTAGTTGCCCTCCATTTTTTTTGGTCACTTAAAAAGGGCACTAGAACTTTTAACTTCCATTCCAATGAGCCCTCCCACGATATTCTAGGACAACTGGGTCGATACGATCACCCCTGGGAAAAAAAAAAAAAAAAAAATAAACACGCACCCGTGATCTTTCTTCTGGCAAAAAATGCAAAATTCCACATTTTTGTAGATGGGAACTTGAAACCTCTACAGTAGGGTTCTCTGATACGCTGAATATGATGGTGTGATTTTCATTAAGGTTCTATTACTTTTAGGGGTCTTTCCTCCTTTTTTCGAAAATCAGCCAAATTTTCTCAGGTGCCTAACTTTTGATGGGTAGAATTAAACTTGATGAAACTTATATATTTGAAATCAACATTAAAATCTGATTCTTTTGATGTATCTATTTGTATCAAAATACCGTTTTCTAGAGTTTCAGTTACCATTGAGCCGGGTCGCTCCTTACTTACAGTTCGTTACCACGAACTGTTTGATTCACAGAAAGCAGAAGACAAGCTTGAAAGATAAGCAAAGCTCTTGAGGTACTGAAGTTGGGTCAGACTCTTAACTTCCTGTTCCAACACATAGTTGAATCTTCACTCCATTAGGTTACGAAAAAAAAACACAGCAAAAAATAGGAAACTCTGACGCGGAGAAACTCAGGGAAAAACAAATAAGAAATAAATATGACATTAAACCCTCAAAGAGGTTCGAGCTACTTAAGGATATGCTAAAAGATATTGAAGAAACCTAAAAAAATCTAATGGGACACACAAATGATGATTTTCAGTGGGCTAGTCCTTTTATTTGACTTTTGTTCGAAAGTGCTCAAATCTACTTGAAACTTACTGGGGCAGGTATGGGGATATATGAAATTATCAACAAACAGATAATGGAAGAAATAAAACAATATTTACGAATGAAAAGTGAAAAAGAGGGTAAAACTTGAAAAGCGTGAATGGGAAAGTTCCTGGAGGTAAATGGACAAAAAAAAGTGTACAAATTCAGCTGAAATTTGGCATGTGAGTACTTTCAACTGAGGAGTCTAAAAGCAAAAGATTTTACACTGTTGACCTTTACAGTCTAGGCACTAAGTTTTCTTGTTCGGGGATCTCTCTTTTGTCAGTTAGAATTACTCACGAGGAAGAGTGGTAAAGTATGCTCATCTTCAGGGTAGAACGGCTATGGAAATGTGATAGTTGTTGGATCTTTGATTTGTTTCCCATACACTTGCAGCTCAGGTTTTTTTTTTTTTTTTTTTTTTTTTTTTTTTTTTTTTTTTTTTTTTTTTTTTTTTTTTTTTATGCAAGTGTTTTGCAGCAAATATAAATGACATTTCAATGCAATGACGTAGTGCAATGCAATTTGCAATAATTAATAAGGGGTGTAAGATTTTAATATAGGCTAACGTTTTGTTCCAAACTTTAACACCACGCTTTATGTTCACCAAAAAAAAAAAAAAACTAAATGTGGTGCTTGATACTTACCAAAACAGGTAGTTCCGTCACGTGACATTTCAAAGCCTTCTTTACGCAAACACTCAGTCAGTAACTAAAAGACCAAGTCAAAGACAATACTAGGCTGGAGCAAGACAATGATAGTACAAGGAATGTCGTATTTTTATTAAAATAGGTCACAATCTGAGGCTTTAATTTTCATTTGAAACTTCTTCTGTGGAAAAGGGTTTAAGAAAAAATTTTTTTGTTTGTTTTTTATTAATATAGTACTTTCATTGTTTAATAATATTTTTTGCCCTCCGATCACGTTGGCTAAGATTTTGCCTACTTTTATTGCAAAATTCAAGCACTATCTACATAGTCAACTATACTCATTGAACTTTCTTTTCATGAGTAGAGCCGAAAAATTTGTCCCGGGGGAGGGGGTTGAAAAATAGTCTTTTCAAGAAAACTGCCAAATTAGTTATACAGAATGTTATAATATTTCGCATTCTTTGTATGTTTTTGGTCTCCTAAAGGGATGGTATCTTATACACTCCTGTGGGGGCCGTCATGCATAACCCAGTCGACCAGTTATCCCCATATCCTCGTATGGAGCTCCCATTTACTTGAATCTCACTCCTTATATTTCCTGAGTCTACGAAATTTCATATATGGAAATTCATATATGACGAAATTCATATACGAAAATTCATACACAAGAAATATCAAATACAGAAATATCATATACGACCTTTCGTACCTGGAGAAATTTGATAAATGAAAAATCATACCTGGAGAAAAACCACCTATGAAAAACTATTATCTATTTTTTCAATGTGGAACTTTATATAAGCCTCAATGCTTAAAGGGGAGACCGGCTATAACTGGGACATTTTTAGTGTCAAAATGATCCATAAAAAATATAAAATTCTTAGATTTTCTCTGAAAATTTAGGTTTCAGAAAATCTGACAGTTCTTAGATTTTCTCTGAAAATTTAGATTTCAGAAAATCTGACATTCATTCAATCATTGAACGAAGTGACAATTTCCCAGTACTTGGCAGGTCAACAGGATTCACAGAAAAAACCTACTCAGCGTTTAAAAAATGTCGTGGAGGAATATAGAACTTTGCACACCACGGACTATCTTAGCTTGGTAACTAAATATTATGTCACTTAATTGAAAATTATGTTTATGTTTTAGTAAATTGTTTGAATATCCATGTATAATTTTTCGTCTATTGAATTTCCCAATGATGATTTTTCATATATCAAATTTCTTTATATGAAGTTTTACGTATATAAAACTTTATGTATGAATATTCCGTGTATGAATTTTATTTTATGAAATTTCGTACTTCCATAATTCCTAGTTTTGATAATAGGCAGGATGGCAGTAACCTGTGTCTCAGCCAAAAATTCAGAAACTTTTCTTCTACTTAAAAAAAGAACACAAATCTAAAAAGCAGTATCTAAGCAATTCAATTCAATTCTTTTTTTCTTTCTACCACAGTAGACAGAATATACCAGTAAGCTTATCGAAGATCATTTCTGGTCTTTGCGAACAAAAAGCTCCTCCCACTTATTTCTGCATTAGCGGGAATGCGGGTTAGTCTGTTTCCGTTGTTTCAATGCACTTTGATGGAAACAGACGGAAACAGACTAACCTGCATTCCCGCTAATCTGACTTCGCCTATGTTTATATCTGCAAAAACGTTCTCCGGAGCACTCGCACCCCGGTCCGGGTTTTTATAATGGGTGAGATAGAGAATGATCATACTGCTAATTATATAAACTGTGCTTTCTACAAACAAAAACATTGCAAATAAATTACTAATAACCGCCCCAAAAAAGATGCAAAATTTGACTTACGACATGGCGGCAAAAAATAAATAATCATACTAAAAAAAATTAAATAAATAAGAAAATAAAAAAATTACATAACCAAAACAAAAACTATAACCAATCTCTCATCAACCATTCTACCGTAATTATAATAATAAGAACAATAAGAATAAGAATAAATAAATAAAAACTACGAACCTTTTCCTAATAAATATTCTTTGAAATTACTTTTAAATAACCCGAGGGGCTTAGCCACCCGAATGTTCTCTGGAATGGATTCTAATACATGGGACCCTGAAAATCTTGTAGGGAAACCAGCACTGGTTCCACTTCTATGTGACGCAACACAATTATTTGCAGAACAAGTCTCAGCACTATATAGTGACCTATTGTAACTAAAATAGTCACGAAAATCTTCAGGACTTAAAGCCAGGCTCCATTTGGCAGATTCTGCCATTCTGCGATCTTGCAGAAAAAGCAGCGTCGAAGGTTGCAGTATCTGCAAACTGCCAATACGGAGCCGGAAAAGAAGTCTCCATTGACATAAAATTTGCAGATTGGCGGTGCAGATTTGCAGAATCTGCCAAATGGAGACTGGCTTTTACAGAACTCCAACATTGGCATGCAAAATTCCTACTGGTAGTCACGCAACTGTCCTACATTAAGCACTTGTAATTTGCTGAAGTAAGTTGAAGTGTTGGTGACACCTTCTACGTAGCCTCCAATAAGACGTAGCGCTTTATTCTGAAGGATCTAAACCCATTTGAAATTTGTATAAAAACTGCTTGACCATAACAGGAATCCATATGAAACATAGAGGTTAATCAATGAGCAGGGTTGCCGCCAGCTCAAGAAAAAAATCCATGGCAAACGTAAGAAAAAATACATGGCCTGTCCATGGCAGCCCACCCCCAGGGTTGCCACCAGCCGAAGAAAAAATATCCTTGGCACGCACTGTTGCAAAATATACGAAAAAACTTGTTGCTCGCGACGCTAAGCGTCATTCGCAGGTACGGCTTTTCGATGACATAGATCTTCGTTCATGTAGATGCAACGCAAAAGTGCACAGTTTGCATTTTTTTTTCATGTGATATTTCGTCGAATACGCTGGATTATTTCAACGTATCTCGCAAACCAGCAAAATATGGAATATTCCGTCATTAGGGAGAAAAGAATAAATGTAAAAACCGTGACATCACATCTGTGTAAACCAAGAGTAAAGTGTCCCTAATCGATGCATAACATTTGGAAAATACAAAAAAAAATATGTATGCATTCTACATTCTATAACCAGTATTCCAATTTCAATCAGGAATGGTTTATTCGTGAACTTCAAATAACAATAAAGACGCAAGTTTGTATAGTATAAACACTGACACAAACCTTGTAAATCCATATCATAATTTTAGAACATTGACTTATCTTTGGGAGTAAATTTGGCAGAAAATAGAGTCAAGATTAACCATGATTTCGTGAAGAAACTTGACTCCCCTTTTGAAGGGCTAACGAACCGGCCGTCAGCGGCCGAATTAACGCAGCTTTCGGCAAATTCTCTCTAAGGCTTGACCGGACGACTAAAACTAAAAAGTATCTGGAACAACTAGCTGTCTAAGGTATAAAATGTACTATCACAGTGTGGCTTCTAGGATGCTTCAGTCTGTGTCAAAAGTAAGGAAATGGGAGAATTAGACGCGGCGATTCGAGCTTCTAGTTCAGCTGTTTGCATGGGTCTAAGGTTCTATAGTAACTCACCCTCCAACTGCTGCCAACACTGACCTCCATAAGCCGTTGAAGAGTACTATCGACAGAATGGTCTAAATATTCGCGTTTCGAAAGATATCAGTCCTCAACTCTCCAAAAATTCAGTTACTCGCTTAATGTCAGTATGAACAGAAAAACTTTTACACTATATATAAAATTTGTCTTCACATGTGAAAATATTGCAAAGTACAACTTCTGTTTGACGCTGAGATTCTTATTCCCAATTGAGAGACTTATACCATGCTGAGAAATTTATACCAAATAAACAATTGAAGCGCTTACTCCAGCTCTCAAGCTGTTTTCTGTTCCCTCTAAATCGGCTCAAAGTACCTCTTCTCCATAACAAACCTAGAAAAAGCTGAACCCATAGAACGACACTCAACCAGCATAGCTCTCCTGTACAGCCACTTCCAAATTACCTTGGTGGGGGCAAAAGTAGGGGTAGATTTATTGTTTTTATTTTTGGGCATGGTTAAAACAGGTCAAATCAAATCACATTCAAGAAGTTTTGAATTTCCCGCACTTCTTCAGCACGTCAGCTGGAGAGCCATCTGTGGCGACAGATGTAAGAGTAGTGAGAAAATTAGTAAAACCGTAAAAACGTTTCAACCAACTATTAACTTTCGACAAAAGGCAATCGAAACAACGACTTGAAAACGTAACCGCAGTATCATCAGCGAATGACGTTAGACAACACTTCTGAAAATAAAACCTCATGCTATCTGCATAAACCAGAAAGAGTAGTGGACAAAGAACCAACCCCTGTGGCACACCACAAGACACCCGATGCAACGAAGAAAAAATATCATTAATCACTAATTCATAGACCTTCCACACAAATAGATTTCAGACCACTTTATACTCACTCCTTTAATGCCTAAACATTCTGGTCTTCGTAGCAAAATTTTAAAATCTACCTTATCAAATGCTTTAAAGAAATTGTTCGGGGGATCTCACTTTTTTCAAAACAATTATTTAAAAAATCAACAAGATGACTGGCAGCATGACTAGTTGAATGACCTTTCCAAAAACCGAATTGAATTTCACTTAATAGACAACATTTCGTGAGATGGTCATATAAACGTCGGTGAATCACTTTCTCCAGTATTCTTGAAAATAACGGCAGTATCGATATTGGTCTCCAGTTTCCAGAATCTGACCTGATACCCCGTTATAAAGGGGATCAACTTTGCTTTGCACTTCAGAGCTTCTGGAAAGGTCTCTGTCTCCAGTGACAACTTGATGATACGCAGTATACATAATAATACATATATCATTACAGGCTTAAAAGTTCTCAGATTCACGCCATCAATCCCAATCGAATTCGATTTTATGCTTTTCCTTATTTTCAAACTTCATCAGTTGAGCATTTTTTAAACCGGAACTACAGATTGTCACCACGAGAGTCAACAAATTCTTCCATAAGAAAATTTTCCCTGTTATGCAAAGCATAACAGGGAAAATCACTGAACTGCCAAGCCAATATGAAAATAAAACTAGCCAAAATAATTCGCTACAACGGTTTTATCACTCACAGAACTTCCATTAATATCAATGCAAGGTGACTGGCTATTTTTCTGAATTCCCATAAACTCATTAATGACTTGTCACGTCGCTTTAGTATCTGCCTTTTGATGTGAAAAATTTTCTTCATAATATTTCTTCTTTGCCTGTCTTCTCATGCTGTTCACCTTGTTTCTAACTCTCTTAAACTCCTTAAAATCTGCATCATCCTGACTATTTAGAGATTGCTCATACATCAGATTCCTTTTGTTTATCATGTTTATTATTTCACCATGTCTATTTATCCACATAAAATTCTATATAGGCCAATTTTCCAACTATACCTATTTTCCCACAGATACCTTGGTATTAGTTTAAAAGAAGACAGGAAAAGACATGCTTGAGAGTAACTTTACAAACTGTCGAGAGAGAGAGAGAGAGAGAGAGAGAGAGAGAGAGAGAGAGAGAGAGAGAGAGGGAGAGAGTGAAAGAAAAATGAATAGACCTTATTAGACATCTATTATCAAACAGAAATTAGCTTCTTAAAGATAAGTGACCAGTAACATTGGTGCATTAACTAATAAAGAAACCCAGTCAGGGGTGGGTCTAGAGAAAAAAAATCTAGGGGGAGGTCAAATGTGACAAGGGCGCCAATGAGCAAAAGCTTGGGGGGGCAATGTGACAAAGATTCCAATATTTGACCAAATTGACAAATTTATTCTAAAAAACGAGTGAAAAAAAAAAAAAAACAGGGAAGGGGTGCCAGAAAAAATCTTGGGGGCGGATTCCGATCCACGGCATCCTTCTTTTTTTAACCAGTCCAAATGGACACGTTTTATCATAAATCGACTGAGAGATAGACATAAACTGACCATAGGCTATAGAAGAATCTCCGAAGATCTCCAGGATCGAGTCCCACTTGATACAACTCAACTCCTCGCCGAAATTATTGAAGTTCTGCTTTTTCAGCTCGCGCGTCAGTATTTTATTTGCCGGGATGCGTCCTTTTTTAAGACAAGTTACGTGAAAAACCAAAAAAACAAAATTTTATAAGCTAAATATTTTTCACGCTAGGCTCAATGTCTTCCAAAACAGGGTCCATAGCATTTGCTACTTTTGATATATGACTAGTCTCCCATTGTGGATCCAATCCACAGTTGAAAAGAAAAATCATCAGAAGTTCACAAATAAAATATTTCGGTCATAAATTAAGGGAAAAATTAGAATAGCACTGGAAATTTGCGAATTAAAAAACAGAAATAATATCGCTCTTTTCTTCTTTAATACGTGGTCCCCACGGACGCCCCTCTCCTCAAATCGAAGGCCCTTCCAGAATTAAAATCAAGTTCTTTCAGAGTAACTTCTGGATAGCTCTAAGGCTCAGAAAAAAAAAAAAAAGCCGATCTATATTCGAAAGATTCTTTTACACTAAAACGCCAAAAAACAACAAATATAGTGTTATTCAAGCATATTCAAATCAGTATTAACTATATTACAAAGAAAGAATAGGAGAGGTTTTGAAATGATTTAATATATTTTAAAGAGAACTGAGATGTATTTTGATATTATTTTTCTCTTTATACAATTTAGGCCTACATGAGATAAAAAAAAAGAAAAAAAAAAATGCTTACCCTCAGGTCCAGGAATTTCAAAAGGCTTGTTTACTGGAATACTGAATCTACTATTAAAGTAGTCTAAAGTCTTTGGATTACAGCAATAGGAACTTTGACACGACAATAGCAGAAGTAATAAAAATAAACACATTCTTTTTTGGGGCATATATTCCTGCTTCAAGATTGCAACCTATTAATTTGAAAAATTCCAACAATGGTTGCAAATTTGACCATAAGCCGGAAGGATATTAAGATAAAATAAAGAAGTAGTATTCGCGGTAGATAAACTATTAGTCAAACTCCCATTTAAAGGATTCTAGTCGAGTAGACAGTTTTGTTTTCTACATTGGTGTCTCAACGATCAAACGTAATTGAAAGGCAAGTAGCCCCCTTCCGTAAAAAAAAACTTGGTGAAGAGTGAAGCGTTTCTACGTTAGTGTCTCAATGGTCAAAAGTAATTGAAAGGTAAACACCGCCTTCCATGCCCCTTTCTACCCCAAGACACCTCTGCAGCTACCACCTCTGCAGCAATCCTTTTTTTTTATCATAATCAATCAGTCAAAAAAAACTTTTCTGTCTTACACTTGTTTGAGCTAAGAAGAGCTAAATATAAAACAAAATACATTCCGGCCTGGGCCCCCCAAAAAGGCCAGAAAACTTTATTCTTACCGGTCTGAAACGTGTCTGCGTAAATCGGCGGCTAAGGGATCCCTGAAATAGAAAAAAAACGTATTAAGGTGCACGGGCACCAAATTATATATATATATAATAATTAATATATATTATATATATATAATATATATAATTATATATATATATATATAATATATATATATTATATATATATATATATATATATATTATATAGTATATATATATATATATATATATAATATATATATATATATATATATATACTATAATATAATATATATATATACTTAGTAGGACATACAACTAACTACCGCGAGATATCTGGTAGAAAATCTAAATAGTTTCAAATTCGTTGGTACTTTGATAGTGTCTATGGGCTACTCTTATAGACTAAATTTGGCCAAAATCTTCGAAACGCAGGTAGGAGTCCCTACCACCATTTTATTGTTCTAGGTATTAGGGTGCCGGTGAAGGTAGCCACAACTTATTATAGGCGCACAATAGCACTTCCTAAGAAAAGAGCGATATGCGCACAATGTTTTATTTTTTTTTATACCAGGGCACTTCGTATAGAAGGAGTTGTCGTAGAAACTTCAAAATGGGCTCCTTCGATAGGAAATTGAAAGTTCTCGTGCCCTTTTGAATAATCGGAAGTTACTGGAGGATAACCAGCCCCCTCCCACGCCGATCGTTTCCTCTAACACAGCTAATCAAAATTTTGAGAAAGTCATTTTGTTGAGAGTAGTTGATGGGTCCAGTAATCATGTCTTTGAAGATGACTACTCCCACATAGTCCTCACGTCAAGGGTCGTAAGTTATGCCCGGCGGGCATATAAAGGTTTAATGGAGAGGGCGGTTGTAAGAACTTTGGTGAGTGCTCATCTGAATGGAAATCACAAGTTCTAGTGCCATTTTTAAGAGCCAAAGTGATCATGGGGCCACTAACTCACCCGCACCTTACATCCTATTTCCCCAAATAGATATGATGGAAATTATAAGATAGTCATGTGTTCAAAAACGGCCTTTGGGGCTGACAACCCCCACCAGAGTCTGGGGGCAAGGGTTGTAAGTGCCCTGTTGGCATTTTTAGTATATTTATGGAAAGAACGGCTGTGTTAACTTTAGAGAAGGCTCATTTCATTAGAAATTTAAAGTTCTAGTTCTATTTTCAGAGTCAAACGTGATGGAGGGCAACTAGTCCCCCCCTTCTTTGGCAGCCAATTTTTTTAAACTTATTCCATCGAAATTTTGAGTTAGGCAGTCTGTTCACAATAGTCCGAAGACCATATAACAATGCCTTCAAGGTGGAAACAAGCCCTAGAGCACAGGGGCAAGGTTTGTAGTTATGCCCTGGGGCATATAGGGTTTTTTATGGAATGGGTGGTCATATAAACTTCGAATCGCATGGGGCTCATGTGATTGAAAGTTGGAAGGTCTAGTGTCCTTTTAAAGAGTCAAAACTGAGTGGAGGGCAACCAGCCCCTCCCCTACAAGCCTATCATTCTCCAAAACACATCCAATCAAAACTTTAAGAGAACTATTTTTTCAGCGTTGTTGAAAGGTCCATTAATTATGTGTTTGGGGATGTCAACCTCCCCACCGTCCTCAAGGCAAGGGCTGTAAGTTAGGCAATTCGTTCATTGTTTTCATATAGTATAGTATATGTTACTGAGAAAGGTATGCTTTTTTACTTTACTTTCTAAAAAGACAAAGGGCATCCAGTTGGGTCTTTCACAGAATGTTGAGGGAAGTGTTAAACTAAATCGAAACACCTTGTGCGTATGCCTTACCGATTGTCACAAGGGCGTAAGCCAAGAATGACTGAGTATATTAATTTGGACCTTTCAGGAAATGATAAGGGAGATGATCAAAAAGGAAGTATTTGCATGCTTCCATTACTACTACAACCACACTACTCCATTTACAATATTGAGGAGAAATTGAACGATGGTTTGGGAAAAATGTACTACGTACAAGTACATTCTCAAAAGAGCATATCTCAAGAATTGATTTGGGTATTAAGTTGGAATGTTAAAAGGGGAAGACCATCTGACCGAAAGGCAATATGTGCACACTACTACTAATACTGTTGTAATTGCTGTATTTACTACTACTACTTCAACTACTAGTTCTATTGCAACTACTTATAAAGGCAATATATTAATACTACTGCTGCTACTAGTACTACCGCTAATATTATTAATACTAACACTAGTATCCCCAATACTACCATTACATCTTTGCCTAAAGGTATGAAGGTGAAATTTTCAAGGATTTTTTTTGTTGGGGGGAGGGTTGTAAACTTAATCATAATAGGCTTTCTGTGTGCTGGTTGTCAAAAGGGCGTAACACTATTATCTTAAGAACATTTTGGTGTCTGAACTTGAAACTACAGGGCTTGTCTTGGGGGATGTTGAACTAACCAAAAGAAAATATTTGCATCCTAATGCTGCTGCTTCTATTCATACTACTACTGCTACTACTATTACTACTTCTACTGCCACTAAGACTAAGGCTACTACTATTAATTCTACTCTTACTATTACTACTGCTGGTAGAAAAACTAAGGGTATTAAGGCGAAAAATTTGGGTAATATGGAAACTGTATGGAACTAAATCGAAATACATAATGCTCATACAGGTGGTCAAGAGGGCTTATCAGAAATACTCCAGGAACGGTTGATGGTATTAAGTTTAAACTTAAAACTTGTGTTTAAGGGGATGTTGAAGCAACCAAAAGTGTTATTTGCATACTGCTACTATTGCTAAGCCAAAAGTAGCTAAAGTAGAATTTTACCCCAACAATTTTCTTAAGGGAAACATGCTAAAAAAAAGAAGTCCTCTCTTACACATTTCAGGAAGGACATCTTTTTTGACAAATATGACGTAACGGCTATGTAGAATTACATTTTTTTTAAATTAAATATATGAGAGTGGAAAATCCTGCGTGATGCATCTTATCGTCCTTTCAAAACAATAAGCAAGAACAACAACTAAAAAACAGGTTTTTTTGCCAAACTGCTTTTATTATTAGCGCTGCAAGCTTCTCCTAAAATGGACAACCTATTAAAAGTTGGTATACAAGCATAATACATTTGCGGGGTTATTACAGTATTTATTCATAGTTGCTTAAAGAAATGTCAACCCTTTTGGTTTTTGTACTTTACGTTCTTGGTCATGGTCAGTTTGGAAATTCCCAAAATGCTCAGCTTAGCGACGATGCCATTATATTTCCAAATGATGAAGATCTATTTCAGAGTGAGTCTTTTATTTTTATTGGAATAGTTGAATTCTAATAGTATGACCGAAGATTGTCCGATAGAGGAATTTGAAGCGAATGACTATTCAGAATTATCGAAGCCACTAACACTGCAGCGTTTCTGAGCTGAACAAGAACAATTTAAAACAAGTTTAATTTGATTTTATTAAAAGGGAATTTAAATTTATGATCTAGGCTGCCTTAGCCGAATATTGATTGAACATTAGTAGGGGCTAGGTTAACACCCAAACCATTTGCTAGTCTAAATTAAACCTTTACAGACGTACGTATTTGAACTCCAACATAATCAGGGTTCCACCTTGGAATTATAGATAATAAGCTAGAAACTCGAATATTCCCTCATTTTTGTATTCTAAAAGTTGCAGAAAAGTTTCCTAAAATCTTGCGTATATTTTGTAAGTTATTCAAGGTTACAAAAAGGGGTTTTTCTCAATTACCTATGTTTCTACAGCTCGGACCTAGCTTCACTACAGATGGATCCAAAGTTCAAGAATATCTCGTTACGAGAGAAAACACAAGAACAACGAACCAAGAACATAAGTTTTCATGCAGTTTTTGTTTTCTTGAGTACGTCTTCATACAAATGTGTACATTTATTTTAATTTTGTTATATGACAGCTGCTGTTTTTTTCTGGTAGATGACATGTGTGTTCGAAACTTAGCCGTTAATTTTCTGAAGTTGGATTCACACTTCACAGTTTGTTAGCGCGGCACGAATTATTTCTGTTAAATGCTGCGAGTGAACGGTGCTTAAATCTTATAAACTTCATTGTTGTAAGAAATGGCTCGCAACAACATATTAAGCCCAATATAGACAGTAATCTGAAAGCAGATTTTCTTAAATTGGGGTGCTTTGTTGTAGGCACTAGTCCCAAAGGATATTTGCAGACTGTGTTAATTTGTAGTGCATTTTAAGACTGTGATCGTCTTGAAATTCTAATTTTAAGCAAAAGAAAAGCAAGTTTTCTCGAATGAAAGTAAAGGGCGATTCTTAAAGTTGAAATAAACAGAAATTATTCCGAATATAAGGGGGACTGATCTATTCAAGCTCTACTCATTAAGACGGAATTCTATAGTATTTTAGAAATTTTTACATATTTCGGTTTAACGGCCATTGTGTTTGAGAAGTTGTTCTTTGAAAATTCCGTATATTAGGATCCGTATATGAGGGGGCAAACCCACTCATATATAGAATTTTTTTAGGGTTTTAAGCTTAAAACAATAAGAATTCCAAATAGGGATAGATCCTTTTATTAGACAGTGAAACAAAAATATAAAACAAAGACTCTAAATATTTCGATGACACAGTCGGTCATCATCATCAGTAGAGTTACTCTTTTTTTACTTATCAAAATTAAAACAAACTGCTTTTATACTAAACAAAATAATCACTTCCGGGTCAAAGCAAGTTACCGGTCCATTGACTTAAAAAGTTCACTAACTGTTCTTGAATTTTTTAATAATGCGTTGAGTAAAGGTGATACAAGTTTCTTCGAAATTGCAGGTCAAAGCAGGTTACCGGTCCATTGACTTAGAAAGTTCACTGCGTTGAATATTCTTGTAATTAAAAATGAAATAATGCTGAATTTACAGGTGCTAAATTTATCATTTTATTCTTTTAATAGCAAATGAAATGTTACTGATTCTGAAGTTGGTCTGTCATCCCCATATATACGACGTTGCTATTATTCTCCATGACCACACTGCCTTTTCTATGATGAAAACAATAAGAATTCCAAATAGGGATATATCCTTTTATTAGACAGTGAAACGAAAATATAAAACAAAGACTCTAAATATTTCGATGACACAGTCGGTCATCATCAGTAACTCTACTGATGATGATGACCGACTGAGTCATCGAAATATTTAGAGTCTTTGTTTTATATTTTCGGTTCACTGTCTAATAAAAGGATCTATCCCTATTTGGAATTCTTATTGTTTTCGTCATAGAAAAGGCAGTGTGGTCATGCAGAATAATAGTAAGGTTTTAAGCTTAAATTTTGCGCTTTACTTTCATTTGAGAAAACATGTTTTTAAATGTAAAACCAACAGGTTTCGCTGTGCAACATTTTCTTTTGCAAATGATGTGATTCTCAGTGTCACTTGTTCACTGCCTTTTGCTTTAGCTGTCAGGATTTTCTTTTATCTTGTATAATTTTGCATGCGTCATGGATACAAAAACGATACCATCTCCCCTGGGGAATAATTATGTAAGTTATTCTTTAAATGTTTATGAATGTGACGTCATTTCAATTAACTTTTTTCCTAAATTAAGAACTTAAAAGAATTTTCCAAAAGTCGTGAGCTGTTTAGACCGTTTTCAGAATATGTTTTCAGGCCAAAAAATGTTAAAGTGCGAATTTTTAGAAAAATTATTTTCAGGAATAAATATAGAGCCGTCTTCGAAAAATGAATTTTGAATTTTTCCCCAGAAGAAAGGTCACGGATGCGTGTTTATTTATTTTTTTTAGTATTTTTATTTTTTCCCAGGGGTGATCGTATCGACCCAGTGGGCCTAGAACTTTGGGAGATAGCTCATTCTAACGGAAACGAAAAGTTTTAGTGCCCTTTTTAAGTGACCCAAAAAATTGGAGGGTAACTAGGCCCCCTCTCATTCCACTATTTTCCCCAAATCGTCAGATCAAAATTTTGGGATAGCCTTTTTGTTCAGCAGAGTTGATATACCTTATAACTATGTCTTTGGAGGTATTTAAGTTATAGAATTTGCCCGCTGTTTACGTATAGTATTTGTTATTGGGAAGTATGCATACATTTTTCGGGTGGGGAGAGGAGGATAAAAGTTATGCTGGGCGGATTCTGTACGAGGGAGGATTTCTTATAGAGAGGGAAGTTTCCAGGGGTTGAACTTTTCAGGGGAAATTTTATGTTGGGGGAAAATGCCAGAATTTCTATACGAAATTTCTTTACGTCTTGCTTTCTCTTTACCGACTCAATTTTACGCATGGAGATGTTAAGGATAATTGTCCGGGGTAAGTTTTCGCCAGGATTGAATTGTCCAGAGAATATTTGTGTGGTTTGGGGGGCTTTTCCGAGGAATTGGAGCCGGATATCCTGGCATTATTTAAAAAACGATCAGAAATTAAACAAAACAAAAAAGTTTTTTCAACTGAAAGTAAGGAACAACGTTAAAACTTAAGACAAACAGAAATTATTACGTATACGAAAGGGGTTGATCCTCCTCAACACCTTGCTCTTTAAACTTAAGTCTAAATTTCGTCCCAATTCTTTAAAAACTTTTAAAAAGGGAACTAGATTTTTTTGGTTTCAAATCAAGTCAGCCTCCTCCAGCGTTTATACCAACACCCCTTCCATAAAAGACCTTATATGTTAACAACGGGCAACTTGCATAGCTTACGACCCTTGCTGTGAGGACTGTGGGGGGGGGGGGGCTTTGACAACCCAGGAGGCAAGGTTATTTGACCTTTGGACTATCTTGAACAAAATGAATGTATTAAAATTTTGATTGGATACATTTCTGAAAAGAGGGTGTGGGAGGGCTAGTTGCTCTCCGATTAATATTTCTTCTTAAGAAGAACACTGGAACCTCTGATTTCCAATCAAGTGAGCCCCCCCCCCCTGCCAGAAGTTTATATGACCACCTGTTCCATAAGATTCTTATATGCCCTGGGCATGATTTACAACCCTTACTCCTAGGCTCTGGGTGGTATTGTGAATCCTGGAGACACTGTTATATGATCCTTTAACTATTTTGAACAAAACGGTTATCTCATAATTTAGATCAGATGCATTTGGGAAAAAGAGTGCATGGCGGGGCTAGCTCCCCCCGCCGCTTTTGACTCTTAAAGAAGAATTAAAACCTTCAATTTCCAATCAAATGAGCCTCCTCCCAACTCTGTAAGACCACCCATTCCAACAAAAAACTTTATATACCC